>JAMYGW020000007.1:1800000-1976889 GCA_025617375.2 Acarospora socialis | reverse complement strand
AAGAGGCTGGGTCATAAGCTGCAGCAGTGAGAGCGATATGAATAATTTTGTCGTATCCAATGCTTGGCCGGAACTTATGGCCTGGAGCACGAATATCATGAATGTGAAAACTGGTGTCAAAAGGAGCGGCGCAAAAAACATAGTTGCAGTGAGAACTTCCACATATCGAAACCTTCTGGCCGTCGAAGCTCAGTCGCTCTTATCTTCTTAATCATGCCATCCACCCTTTGTGTAAGTCCCAGAAACTTGATTTCTTTCATGGAGATTGCGCCAGCTCTCGGCCCTACACGCTTCTGGGTAGCCTCCATCCAAGTAACCTGGTATTTGTCGGCATGAGAATTCATCGCCAACGAGCCAAAGCTACAGACGGCTGCAACCACTGCGGGTGCGGCACACGCGGCACCTGATTCTCGATACAGTAGCCAGATCGAGAGAGCCAGCTGGATTACGTTCGCCCAGATTTCATGGAGATCCATCATGCACTGGATGATGCGCTCAATGTCTGTACTCATAAGGGCAACTGGTGCAGCCATGTCATATCGAGCAGTATCGATCTCAATGGCTTTTTTGTAGATTGCTGCAACGAGGCAACCGCGCATTTGAACGAGATATCTATATGTCAAGCGCCAGTAGAAACAGGTTGAGATGGCTATACCAAGATACACCAGCCCGTATGCGGCGATGAACCCATACCCTGTGGCCTCTGCTGCTGTCGACGGGTTGTTCTGCAAATAGTTCAGAAATCTGCCCAGAAGAAGTGGTTGGCAGATCATAAAGCCTGTCTGTGCGAGGCGCGGAAGCACTGGTGCTAAGAATGGCCATTTCAGGGTTTGGAATACGGTGAGGAGCACCGATTTTGCTGTCGCACTTGCTGGCCTTGCAGACCATCATTCCCAAAAGGCTTCGGCCAACGAAGTAGATCTAACTCCTTTGTCAAGAGCGTAAAGATCTTTCATAGAAATGATCCTCTTGCGTCCTTCTCGCAGAATGTGACAGAGCCATAGGAGCAGGCTCTGACTAAAAATGCCACTCGTCTTCTCGGGACTCCGATCCCTCCATTCGAGAAACCTGCCCTTCTCGACACTCTCTAATACCAAGAGACATAGTTTGATCACAAGACTAGTGGTGAACAAGGACGCGATTGTGACATTGAAGTTCATGAGCCAAATCGTTCTCGTCTGAACCGCGTTAAACAAGCTGGACAAGAGTAGGTATACACTTAGCAACGGCGACGGTCACAGCGAGTAAGCATGCTCAAACCATGAGGTCGCCGCTAGAAATAGTGCCCCGATAAAGGACAGTGCCGCAGCTGCGAGGCTGGTTCTTGTTTGGCTCTTTGCTGCTGTACTCCAAAGAACAAGTAGAGTGAGCTGGATGGCACCGTAGCAGGCAATTAATGCAATCTTGCTAAGCTGAAGAGTTGTGCCGCCGACTTCTCTCTTTCTGAACTGAAGACTCCAAATATGACCAACAGCAAGGACTATTAGTAGCGATGACGGTGCGATCAATAGAAAACTCTGCTCAAAGAGAAGTGTGAAGTCAAAGTCACCTCGGCAGTTGTGTACTGTCGGACCTAAGCTGTCGTCCTGGCAAGCCATGGAGATTCAATGTCATCTGCCATATGTGTTACCCCAATTTCAATAGTAGTCAGTAGATTAAGGACACATTCCTAGCTTACCATCACTATCAGTAGAACAACAGTTCAAAAGCATGCTGAAAAGGATTGTTGATCGATCAACATGATGTTATGCTTATTGATAGTAACGCACCATCATCAATTAGTGTCTGTCTTATGACCTTGTGGGCTGATAGCCCTTCACGGTGTGAAGCACATAAATATACATAAGGTTTCGCCGGAGTTAGGCCTCCCACTATGATACAGGTGACTCAGTGTAAATACTACCCTACCTTATTAGAGAGATTTTGCCAGGGTTTAGCTCTGTCCTTTTCATACTTGATACATTAAGTTATACATGTATATACAGAATTTCTCTTATAACATACTTTTTCTTTTGTGAAGACTAGTGACAATTCAATCTATAGTCAGGCTTACTCTGTAGAACTGTAAGGGCACCCGCTAAGGCAAGGCCTTGAGCGGTGCTCCGCGCGTGACGGGCGCCTGCGACGCGTCGCTCTGGTACTACATATATAGGAACTTAGCGATAACTTTGCCATATGAGCGCAGTTATAGTAGTCTTTTGGCTCAAGTGAATAGTGCATGCGTCGCTAAGCGCTCGCTGTTACACTATTTAACTATGATTATCTCTACTATTATGATCTTCAAAGCTAAAAGCACCCAGTGAATATTCAGATACTCTTTGTGTAGAGAAGCAAGAATCGACACTTGACCCATTTCTAACTTGAGAAATATGCTGGTGGCAACTGTGTGGAGAAGTCATACCTAGTGGATGCCCAAGCTGTTTCTCAATCACTTGTCCGCTTGTATCGACAGCGACGAGAACCAAACCCTGATTTGACTCTGTGAAGCGGATGGATGTTGGGCAGACTACTTTTTGTTTCGCAAGTTTCGCGTCTAGGTAGATCGGCTCGTTTGATTCGAGGCCTCCAACTTCGTTGGCCAGTAAAGGCATCAGCAGCAGTTTCGTAGAGTTTTCCAGTAACGCTATCATGTCTCCGCCTGGCGATGCGGCTCCAGCAACAATGGTACCCGCCTTCCTTAATCGCCAGAGACTATGTTCGAGCTCTGGAGGGACACGTGCTGGAGATGAAGCCACGGGCGATATAAAGGACCATTCGCCATTGTGTGTCGCGCGCTCTCGGGATGGAGAGGTTGTGCAGAGGACGTATGTATTCGTTGTAGGTGTGTGAAGTAGCGTTGCGGAGGTCATTCCGTCGGCATTGATATCCTGATCTAGAGTTAAGTGAGAAGCGGTAGGCTTGATGTGAGCAAACTTACCAGAGCGTATTCTTTTGCAATTCGGAAAGGAGCTTCTATAGGCCGTGCGTTGTTCGACAGAATCCATACCAAGATGGTGTTCTTGTTCGTGAGACAGACGAGTCTCCCTCCTTGCGGACCAAAGGCGATCATCTTCATAAAGTCCGAGGCCAGCCAGTTCGGCTCTGATCGAGTGAAATGCGCATCATGCCTAGAGAAGAACATCGTCTGGCTGTTGACATGGATCTGGTACATCTTGATACTACTGGATATCCGTCCGCCCTGGTTAGTGCGTCCTCCAACAGCTATCCACACGCGGTCGGAACTTTCGTGAATGGCGACGCAGTTAGAGTCCCATCTGTGCTGATTTGCTGTCGTTTCAAACCTGGGCGCACCCACAGGCTGTTCGGATTGAGCCTCATCGCCGTATCTGTAGATATCCATTGAGTCTACTAAGCCGTCTTTCAGGATGACAAGGAACCTCTCTGAAAGTACTGCTCTCTTAATTGTAGATTCTGGCGCACGAACTCGAAAGACTGGGGGCTCCTGTCGACTTCTTTTAAGAGTATCAAGACGGTAGATGGATATTTCCGTGCTGCTCATGAAGTACACATGTACACAATCTGGCGAAAGTCCGGCTGATAGAAATTGCTTTCGAGAGAACAATGGTCGTCGAGGGAAGAGGGTCCATCGCTCGACGTCGGCTGTGACTCTGAAAACACGTAGCGGTCTCTCCATCCAATCAATAGGAGATAGCTCTTCCTCGGGTGGAGGACCTCGTGGCTCGGGGCCGGGATCAATGGAAGATCCGGGAGAAGAAACGCCATCCTCCTCGTTCAAAAACTCGCAAATAACCCTGACTTCGGCTTGTAGTCGTGATCTTAGTTCTGCCGGCAGGCTTGGATTATGTGTTGCAGCGTCGACTATCCTGCGAGCTTGAAGCGTGCGATTGTCAGGATCTCGTAGAAGGATTTCGATCGCTTTCCACCTGTAGGAGGGTTCCGTAGTTTCTGCCATGATCGTATCCAGCTTGGATCGGAAGCTCAGAGGCAGCTCATCGTTGCCAAAGAAACTACCCAGTTGTGAGGCGCAGTCTAGCAGACCATAAAAGTAGAGGTAGTGGCCAAAGTCAGCGGGACCACGGTTGAAGAATGCTAGAAAGTACTCCGTGTAAACAGATATGGGACGAATGTCGACGTGAAAATTAGGGCGAGAGTTGAACAGGGCAAGAATCTTGTCCAGAAGCTTCGCTGCCAGATCGCGAGAGCATTTCCTCGCAATTTCATGGAGATTCTGGTCCGAATCAAGAACAACTTTGCTATAAGAATCGAGGGCCCTGGTGATCCTAGTAAGCTCCTGTAGACTGCACAGAGCTTGAAATAAGTCAGTGGGCGATGTCCAGATCGGTCTGAGAGCTCCATCGAGGGTCTGCAAAGTCGACTGCAGGTTTCCAGCCTGACCACCCTTTAGATGTGTCAGCGCAAACATGACGCGAGAGATTGATTGGCATTGAGACACCTACTAGGACAGATGTTGCAATGGAAATGCCGAAGAGAATCAAAGAGACCGCCCTCGACAATGCCGTGAGCACGATAGGGCGGGCTTGGACAAATTGCTTGGCATACTCGGCTCCCAAACACAGAAAATATGAGCACTGAACTCGACGGAAGATCTCAACAGAAAATATGTCTGACCCGTTCGACAGCCCGAGCAAGTCCTGGAATCGGCTATTGAACTGAGCACGTAAGCTCTCATGAAAGTCCGCCTGTAGTGCTCTGACTCCTTGAGCATGGAGTAATGCCAGCGCGGATACCAGTCCTCTGGCTTGAAGCTCGCATATGTAGTGCGATGCTGGGTTGATAGATCGGACCAGACACGCCGAAAGCTGAACGATCAGTTCATCAGTGTGCGAAGTCTCCAGTCGGTGTTGCAAAACGTTGCTAACATTCTTCCTCAACGACAAGCTTAATCCCTCTTCGGATTTCCAGCAGAGGCATTCGTGATCTAATATGAGGATTATCTCCTCAAGCGTCTGCGAGTCATAAACGTGACCTTGGATCGCACTCTGCAGGTCGGCCAGCGCAGATCGAGTCTTTGGAGTTGCGTCATCTCCGACCATCCAACTTGCATACCAGGCCAGAGGCCTCTTGAGCCCAGCCATCCCTCAACTGACCATGAACAAGCACATCCATACGCTCATAAGACTTCTGAACGATGATTCGTGGTCCCCTGCCAACGCTCTTGATGACGATACAGAAAGATAATATAGCTGTGACCCCGCGACATATTTCAGCGAGGCCTTGGATGTCAGCCTCAACAGCGTCAGCCTTTTCATGCCAAGCAAAGTATTTCTCCTGTAGGACACCCTCTTATCATTAGTTTGCTTGCTATTTGTCCTTAATCTGAATCAGTGTACCGCAGACGATTGATGTGACGCTGCTTTCTCCCGCCTCCAAGGCTCTCGGGTATTTTGTGGCTGCGGACGAACCAACTGAGCCCTGTCTTTCCAGAGATCCATGTTCAATGCAGGGCATTCTCGTTCAAATGGGCCGCGTGTCGCGTGATTTTGCCTTTCAGCTTCAGCCTTGAGCTTCAGCCTTGTTCCTAAGGCTGTTTCTTTCGCCTTGCATGTACATATAACATGCGAGCAGCCATACTGTATATTCTGAGTGGGACCCTTTCGAACAGTCCATGTCCTCGCCGCTTCCAAGGTCAGAATGGAACGCTATACTGCGCGACTCTTCGAGAATGACCGGCTCGATAGGCGGTTGAGCCGGCACCACATTACAGGTTAGTGAAACCAAGTAGGCAATTGTTCATCGCTAATACTGGAACCTCCTCAGCAATTGCCTTTAGTGGGACGATTGGGATAGGTCTCTTCATCACCTCTGGAGAGCTCATCGGACTCTCTGGCTCAGCAGGATGTGTTATTTCATTCGCAATTGCTGGGATTATCATTGTAACCGTTATGCGCACGCTGGCGGAAATGGTATCGGTCCGGCCAGTCTCGGGTGCATTGATCGACTATCCTCATACTTTTGTTGATCCCGCTCTTGGATTTGCAGTCGGGGTTATGTACTGGTTAGTTTCTTGGATTTGGCCGAAGACCTAACTGACTTCTTGAACGCTAGGCTTGCTCAGTGCATGAGCATGGCAACTCTCACCGCAGCAGCGGCTAGAATTGCAGACAAATTTCTGCCTGATGAGCAATATCTCACAAAAGAGCAGAAGGCGGCAATCGTCATTGGCCTTGTTGTGATTACGCTTCTTTCGAACGCTTGTGGTGTTAAGGTAAGGAGTGCAGTTGGAGATCCCAATACTAAGCTAATATCCAGTAAGACATACGGGCGATTGGAACGGGTAGTCAAGTGGTTCAAGATGTTGTTGATCATCGGCCTATGCATTCTAATGATCATGGTAAACCTTGGTCGTAAGTAGCTACACTATACGTGGATTCCTCGAGGTTCTTGCTAAATTACCATTCAAAGTCCGCGGTAAATATATTGGACCGTCAAGTCAGTACTGAGGGAATCTTTGAAGCTGTCAATATCTTATTGAACGATGCAGATTACACTCAACACGCGATACCGCCTTACCTCCGTTGGACGGGTTTCAATAATGAGGCAGAGACCCAGCATGAAAGCCTTGAGACTGGGATTCCGGGAGAGCGGGGCAGATTCCTTGCCGTCTGGTATGCCTTCTCAATCACCATGTACATTGGAAATCCCGGTTGACAGAAGTTTGCTCTTAGGACCTGCATAACCCTCGCGATGTTTGCATGCATGGGCGGCGACATTGTCATCGTCACTGCGGGCGAGGCGCAATCACCTCGAAGAGATCTACCTGTGGCCGCTAGGTTTATGTACCTTGCGCCTATCAGCCTCTATGTCCTTACCTCCTTTTTAGTAGGCTTCAACGTCAATTATCTTGAGCCGAAACTCTTCCACCCATTCGCCTCCAATAACATCGGAACTTCGCATTCACCCTTTCTGATAGCTTTAACATATACTAGTATCAGAATTCTTCCTACCATTCTCAAAGCGTGCTTCCTCTTTGCCGCATACACAGCTGCGTGAGTCTCACCCTCCCTATCTTACCACCTACGATAAATAACAGGTGGCCGCTCAGTAACACCGGACTTTATGTCGCCAGTCGCACCTTGTTTGCAATTTCTCAACTCTATGGCAACTCTTTCATCAAGGAAACGCTGGGTAAGACTAATGCTGGGCACACTCCCATGGCTGCCATATTGTTCTGCTCTTTATTTGGCCTCCTTTCCTTCCTTTTCCTGACCGATATGACTTATAATCAGGTTTGTGTCACTCCCAACATGTATGAACGAGACGCTAACCCATCTCTTCAGCCGATCCTATCGCTATCTGCATTTTTCACCAGCACGGTTGCCTGTATCTACGGCAGCGAGTGCCTTGCTTTCCTTCGATTTAAGGCAGGGTAAGGCTCTGAATTTCAAAATCTTTCCGACACGTAGCCCTGACCGGCTAATCGTTGTGTTTTAGCCTCACAAGACTACAAGACCGCGACATCTTCGCCCGTGATGATGCACTGTACAGACAGAGACACTACCGAGCTCACTGGCAACCGTTGTGTGCCATCTTCGGTCTATTCTCATGTAGCCTGATCGTCCTCTTCAGCGGGTGGCCAGCCATATACTTACTCGCAGCACGCCATCTCATCAAGCCTGAGGGTTCCATCAAGCCCACAAGTTCGCTTGTCGCTGACCTCTTGGGCGCTTATATAGGAGTGGGTCACTGCCAGTGCGTTCGAAGAACTTACTGACTTCCTGTTTCGTCCAGCCGATACTGTTCTTCGCCGTTTTCGTCGTCTACAAGCTCGCCTACCGAACAGAATTCCAAACACTCAAGGACTTTGAGGATGACTACTTCCTACCAGACTTTGATCAAGAACCCGCACGCCCCACTCACATGAAATGGCGGAATTGGATTACAGAGTTTTGGAGCCTTGTTCGGTAGATGGCTGAGCACAGGCATGCCACACATGCCACCAAACCTTCCTGTTGTCGATAGCCTCCATGAGCACCTCCACCATACCTGTTTGTGTGGTTTAAAGTATAAAGTTATATAGTGTCTGGAATAAGTAAGGAGCTAAGCTTGATCTCTGACAGGTAGTTCAAAGATCTGATTACAGGTACTTGTAACTTGATTTTTTACTGCTCTGCCATCCAGCTCTGGTCTCAGCCCACCATCTAGCTCTGGTTTTCCATCGACTCCGTGCCCAGTTATATTGCCTAGATAACTCCCTTCGACCTGGCCCTGCGAGGACGTGAGAGGCGCGTTTCGACGCTGACGCCAGAAGAGGTACGAGAGAACCGCTAGGTTGGCGACTCCTAACGATATCCCTAACCCAAGGCCTATCCTCGCACCAATGTTCAATCCGGCATTTGAGATTGAAGATGGGTCGTTCGGAGTACTACTCTGAGTGGCGGCTAACGGAGTCGTCGAGGCTGAGCTTGAGTGTGTAGATGTCACGGTTGAGGTTGACGTTGTGACCGTCGTGGAAGATGGAGTGCTACTTGACGGATTCCCTATGGATGCAGGGCCGAGTCCGAATACCGCGAAGGATGTGCTGCAGCATCGTGTCCTCTCCGCGGCAGATTCACAGCAGTATGAGGCCGAAGCTGAATATCCCTTGCCTTGCCCACACTCCCAAACCTTCACGCCACCAGTGTTGAAGTCATATGCGCCTGGGACTATTCGTCTGTCTGGATCTGAGTTGCCATACGTGTCAGCAGTAGCTACTTATGATGGCAGCAGGAATCGAAGTGATGACCACTATTAGCGCCACATATAAACGACTGTGGGTAATTACTTCTCAGACACTGCTGTGGGCATATGCTTGACAGCCAAGCTTGGTCTGTACAACTACTCCTTGCGAAGCTAATATTACTTCCCTTCACCCTCTCATTATCACTGATGCACAGGCCATTCGTGAGACAATTCTCCACTTTGTCACAGCACATGCTGACCTCTGCTGTCGGGTCGCATGGAGTGTCAGGCGTTGCTACACCACCAGACGGATAGTAACAAGTGCGAGCAGCGTAGGTTTGAAAGGCCATGAACAACGGAAAGACCATATAGAGCGTGGGCGGAAAATGCGGAGAATGCCTTTTTGCTGAAGCCATATGGAAGAATTGAAAGCAAAGGAACACATTAGATGAAGGCACCAGAATGGAAAGAGAGAGTCTCATAGGTATCTAGGAAAATCGGAAGTACAGAAGCTGCACTCAGTTTCTAGTAGCTCTACCGCTTTGATTGTAGTACGAAGCTACAAGGACACATTGTGTCTCCGCATCAGTGCTTCCCGCTTATGACAGGTGGCTTGTTGCGAAATAATTTGAAAGAGACTGATTGAGAGCATATATTGGACAGCCTCGTTCGATTGTCCTGCCTGCTGGTTTAATCTTGGGCCTGCCTTAAGTGGCGACCATGGTGTAGACATTCGGGCATATCTTCTCACCATCAATATGATGTTCTGCTCTTTGGAAACGCGAAACTGTCATCTATCGACATCGGTGTTACGTCTTCGTGAGCGATGGCTTTTTGCGTGGCTTGGGTGAGCACAAGAGTCCTCGTGAGTTCTATATATAACGTACACATAGTTACATCGGGAATACAGTACGCGTCGATACGGGGACCTCGGTGTAGTTGCTAAACTTTAGATCTCGTAATCGGGATATGCATATGTAGGCATTCCCGATGGCCGTTCATCCGCACAATGACATCAGGGCGTGGCAATGGGGTATAAGAGTTTTTATCATGGCAGCCATGCCCTCTGTTCTGCCAGCTCAGCATTTCTTGTATCAATTTTTGCAAAGTGGCAGAATATTCTTCTCTTCACCTAGTCATTCATTGAAGAATCTATACAATTAATACTATTGTTATGAAGACTTCATTCGCTACCCTCGCCGCCCTGACGGCAATCTTCTCGACCGCATCCGCCTACTGGAAGGGATTCAACATCGGCGCCAACAACCCCGATGGCTCCTGCAAATCTGAACAGGACTGGGAGAGGGCCTTCCGCTCCATGCAATCACTGCCGGGCCACTTCACCAGCGCGCGGCTGTTCGCCTCGTCGGACTGCAATACGCTGGCCAACGCCGTACCGGCCGCTCTGAACACGGGCACGCAGTTGCTCGTCGGCGTCTGGACGGAGAATACCGATCACTACAATGCCGAGAAGGCGGCATTGCAGGCGGCGGTGCAGCAGCATGGCACGGGCTGGATCGTCAGTGTCTCGGTCGGCAGCGAGGACTTGTACCGTCACGACACCAGCGCCAGCACGTTGGCCGGGCAGATCAACGAGATCAGGAACATGTTGTCGGGGATGGGAGCGGGAGGCGTGCAGGTCGGCCATGTGGATACCTGGACGGCGTGGGTGGATCCGGCCAACACGGCTGTTATCCAGGCGTGCGACTTCGTCGGCATGGACGGGTATCCATACTACCAGAACTCGGATATCAATGACGCCTACAATGTGTTCTGGAAGAGCGTACAGGATACAAGGGATGCGGTGAACAGGGTCAAGCCGGGCACTTGGGTTTGGATCACCGAGTCGGGCTGGCCAGTGTCGGGGCCGCAGATGGGCAGCGCCGTGGCGAGTCAGAGCAACGCGCAGCAATACTGGTCGCAGGTTGCCTGTTCGGCGTTCAGCCAGGCGCATACCTTCTGGTTCCAATTGCAGGACTACACCAGCAACCCCTCGTTCGGTGTCGTCGACGCGAACTTTAACCCGATCATCAACCTAAACTGCTAATGTGGAAAGAGCTTAATGTAAAGAGAGGTGGATCTACCATCACCATATTTTAGAAATGGGTATATGAGGGCGATGATCTACACTATCTAATAAATCCATCAAACCATCTAAGAGTCATGTTGCATCAACTCGTCGTATGAACATCATGCCTCGTGATTATCTGTCATAGCATAGAATCTCTTCTACCCTCCACCGCACTTGGCGTAGGTGTGGGACTCCCTTCTCTGACCGGTCGTATGCGGGTACCTACAAACCCTCTCCGATTACGCCCGGTCCTACCCCGTCCAAGCCAGTTAAGCTTCAATTCCTTACTCAAGCCTTCCATCTTTTCTTGGGCGTCGTCGCCACTCTGGACGCTAGCCAGCACGCTTACGCACTGCAACATACGACCGACCATCTCCGTCACTTGGGCGCTGTCCAGCACGGGGCGGGAATGAGGTGACCGGAACGGAGGAAATTCCGGCGCAGATGTGTTCGACGTCGCCCGGCTCCGCGCCCCGTCGGAACCACCAAGGAGCGTGGAACCTTGCGAATTGAAGCTGGCGAATCCCGGGTCGAGACTCGCAGCGGTTCCAGGACGGCCCCCGTCAGGACTCGTATTGGTCGAGTCAACACCGGCGTTGATGCTCTCCAAACTGAGCCGCGAGAAGATGGCCTTCAGAGATTCGTAACGAGGCAGGATGACCGTATCGCGGAATGCGATTAACACGATTCTTCTGACGTCCAGTTCGTTACCGAGAGCATCGTCCGAAGAATGCAGCGTTGCTCCCCAAAACTCGGCCGCTTCGCGGGGGCTCATGATCGAGCCGTGGCCTTTGAACTCCAAGTCTAGAGGCAAGAAGACGGCTTGCATGTAAGGTAATACGGTGTCGAATACGAACAACCACATTTCCACTAGATGAGGCACGAGTCGATCGTCCGGTATGCCGTGTAAATTGTGATCAAGCGAGGAGAAGCCGGTATGGAGAAGGTCGCGAAGATCTTCTATTATAATGGTAGGAGCTAGTTTTTGAACGCAGCGCTGGATATGTACACTTCAAATTGTCAGCTTATAGCAGAACAGGGTTGATAATACAACTCATACCTAACAAGCCGGTTGAAGTCCTCGACCGGCAACCGAAGGTCTTCACCCTCAAAGATAGTGAACAGCTTTGCCTTCAGGAAATCCCACGCATCGTCCGGCGTCATGCCAACAAGACCAAAGCCTTGCAAGCCTGGTTGCGACAAAGCATCACCACCAAGTGTGTTGTGAGAGCCACCGAAGATTGAAGCGTTGCTAGCAGTAGCGGCTCCCAGGAACGATTGCCCAGTGGTAGCAGAAAAGGATGACGGCCCAAACCAGTCTGCTTTTTCCGCATGTGATCCTTCAGGCTCCCTGTTGCTCGTATCTAGCGTCAGAGCGCTGGTGGTCGCAGCAGCAGAGGCTTTCTCTTCTTTCTTTCTTTCCCGTAATGCACGACCTCCATGACGAAGATCCAGTCCACTCATCGACTTTGCAAACGTGGCGGCAGAGGGCGAGGCGGGAGCGAAAGAATAGAGTGATTGAGGTGCGCTAGGGTCTAGTGGTTTGGAGTTGCTGGAGGCAGATGATAACGGTAAGTGATGATCGTCCTTGTCTTTGAGTTTGTTCTTTTGCCGTGATAAGAAGTGATGCTTGTGCGCCTTTTCCTTCTCAAAGGTGACCTGCCGATCGCTCGGAGCAAGTGTTGACGTGGAAGCGTTGGCGGACATATAGTAAGGAGACGGACCAGACACGATAGAGTCTACCAGACTCGTGCTTGACGCATTGATAGTCTTTGACAGCCCGCTGAGGCCTGGTGGGCCCATTCGATTGGGTGATGCCAGAGGTTTGTCTTTCCTGTCCGGGTCTCGGTCACGAGATATGCCTATGTGCTTCGGTTTGGAAAACAGTTTCATCTTCGATTTTTCCGACTTTAGCTTCTGTTCCCTCTCTGGTTGAGATTCCGAAGGGGACAGAGCCGCAGCCAGATGAGGGTGACGTGGAAACGCGGCATTGGCGGCCGTCGTAGCAGCTGTGGTCAGTCCGCCTAACAATCCATTATGATAATGTTGCCCTATCACCCCACCATGGCCGTGCCTCTTAACGGTGTCTTGTGTAGCTGGTGGTGAGCTCGGCTGGCGATTAACATGCGAAGTTTCAGTTGGCGAATGAGGATTCGGAACGGTTTGCGAGCGCTTTCGCATGTGTTGAGTTGCCGCCTGCTGTTGCATAGCAGCTTGAGCCGCAATTTGAGATGCCGTGAGGTTTGCCAGTGCAGAGTGATCAGAGAGTGAGGCTGTAGGAAGCGAAGGCTCGAAGAAGCCCTGAGAATGTTGCCGTGCTCTATGCCTCTGAACGTCCGGTAGCGCCAGCGGCAAATTCTTCCGCGATGGCAGATCTGTCGGAGTTGGTGGCACCATAGACCTGGAGAAACTCTGTAGTGATGTCGTACTTGTACTAGACGATGGAGCTTGACCGAGAGCCGGTCTGGAGGCTGGCTGCTGTTGGGTGTATGGTGAGCGCTGACCGGCAGAGAGCGCAGTGACTTGTGAAGAACTTGAAGAGTCGCTTGTAGACGATCCAGCCCGTTGCAATTGTGGTTGTGGTTGAGGTTGGATCGAGGTAATCGGCGGGAGAGGAGTGCGGGTACCAGGCCGCCTATAGGATGAGGTATTCATAAGTCCGGAATGGGCAAAGGTAGGCTTGTCGTCTTCGGAGAGCTATCCTATCACTGAGAAAGCGAACGGAGTGATTCTCTAACGGGCTCTTGCCTCAAGATCATCGTAGTACAAGCCTCAATATCAACGTCCTGAGAGACCTCAAGTATTGGTAAGTAATGTAATATACTGGGGGAGCTTGTATTGTCCAATACACTGTCGATCTCCCGCTCGCTTAAGTTAGGTCTCATCAGTTCTCCGATCCGAGTTCGCAGTCAGTTACGATCACCTTGCCATCTTTCTCAACTCAATGGCGCCCGCTGACTTAAAACCCAACGCGATTTTGAAAGCCGACTACAAATCTCTGAAGACCACAGCAACTTTAACGCATACTCTGGACGCACCTTCGACCAAGCTCTCCACAGAGGAGAAGACAGCCTATCTTTCGACACTGCGAAAGTCGGTTTCAAAGCTCCAAGAGGAAGTCAATGCATTCTTAACACAAGAGATGGAACGCGATAAAGCTGGAGCCGTACAAGACGGAGTTAAGGTGGATGATAAGAAAGAGGAGGACAATTACGGGGAGGAGGTTTTGGACGATGAAGAGACCTGACGGCTGGTACCAGGAGACTTTGGCCGGACAGAAGTTTTTTGCGTACCGGAGCTACGAACAAGTCCAATGTCTTACCGGCTACATCAATAAGAACTATCGGCATAAAACCAGCCTTTGCCTGGCTCTAGTGGACAAGCACCATACACCACCGAATGCACCCAGAGACTTTCCCAAACGCCGCGACCATGCTCCGCAAGCGTAACATCAACAGCCACCCACCGTCTTTGATTACTACGTTGAGCCGAGTTCAGTCCGGGACGCGCAAAGTTACCTGTGCGCGCAGCCATAGTGAACGACGGAGTTGCTACGGCCAATAATCAGCAACGACGTTCTTTTATAGGGACCAGTCTTAGACACTTACTCCGGGAAGACCTTGATGGCGCTTCCGCCAAATCTCTTGTGGCAATACCCACATACTCGCTCGTCACTGACCACGACACGACGATTCCGACCACCGTTACCACCTGGTAAATCATCACCCACCAAAAGCTTCGCCCTCGTACCAGCGACTTCTGTTGACCATAATCCCGCAACTATTCGTGCCTCGTTGGCGACGGTGTTAGCGGACCTGATTTGATTGCGGAAGTATGATTGAAGGTCTTTCACTGGGAGCTTCTCCGGGATGAGGTTCAGGGTAGATATTGCTGGAAGTCGGGAGCCATGTTTGGCAAGGATCATGAGAGCAGGGCCCCATTGTGGTTGATACGGATGCGGTGGGGAGAGGTATAGTGAGAGTAGGGTGTGATAAATGGATGGTTTCTCGTCTTCCGGATCGGTCATTGAAACGCGCCGGGACTGCGCCTGTGAGGCTATGGGCGAGTTCTCAGTCAGGTGAATTCGATTACAGTATCTAGGCGCATGGATCAGTATGTGATACTGTTAGACCACTAGGAATTAACCTACTCTTCTGCCTTGTCCGGATCCTGCAGTTGAAAGACATAAATCTCCAGAGCTTGCTTGTGTTGGCCTAATCTGCTGAAGACGATTGCACGAGCTTCGTGAAAGAGGGCTTCTAGACGTTAAAGTATTAGTGTCATACGCAGCATGTCCCTGGTGCAATAGTTTTTACCTCTCGGAAGTAATCCCAAGACCTTGCCCGCTAAATATGATCGACTCTGCCTCAGAAAGTCCAAAAATTTCTTCATCGCTTCGTTCTGCTCCTCGACATTCATACTCGAAGTCGTCAACCCATCCAGGTATAGACTTATTAAGTGTTGGTGGAAATCGGGAGTCGAATCGTTCAGCTCATGTATAATATGTTCCAAGTACTTGACTGCTAATCGTCGGTCGATATTCTCAAGGAATCTCAGCACTCTGTCCCTTGGGAGGGTCTCTGCGTTCTCGGTATCAGCTAAGAAAACGTCCATGCCCAGATCAGGATTGTCCCTCAAGGGCCACTCGGCAAACTCAAGGATGAGATCTATCATTTCTGGCGGAAGGTTCTGCAGATACGTCACCGTCCTCTCGGGTCCACGTAACTGTGGCACAGTGACCTCGTTCGCCTGGGCTTGACCGAAGCGCTTGAGCAACTCTAGTGCGTCGCGATGGAGCCTTTTGCCGTAGAAAAAATCCACCAGATCGTTGTAGCGGCCATTCTCCAACAGCTTTTCTTTGACCACCACTGGATCGCAGAAGTTGGAAATCCGGAAAAGGGAGCCGGCCAGTGCAGGCTGAGCGTACATATACGCTCGAAACAACGTTGTGTCCACGAGTACCGCCACTTGGAATATGGCGCGCTCTCGATCAACTTCATTGCCGACTACGGAGCCGGAAAGTAGCATTTCGAGCTCCGTGTGAGAGCTCCCATCTCGGTCATGGTTATTCGACTCTGCAGACTGTCGTAACGCTCCTTCAGGAGTCAGGTACTTCCGAAGCCGCCTACGAGTATCAGCAAGAAAAGATTGCAACTCGATGACTGCGTTTCTCAGATCTTTGCCTTCTACGCGTTCTTTCAGTTACACCATCAGTCGCGTAAGTGTAATGAAACTTACCTAGAGGCTTGTCTTCAGACACTACCTCTGAGTGTTTACCCTGTATGCTTTCCGTATCACTACCATTAACGAGATGGAGCTTCTTTGCCGCCCTTTTCGCAGCTCTATTGACACCTGATTGCGTAGTGCTCAGGCTGTTGTCTCCATCATTGACTGGCCGAGGTTCCACTTCAGAGAGTGAAGACGATCTGTCGTCGATTGTCTGCTGGTCTGGTGCGTCCGGATGGCCTGTCTCAGAACCTAGCATGTCCGACTCGACATGACTGTCGTCAACCGTAGACAGGTCACCAGCGATGACTCTCGGGTACAAACGTATGACCTGATCTGGCGGAGCAGTCACCTCAGTGAACAAGTCCATGGCATCCCTATATTTCCGGTTCTCGAAAAGCCATTGAGCCTTCTGGATTTTGATATCTCGCATCCGTCCCACTTTATCTTTTAGAAGAGCTTCTTCGAGCATATCAAGCAGACTGATGGCTTCATCCAATTTTCCTTTCTCTACAATGGCATCTATCTGTGAGTCGTAATCCAGTGCCCCCATTCGCCATATGCATCGGTCGCTGGCTACTAAGAACCCCTTTCCTGCATGTGCCAAGCTTACTGTTGGCTGCGCGACGTGTAGATGGTTGGCTTGTGGTAGTGATATCGATTGCAGAAGGGTGAGAGTGTTCGGGTTACGGACCTCAAGGATACCCTTCGAAGTAGTCTGTAAAGCGAGCAAATACGGGTAGGAGTATCCGATAGCCTCCGGAGCAACCAGCCACGGGACCTGTCGTTTACCCAGTGGTCTACCATCTGTATCAATGAACAGGGTGTTTATGTCCTTTGCCAAAAGAAGCTCGTTTTCCCCCAGTCTCGCAGCAAGCGGCTTGGGCGCCGAGCCACCGATGCCAATATATCCAATCCCTGCGACGCCAACACCTCCGAAACGCCCTCCGTCTTGTCCAGGAGCGCCGCCGATACTACCTGGCCCAACGATATCCGTGATCTCTTTGGTCTCCACATCCACCATCACATAGCTCGCGCTCAAACCTGCAACAATCCTTGTTCCCGTAGCCCAGGTCAAACTTTTGATGCCTGTGACCAGGGTGATGTCGACGATGTCGGAAGAGAGTTCCATGTCTTGCCATAACCATAGCAGTAATTTCCTTTTCACAGCGACTGCCAGCCTCGAAACGATTGACGGAATGCCAGTGGCGGGATCCTTCACTATATTAGATGTTACCGCGAAGGCGCTGGCTCCTTTAGTCCTTGTGAGCTGGGCCTGCAGTTCATAGGTCTGTAGGTCATATATCGAGACATAGCTGTTTGACAACGAGACGAGAATGTTGGCTTCTTTGATGATCGCAAGTTGCTCAACCTTGTACCGTGTAAAGGTTTCCTGCTCCCGAAGTAGCTCGACCGGACGAGTCTTTGACTGCGGAGTCACACCGTCTTCATTTGTATTTCCGCTGTTGCTCTTGCTCTGGGTCGAATCATCAACGGCATCGTTGACGCGGTAGATGCGCAAACTGCCCGTATTCAACCCTACGAGGAGTCGATCGCCTATGGCCGCAGTAGATGTTAGTAAGAAACTCCTCAAACCTTTGCAGAGTCTCATACCGTATGCCAGCAGGGATTCGATCTTGGACTTGTCTCGTTGTTTGAGCTCAACGATAGGTTGAGCACTGAAGGCCGAGAGCATATTGGCCACCATGCTGCCGGGCTATAACGGTAGACCACGTCTGGCTGTAGCTTTGTAATACCGACTGCATACATGACTGACGGAAATTGGCTCAGGGACCTCTTTCACCTTGACTCTACCTTGGCAACCAAGTGACGCTGCTCTGAACAGCTAGCAAGGGTTGCCGAGCATGGCTTACATAAGAGTCTCGGTGTGCTCGGGGAAAACCTGCAACGACTTTTTACGACGGATGCATCAAGCGTTAATTCTACCTAGGCGCTGCCCTAATCGTTCTGCAATGTATGCCGTGAGTAAAGATATGACTAGACCAGATGACTGTCTTTGTTTGCCCAGAGTCCTTTGCCTTCTCATGCAATTCGCAATGTTGTCATCTGGCCTAACAAGACTGGCTCTCTGTTAAACTTACACGGGCTCTCCTTGACTTGTTGTGTTGCACTCGAATGTTAGATACTTCGATGACCCAGCCTGATCGCATGCCTATGTGCGTGTCTTAGTTTTCTAGCTGAAATAGGCGACGCTGGACAGCTCGAATTCTGCTTGGGCATGTCCAACGTCCGAAACGCTGGGGTGCGGATCTTGCCTGCGTCGGGAGGTCCATTGTAGTTTCCAGCCATGCACGCATCATTTATCTCCATGCATTTTGCATCCCAGATGCCACAGTTGTGGTCCCCCGTGGGACCGGTGGAGCTCCAGCAGACTTTGGACTGGGCCCAACAAGAGTTCGATGCCTGAGTCGAGACGTTAAATTGGTTCCATGTTGGGGTTAAGCGGCTAAACTCACATTCCAGCAGCCGTCTTGTGTCGTGTAGCTGGGTACCTCGAACCCGCACCAATTTGCACTCTCAAGTATGCAACCGGCTGGTTTAAGGCCTTCTGTCTGCTCCCCAGCACTGACCATCTGAGTACTATTGGTTTGGCTGTGGTATGTCGGCGGGCCGAACTCGGGATATGGGAGTTTCATCGGTTTCTCCCAGATGTTAAACTTCATAGCAGTCTCGGTCAAGTCAACATGGCCGGGTATCGCCACCGTACTCCTTGGAATCGCGGTGCCGGCGGGTGAGAGGAAAAGCTGGGCGCAGCCGACAAAGAACTGCGGGTTTGGCGGGTTTTGATTTGCTTGGTGCAGAGCAAGTAGTTCTGTTCGAACAAGATAATATCCACCTGCGATATCGGTAGGGATGGTGACAGAGAGACGGCCATTGTCGGAGATGAGCTTCTCGGTGCACCATTTGCTTGTAGCTTCGTCATAGTCCTCATACCAAATCTTGAACCAGCCATCACCCGCAGCTGGGGACACCCCAGGAGGGACCGCGGAGGTGACCTTTTTCATATACACGGCACACGGGCCTCGATGGGATTGGTCAAGAACGCCAGGTTCGATCAATCTCGGATCGGAGTGGAATTCGAGCGTCAGGGTCGAGCCAGCTTGGGCGGGACAAACACGGGCGACTCCGGCTTGACCATTGACACCTGCGCAGAGTGTGGACATTTAGACATCGAAACAGGATGCAGTAGTACCAAGAGCAAAAGAAGGACTTTCCCCAAACGTACCGCATGCCATATCGTCACCGGTGATGCTGGCAATTGGGAAGGTTTGCTGTCCCATCACATTGCCCATGCGTACACACGTGCCATTACCCTGGTCAACCCCATCAACGAAAAAGTTGGTGAAGACGGTGTGCGCTCTAATGGTCCGTAAAAGTCCAAGGGCGACCAATGTGAGCTCGTTGGACAGCAAACGCATAGTGCTCGCAGGTTGTACTGTCAACATCCACGAGTGGTAATTCAAGATTTGTCTGTAATGACTGGCAAAAAGGAAATCAAATCTTTAGCTCAGACTTTCGTATAAAGAACGGAACGGAGATCACAGATCTCAAGCCCTCAGAGCTCAACTTATGAGTTTAGCAGAAAGAGATCGATATAAAGGAGCGACTGATGGTAAAGAGACAGAGTAAACACAAACGAGGGCAGACTGAATTGATATAATCCTGGATGACCCAAGGTGGGGCTGATCATCTGGTCCGTTCTAGTAGATAATATGTTTATGACCGAAGAACTGATGCAGGCCCTAGATTGCATGATCAGACGAAAGCATCGGAGCGCTAAGGTTGAAGAAGCGCCCACAAAACTATACATTACGCATGCATGAATTGGAGACGGGAGCCAGGTACGGAGTAGATAGATGTGTTGGGAAAATAGCAATAATCTATGAAACTGATCCATCCTGAGACATCGATGGCGCCAGAGATCAGGACTTCGGAGAACCCTAACCGAGTTCTCTTGTAGATCTGTGAGATGGAGCCGCTGCCGTGCCACGTTGTGGGAAGGTAAATTATCCTATCAGGAGTAGTTGAAACTGAACCGTGTCAGACCAGGTCGCTTGATTTCAACCGATATCATGGCAGGGTCAGATCTTCGTTACTGTATAAAGAACACCTGCAGTCAAGTGAGCTTTGGGGTACTCGTATAAGCGCACAGCGTAAGTCATCGATTTGTCGGTCCTTGCCACCCTGTTCAATCAGGTACTCGTATAAACGAGACGGTTGTTGTCCCTGGCCATGGGCACAATAATTTTCCATGTTCCTTGCCGCTGCTGCAACCCTCCCGAGGTATGGCGGTTGTGCTCGCCATGAGACGCACCAAACACGCAACAGCGTGCTTCAAGTGGCACCCCTGGAAACAAGATTTACATTCTACTGTTGAATGCTACCGAGACTGCAAAGGGGATGTTCTGTATGCACCACACCTGTTGCCCCTCCATCTTCCCATCCATTCTCCCAACGTGCAGGCGCCAATCGAGCAAGATTTCTGTAGATTCGATTAGCTAGGTCTGCTTTTCTTGGCTTTACTACCAGAAGCTGCAGTTCTAGATATTTCATCCTGGGCTGTAACAGCTTCCGGAGTCATGCCGGCAACCAAAGAGAATGGGAACATATGTACGCAGTAACATGATCCGTCCTGAGCAGTTACTGACTTCTTTGGTCAGTGATTTGCTGCGGGACTGGTAGGGCGGCCCAAACACTAAGCCATATCCGCTCAGTGGGGCAATCGCGGATCATCGATATTGCGTGCATTGCTATACCTTAGTACCTTAGTGACTCAACATTTAGTTTTCATGACTTTTGGCTGACAAGATTGACATTACAGATCTTTTTGCGTGCTCAATTGAAGAATCAAGCACAGCTACAATTCTTCTTGCGCAATGGAAGGTATTAAACAGAAATTCGCTCAATGCAAGAGCGAGGGTAGGACCGCACTTGTGACTTATGTCACCGCCGGCTACCCGACACCGGAGGAAACGGCGGATATTCTGCTAGGCATGGAAGCCGGTGGTGCAGGTATACTCTTCTGCGTGACACCCATTGGTAGTCTTAGCTGACTCTTCGAATCCAGATCTCATCGAGCTAGGCCTACCCTTCACGGATCCCATTGCAGACGGGCCTACCATACAGAAGGCAAATACCCAAGCGCTCAAAAATGGCGTGACCGTGACGTCGACTCTAGACATCGTGCGGAATGCAAGAAAGCGGGGGCTGAAGGCGCCGGTGCTGCTGATGGGCTATTACAATCCGCTGCTGAGTTATGGGGAAGAGAGAATATTGAAGGATTCCCGAGAAGCTGGGGTCAATGGCTTTATCGTCGTAGATCTGCCACCGGAAGAAGCGGTCAAGTTCAGGAATTTTTGCACCAGAGGAGGGTAAGGACGGTCTATAATTGCTTCGACGATTGGCGCACCTAGGCTGACATGGATGACACAGGCTCTCATATGTTCCACTCATTGCGCCTGCAACTTCCGAATCACGGATGAAGTTGCTTTGCAAGATCGCAGACTCTTTTATCTATGTTGTGTCAAGAATGGGAGTTACTGGCGCTACCGGTACTTTGAACGCCGCATTACCAGAGCTCCTTGAGCGTGTCCACATCTACTCGAATAATGTTCCAGCTGCTGTTGGTTTTGGTGTTAGTACCAGGGAGCACTTCCTAAGCGTGTCCAATATTGCAGAAGGTGTGGTCATTGGAAGCCAGATCATCACAACCCTGGCAAATGCTCCTGCAGGGCAGGGTGCTAAGAAGGTAGAAGAATATTGTTCTGAGATTACAGGAAGAAAAGCGGGTGAACATAACCGCACGAACGGTGTCACAAGAGAGGTGGGCATCGTAGAGGCGATTTCTGACGCAAAAGAACCCAACGGCAATGGCGTTCATGTCGACGAAGTTATTACGAATGGGCAGCACGGCGACGGCCCAGGGCTTGCAGACCAGATAGAGGCGTTAAACATGAATGGAGATGCGGATCCCGCTGCCGTACCAGCAAGATTCGGGGAATTCGGTGGACAGTACGTCCCGGAGTCACTGATGGACTGCTTGGCAGAGCTTGAGGAAGGCTTCGATGCCATCAAGAATGACCCGAAGTTCTGGAAGGAGTACCGATCATACTACCCTTACATGGGCCGACCGGGCCAATTGCACCTTGCAAATCGGCTGACGGATCACGTAGGCGGGGCAAACATTTGGCTGAAGAGAGAAGACCTTAACCACACAGGTAGTCACAAGATCAACAACGCACTCGGTCAAATCCTCTTGGCGAGAAGACTTGGAAAGACGGCGATCATTGCGGAGACTGGGGCAGGACAGCACGGTGTTGCCACAGCCACCGTATGTGCCAAGTTCGGCATGAAATGTACCATCTACATGGGCGCTGAAGATGTAAGGCGGCAGGCGCTGAACGTCTTCCGAATCAAGCTTCTAGGTGCCAAGGTCGTGGCTGTGGAAGCAGGGTCAAGGACGTTAAGAGATGCTGTGAACGAAGCGCTGCGTGCCTGGGTAGTTGACCTTGACACCACACATTACATCATCGGCTCAGCAATTGGACCTCATCCATTTCCAACTATCGTGAGGACTTTCCAGTCCGTTATCGGAAACGAGACGAAAGAGCAAATGCAGAAGCTCCGGGGCAAGCTGCCGGATGCTGTGGTTGCTTGCGTGGGAGGCGGAAGCAATGCCGTGGGCATGTTCCATCCTTTTACGAAAGATCCGACTGTCAAGCTTTTAGGGGTAGAAGCTGGTGGAGACGGTTTAGACACCGAGAGACATAGTGCAACGCTTACCGGTGGCAGTAAGGGGGTCTTGCACGGTGTGCGTACTTACGTTCTGCAGAACCAGCACGGGCAGATATCGGATACGCACTCCGTCTCCGCTGGGCTTGATTACCCAGGCGTCGGACCAGAGTTGAGTTCCTGGAAAGATAACGAGCGGGCCAAATTTATCGCCGCCACAGACGCCGAGGCCTTCAAAGGATTCAGATTATTGTCACAACTGGAAGGTATCATCCCGGCCCTGGAAACGGCGCATGCGATCTGGGGAGCGATGGAACTTGCCAAAGAGATGAAGAAAGATCAAGACATTGTCATTTGTCTTAGTGGGAGGGGTGACAAGGACGTGCAGAGCGTCGCGGACGAGTTGCCCAAGTTGGGTCCACAGATCGGATGGGATCTGCGGTGTAAGTCTATTCTTGTGCTATCGGTCTCTACTATACTGACATGGATATAGTCTAATGTTCGGTATGGGTGTCCTTCGGTGAATTCGACTTTTGCCACAAGTTTCGTTGTGTTGGTGTGTACATAGGGAGCGGCTACTGCAGGCTTCGTACTTCAAGACTTGAGAACATTGTTCTCGAAGTGCCAAAAGTCATACTTCCGATTTCTCGAAGTCGCGGAAGATGGAATAGAACGACGGCGTATGGAGAGCATGATAGATCAGTCCCGCTCGGCGCATCTAGTTAGCCAGTCGAACCTGGCATATATGAGAAAGCCTTAGACTTATCTACATTATTAAAGCATGTTACACTGCGTTACAAACCCTAAACAGTGGCCTGTCTATCTCCAAAACCAATAAAGCCACCTTAGCACACTCCATTGAGGATGCAAAAACCGCTCTTCACGCTATAATAGCACAAACAACCCACTATCAGCCGACCACTCTCGCTCAACCAGGACCCTCCGCACTGTCAAAAGTCGGTAACCCTCCCATTATAGCTCCAATCCACCTCGCCACCCCACCTCAACGGCTCATTCTTCGGCCCGCCCGTCTCTCCCGTCTTCGGATTCCTCTCACCCTCGAATTCAGGCCTCGGCCCTCTTCTGACGTCCGGATGGACCTCCTCACCGTCGCCCGTGGCCTGTATCCTGGCGTTGACGGCCGCTAGCTCCACGTCCTCTTTCGAGATCGATGGCTCGTTGTTCGTCGGCGGAGACTGGTCGATCTCAGAGGTGGATGATTGGTTGATGACGACGGTGGGTTTAGGGGTGCTGAATGCGCCTGTTGAGGACTGTTGCAGGCGGTCGAAGATCTCTTGCTCGTGTTTGGGGAGGCGTGGCGGGGAGGGACCAGCGGAGAAGGGGGGTGTGGCGTAAAGGCGGGTGGTTATGGAGATGAATCGGTGGCGGGAAAGGGTTGTGGAGATTGGTCGCATTGCTTTGAACATGATGGATGGCACCGCTTGGTCTAATGAAAGTATTTAAAGTCTAGGTTTGCGATGTCGTTTTGCTTGGTTGTAGAAGTCAGGTGGTTGCTGTTAGGAGGACCGAGGGACCCTTGCTGTACATATCAGGCGAAATCCCTAATCGATAAGTATATGCAACCATGTGAAAGGCGACGCTCGAGCTGTAACTCACATAACATCTCTCTCATTACAACAAAAGTTCTGGGGATTTCGATGTGAAACCAATTGACTTCAACCATGGCATCAAAGGCGACAATGAAGGGTCTGCGTTTCGCAGTCACTACCAATTGCTCGGTCGTGGTCCGCTCCAGCGTGAGCAAGAGAAATGCTGCGACCGCAGCAGCATCCAATTTACCCCTCGACACTCAGAATGAGATTTTCGTAGGTGGGCTCATCACATTGGGAGACAGCCTTCTCTGATGAAGAACTCAATGCTAGAGAGAAGCCACACTGCCAACCCCCGATCCGCCGCCAGACTCGTCGACAGCAGCGTTAGTCGATCAACACAAGCCATATATGGTTTCGACCTATGTCCGAGCTCCTCCGATGATGGCAAAGGGGGAAGGCTGCTATCTGTGGGATATCGAAAATCGTTGGTGCCTCAATTTCGTATTCATCACCGAAGTCTTGTCTGCGCTCCGGCTTCCATTACATTCTCTGCCGGCTGTTCTTCGAAAAGGAACTGACCATGAAGCTCATAGGCCGATACCTTGATTTCACCGCAGGAATCGCAGTCAATTCGCTTGGTCACTGTGATCCGGAGTTCACCAAGCTTATGGCACAACAGGTTAGGACTCCGTTCAACTTGCGCGCGGTTGATTTGCTTATACACCAGACCCTAAGGCTAGGACTCTAGTACACACTTCAAACCTTTACAACAATCCTTGGACCGGGGAACTCTCCAAGCTTATAGTGACACGCACTCGCGCCGCTGGAGCTATGCAATCAGCCTCTAGGGTCTTTGTCTGTAATTCGGGCAGTGAAGCCAACGAAGCTGCGATCAAATTCGCACGGAAGGTAGGAAAGACCAGGGACCCATCGGGAGGCAAATTCGAAATCGTGTCTTTTCACAACGCCTTTCATGGGCGGACTATGGGTGCTTTATCTGCAACACCAAACTCAAAGTATCAGAAGCCATTCTCACCCATGGTTCCTGGTTTCAAATATGGAACTTATAATGATGAAGCGGGAATCGACGATTTAATCACAGACAGCACATGTGGTATTATCGTTGAACCTATCCAAGGCGAAGGCGGGGTCAACGTTGCGAACCCTTCATTCCTCCAAGCCCTCCGAAAGAGGTGCAGCGAGGTCGGTGCGGTCCTCATCTACGATGAGATTCAGTGTGGTCTCTCACGTACTGGGCAGTTATGGGCGCACCAAACTCTCCCGGTTTCTGCACACCCGGATATCCTCACCACCGCCAAGGCGCTCGGCAATGGCTTCCCCATCGGTGCCACGATCGTGTCAGAAGACGTGGCAGAAAAGATTGTAACAGGTGATCACGGTACCACATTCGGAGGGAATCCTCTGGCCTGTAGGCTTGCCCATCACGTCTTCTCTCGTCTCTCGGATCCCAAGTTGCAGAAGAGTGTGGTTGAGAAGGAGGGAATCTTCCGTGCAGGGTTTGAGAAGCTCCGGCAACGATTCCCGGACGTGGTCGCCGAAGTGCGTGGTCGTGGTCTCATACTGGGCCTACAGCTCAGCCAGGACCCTACGCCAATCGTGACGGCGGCCCGAGAGCGGGGCTTATTGATCATCACGTGCGGCAAGAACGTTTTGAGATTTGTGCCGCCGCTTGTTATCAGTAATGAGGAGATCACCGAGGGTTTAGCGATATTGGAGGAGGCGATGAAGGCTGTATGCGAGGGTAAAGCAACTATCAAAGGCACCAAGGGCCAGCAAGAGATGGCACCGGAGAGTCGATGACCTTGGATGATATGTGACCTTTGAAGACCTCTAGTTGCTGCACAAAAGTCTGATTTTAGCGTAGATATACCTCTCCGAGCAGATTCCCACGGCGTCTACACATCTGCGTCTCTCGATTTGCCGTGTGTTGGCTTCGAGCAATGAACAGAACCTTTCCTACGATTGGTAAGGTCCATGATAGTGTAAGCCCTCAATCTGGTTTATTTAGGGCTGAATCGTTGGACTGGATTTACCATTGGGGAAATGTTGGCCCATGCGACTGCATAAAAGACTTCGCTAGTCGACGCCACGCCAAAAAGACTTCCATGGTCGAAAACACCAGAATTTCTTAGTATTTCACGATTTCAGCACGTAAACGCAATATTTCATAGCAGTTGAAATAGCAATTTGACTCGGGATATATATCAAGTCTGTAGTGTCTTTATCTCATGAAAGTTGCTTGCTTAGTAAGCATGTCTAGATACCTAGGTAGAGTGAATGATACTACTATCACAGTCTAGAATGATCATTCTTGAGTGGAATTGAGAGTATGTAGAATGTGGGCGAGGGTTTTGGCGGTTATGTCCGAGGCCACTTGTCAGAAAAGATGGCACACTCTAGCGAAATCAGTGTCAACACACGAGCAATTCTTAGATAAGTCTGTACGAAATCAATATTCTTCACATACTCAGTGCTGAATTTTGAGTTGATAAGTATTCTGAGGCTTGCAGAGTATTTATACACTCTTTTTGAGCATCTTGTAGACTGATATGCCACTTATACTTGACTACTGTGTGCCACGAAATCTGACAACCTTAAGTGGCCTCGGTCCCAGCAAGGTCCCCGGATAAATGTCTACCTATCTGAGTCATCCATTCGTGGCGTCGATCATGCAGTTTAGTCTTTTACTCTCTACCCTTTAAAGTTAGTAATACTTACCATCGTTGAATAATACACAATCTGTCGTGTGTCTGGGCCTTGTTCCAAATCAAGGTACAATCTACCAGTATTCATCCATGCTATTCCTCCTCCTCCCAGTCTCATCATCACCACTGCTCAATCCCTAACTCCACAATGTACATGCCCTGACAACGACCTCAAATCTCGTACGCGGCTTGCTCTATGTACCTACATGACACATACAGGTTGTTATTTTCTGATTCTCTCTCATAGAAACTCAGCAACAACGATCACAATACCTCAGTCAGTCCGTGAGTTCTGAGCTGTTGCGAGGTGCGGGAACGTGACACAATCGCGCGATGGAACCACAACGACCGTCGCAATATCCCTTTCTGCGAATGCAGCCCTTCCCACCTTCACGGGATACCCGAAACGCCCCACTGCCGCCTCCTCCATACTCTGCGCCCTCGTCCGCTTCGCACAACAACCCGACGCCGGTGTACGATCCGTTCCGGAACCGCGACAGCGACGCGCAACGCCGGACCCAGACACCTCCGTTCTCAACACAAGCGCAGGGCGCAAATGGTGTGGAATACACTCGACAGCAATATACGGGCGCCCCAGGAAAGCTGCGTAGAGTGGCACACGACGCTCACATGCGACACAGCAGCTACGGTTCGGGATCGTTGTTTGGGAGCAACGGAGAGAGTATACGAGGACACGTTGATGGTGAAGGTACGCAGCAGCAGCAGCAGCACCAACATCAGCATGCTCAGTCATTCGAGATTGGATCTGTTCCCACCATCTACCACTTTATTCCCACCTTCATACCCTACCTACACCATGAATCTGTGAGTCGCAATGCGATCGCAGTGGTGGCGCATTCACATCTCATCCGTCAGTCAATATTCTACACTGATACTCTTCCATCTCACGGTGTTTCTACACTACATTTGCTTTACTTGAGAGCCTTTCAAGATGCTCGGTGTGGATCAGCAGCTTCTGACACGATGATGCCAAGTGCCATCATGCCGGGATCTTCCCCATCTTTTACTGATTTTCCATTAACCGATGGGTTCACCCCTGTACTTTTAGTGGTACTTTTAGTGCTGGCCCGCCCACTAAACACTCGGCTAACATACCCCTGTTTGACCCTATCCCCAGATACAGCTTCGTATTCACGTCGACCGCAAAACGGAGTTTTACCACAGCAACACCAACCTGCTTTAGCAGTTAACCCATCAGCATCATCTTCCTCGTCTACATCAACACCGTCCATATTCAAGCAGGGGAGTGGCTATCCTATGCCTTATGCTTCTCAGCACCAACCAAGACGACGTTCCCTGGGCGGAGGAAGCTCTCCGCAAATATATGGCTGTACGTGGATCGGCGAGATTCCCGGGCGGCCTTGCCAAATTTGAACTGACAAAGTCTTCAACCTTTTCAGCAGCTCCAGACCAAGCAGCGCCCCCTCCCCCTCCTCCTCCACCTCCCTTTAGCACTCGCCAAATGCCACCTCCCTTGTCGCCTCAACATTATCAACCCCATAACATGTTCCCGCCTCCATCATCGCGAGGCCCGTCATCGGTAGTCTCTCATCCAGGTGCCCGAGATCTACCATCGATATCATCACTACCGCGTCCTGGGAGCAGCATGTCAATATCGTCTATGCTAGGCTCCGATTCCGAACGGCCGTCTCGCGATTCCGCTCCTCCAGTCCCAGTTCTGGTAGCCCCAATATCGTCGCCCGCCTCAAGCACAGTTGCTGCTTATTCCCCGCAACAACATGCTTTCCGAAAGGAGGCGCTAGATATTGCGCAAGTAAAGCGATCGAGAACGCCGGATGGCAACGTGGCGAAAGGGGGAACACGCGCCATGCGTGCCTACTCAGGTGGGACTCCAGACTTGGTGAACAAGTTATCTGGTGGATCGCCTAGCGAAGTGTATCGGTTTGGGCCTCCTCTGCGCGCGCAGCCATCGTCGGAGACTTCGATTTTCTCCCGAGATGCACAGGTACCAAACGCGCCTTCGTCGTACGCCCAACAAGCTAGACGTACCAGTCTCGGAACAATGCCACAACGTCCAAACAGCCAGCCGGTCAGCTACACAACGCCTCCACGAAGTCAGTACGAAGGTCGCCCTTTGCCTTCCGACCCTGTTCACGCACTATCAAACAAAGATTGCAGTCAAGTAACCTCATCGAAACCAGACGGATTCGGGAGGTTCACCACAGGGAACCGGACTGCGGTGGAAAGTATAGAGGAACAAGAACGGCGTCTGCGGGAGGAAGCCGACGGAGTAAAGCTGAACAGCTCACATTTTGACTCGGCCGGGAGGCATGCTACGTCCTTTCAGTCGCAACCAACATCAGGAGTCCGTGAGGTTGATAATAAGAGGAACGAACCGACCTCGTGGAGTAACCAAGATCAGCAACGGCGGCCCAACGAAACACGGCGGCTGGGACAGTCTCAAGCGCCCGAAGCGCAGTCGTCTACTTTTGATTTCCGGAAGTATCTCAGCACTTCGCAGTCTCCTTTCACGGCGGGTTCGCTTCGGGTGTTGCAAGCAACAAGGCAGCTTGGAGGGCCTCCAAGCCAGCTGCAGGATCAAGCCCGGCCAATTGCGCAACACGCTCTAGTAACACCCAACGAGAGCTCCGCCATGGACCGATTAAACCATGATACATCACGCGTTGGTGGAGACGGACTCTATCGTGCATCTACTTCTGCCGCGGCTGAAGGGCATCAGCCCAAGGGCAGCGAGGAAAGCCAACATCAGCAGCAACATCACCGAGTACTTCTCAACGTTGCAGCGGACAACATGAAGCGAGGAGGTCGTATCTCTCCACTACCACAAGCTGTGCAAGGAGCTCAGAGCCAAATGAGTGGACCAGCTGGGGAGCCGGGCATCAAAAGCGAGTTTGGAAGGATGTTTTCGGGGATTGGTAGTGGGGTTGGGAGCGCGATGGCCATAGCCGGGATGGTCGGAAGTGGTACTCCAACGCCATCAGGTCCCAGCCCGGTCAAGCGGGACGAGCGACCCCAACGTAGCCCGTTCAAAGCCAGCGATGACATGGCGGCCGCCAAGCTTCCTCGCGTGGCATCGCGGGGAGGTCGGAAGAGTCGCAAAATCAAAGATGAAGAGAACAAACTTGATAGTGAAAGTGGTGACGGTCCAGGGACGCCGCAGCTGAAAAGCGCTCGTGGAGGAAAACGAACCAGGCACAGTCACCACCATCATCTATACCAGCACGGCCACCAGCACGGTCATCAGTAAGTGTAGCTACACTATTGTACAAATGAACTTTGCTGAACTCGGTTTAGTCACCACCATCATCACCATCACAAGGCCGATGGCGATGTGGCATCAACTCTCCCCGTGCAACCTGTCAACACGGCATTTAGCTCCTTCAACGCTTTTGGACGAACAGCTACTCCGACACAAAACCGATCTATCACGCCTTCCCCAGTCACGATGCACCACCATCACCATCATCATCACCACCACACCGGGAAGGCTGCGAGTGCCCCAAACGCCCCCAACTCACACAAGCCTACCATTACCGTGCTCTCGCAGGCGCTGCTTGTCAGTGTCGCGCATTTACCACGCCACCACCTTGGATCGACTCTATACTCACCCAAAATCCAGTTCCCGTCATCGACCGCATCACACGAAGAGGCAAAGTTCGGGTACGTTACAACGCCTTCGGCGCTGCCTCGATTTCAGGGAAAAGAGAATTGCACCTATACTGTGCGTGTTCCGAGGTTCTATCTTGCGAGAGAGGAGCGAGAAGCAATCTGCCGAAGGCGAGCGGTATGGGGCACCGATGTGTATACCGACGACTCAGATCCCCTTGCCGCCGTCATGCATTCTGGATGGGTGCGAGGCGAATGGGGCGAAGAGGTTGACATATCGATGCTGGATCTTTGTATCAACGGCAGTACAACGGCGTCGTCAAAGACGACCGAAGCTGGATTGGAGCCACAGTCGATATTGACCGCACCACCGCGAGGTGGGCCTATGCTACCACTAGCCGGGAAGGATTTACACATTACCCTTCTCGTGCTGCCTCAGTTACAGAACTATGCCTCCACCGTCGCTTACGGGGTCAAATCCAGGGCGTGGGGCGGGAACCACGACGGCATGAGCTTCAAGATTGAGAAAATTGCCTGGGTCGACGAAGGCATCGGCAAGGGCGAGGGGAGAGGAGGCGAAGCTCGAAGGAAGAGGCTTCGGGCAATGTTCGAGACGAGGACGATGGCTGCTGGGCCGGGCTTACAGCTACGAGTGGCGGCCCCAGAATCCATACGTGTAATACCTGCGAAGGTGGCTGTGGCGTAGATGCAATGGATACCCTGTACAAATATTATATATTCACTCTCTACCGTGCGAATTATAGATACGCGGTTTTGAACAGGTCAGGAGATGATATGACCATGTTGTAAGATTACATCTAGCACATGATCAGTCTTTCCCTGCACGAAGTAACAGCCGAGCAAGCCACCTTTCACATGCTTTTTTGACATTCCTCCCACCCGCCCCGGACAACAACAACATGGACTTCAATTTAGTTCTGCCTAGTATCACTCAGCTGATAGCAGAACCACGGAGCGGTGAATTCGTCCTTGTATCATCCGACCAGGAGTTGCTAGACTACGGCTAAACGTTGCAGGCAGAGCGAGTCGGCCGTTCTCTTTACGCTGGTGACACCGTTTCATGGCTCATTACTAGATATACTAGTCTGGAGAATGTATGATTGTGTTACTGTATGAGACTTTGTGACAATTGGATCTATGTTTCTATTGCTCCTCGACTATCCCCTTGTGTACGAGCTGGCGTCACTGTGAACGCGTTTCCGTTGAGGTTGTGCGGAGGAACGGGAGTTTACACACTGGCCGCCGATTGAATAGTTGGTGCTTGGTGCAGCGTCTGATGTGGAAATGATAGGTATGGTAGCGGTGAGAAGACGAGTTGTTCCGGACTTGCTACTAACAAGGCAAGCTAGATCACGTACTTGGTCGCCCGTCGGTACAATTTCGCAAGATCCAAGTCTTTGCCGTCGTCTCCTTCTGGTCCGTCTACCTACTCCGGTGTGTTTCTTCTTCTCGTATACCGCTCTGTCAGGATATCTTGCTAAAGAAATGACTTATGTAGAGGAAACCATCATGGGCCTCCCATCGTCCGAAAGCTCTCCTCAAGGTTGTCACCCCGACTGACGCCGTGGCAGACGCTGGTCATCACCCTTCTTTGGCTCTACATCTCTCGGAACTTTGCGAAGATAGTGGGTCTTGAATGCCCGGAACCGCTCGCAAACCTATACACCCGGTCATACTTCCGAGCCACATGGGTGACTACGGCGCTAGATGCAGGCTTCTGGACGGCGATGAAGATACGGCGGAAATGGTTGCGGGATTTGGCATCTGTAGTGTTCTCGATATACTATCTCATTGCTGCGGAGCAAGCAGATGAGAAGGTGCGGAAGGTCCGGGGTACGTTGACGGTAGATCATCTGAGAGTCTCGTGGAATAAGGCCACCACGCCCTATCTATCCTTCTTTACAAGTCTTCTGCGGCCAAGGCTAGCTTCATACCCACCAAGAGCCATTCGGATACCAAGACCGCCGGAGTCCTCGTACAAAGAACCTGTGAGCGCTTGGTTGTATTTCGATGGTCCGTTGGCTGCTCTCAGGAACCAAACCAAGGTCATCCTTGACATACCTGGCGGTGGGTTCGTTGCGATGGATCCGCGGACGAATGACGACAAGTTACTGGCGTGGGCGGGGAAGACAGGACTGCCAGTGTTAAGTCTCGATTACAAAAAAGCACCGGAGTATCCATATCCATATGCGCTGAACGAATGCTACGATGTATACCACACGTTGATGGCCAGCCGTGGACGTTGCATTGGGATGACTGGCAGTAGCCGCCCTCGAGTCGTCCTCACGGGAGACAGTGCAGGTGGAAATCTCGCCACCGGCGTGGTATTGATGGTCCTCCAATCTGCCGGAACAGACTCCCGTCGTTGGCAGGGCGAGCAGACCCTCCCCGTGCCCGACGGCCTCATACTCGTCTACCCCGGCTTGGACATGAACATTGGCAACTGGATGACGGACGAACAGATGTCGTTGATCCAAGACCGACGAATGCGAAAGACAAACCGTAACGTGCTCCGACGGAAAAGCGAAGATTACTACAAGCTAAGACCAGAAACGCCACATCCCTCCGATGACGAAGCCAGCGCCACCGTCTCACTGCCGTTTTATCTGGACGAGTCCAATCCTCATGCTTCGCCCTCAAACTCCACCAAACCGGATGCTTCCGCCGCCCATCTCATCCAAGCTGCTAACAACGTTGCGACCCAAACCGCCGCCCTCGCCTCCTCTAAACCCCGACAAATGAAAACGCGCCTAGCGATGTCGAGCATGATCTCCTACTTCAACGACCGCATCCTCACCCCCGAAATGATGCGCGCCATGATCATCCTCTATGTGGGCCCACACAACCGGCCGGATTTCAGCACCGACTTCCTCCTCTCCCCACTGCTCGCGCCCGAAGCGCTCCTAGCCCGGTTTCCGAAGACGTATTTCCTGACGGGCGAACGCGACCCGCTCGTCGACGACACGGTCATCTTCGCGGGGCGGATCAGGCAGGCGAAATTCAACGCTTACCGGGAGAGGCAGGAGTTGGGCCTGGTGAAGAGTTACAAGGACTTCGACGAGAGAGATTACGTCGAGGTGGCACTCATCCCGGGGATCTCGCACGGCTTCCTGCAGTTCGTGTCCATCTTCCCTGAAGGATGGCGGTATATTTTCCGGTGCGCACGGTGGATGGAAGAGGTCTTTGCCAACTGCGCTCATGAGGCTAGCGATGATACGGTCTTGACAGGTTCCGCTTCGAGTCGAACGGTTGTCCCCAGCAGCGATGATAGACATACGCGCCACCACCATCGCGCCCTGACGGAGAGTTCGGGCGACGAGGACCGGCCGCTAGAAATGAGTTCCTCGGCCAATAGTCGAGCCGCGAGAGGGAACGGGCAGCATGCGGCGAAGGGTCCTGGCAGAGGGAGCGGGAAGGGGAGGAGGAACGGGCAGGTGCGGAAGAACCGGAGTATGGTGAGTTTGGCGAGCGAGGACGATCTGCTGGGGCGGAGGATGAAAGGGTTGGCGGGCGGGTTGATGGGCATGACGGGTGATGGTGATGGGTGACAGGGTGTCGATAGGTGAGATATGTACAAGTACACGTACATCAACAAGGACCAAATGACTGTGGTCACCACAGGTTTCTGATACATGGGGCGAGTAGAAGCCCTGCCTTGCTCTAGTCTTACAAATTCAAACATGCACAGACGAGTTGGAGGTACGGATGGGATCACAGTAGCTAGATCTTTGGACCGGACGGATGGAATATAACTAAGGAAGAGACTAGTTCATCACTTCCTGAGATGGAATAGAGATCTTTCAGGGAATGGTTGCTCTCAGTTCAATCGTTGACTTTGTCTGTGCTGGAAGATCAGCAAGTACGGAAACGTTCCACCGGTTCTGTCGACTGGCTCTATGACGTCCCAGCGCGAGAAGATGGTAAATGCTACACCCGAGCCAATTAAAAGCGGGATCTAATGTGGAGAGGCCAGCGAATATGCTAACGGAGCTTTAAGGTAGCGGGCTACAGATGACTTATGGACGAAAGACACACAGGCCTATCCGAGCAGAGAGGATAATAACACATACATAGAGCAGACTTGGATTCCACAGTAGGATACTTCGCGGATGACGTTTTGAAAGAGAGAGATGTCGGGACATTGCTGGAGACCAAAGACCGCAGCGCAACCAGTAACTTATGGGCCAGAGAACAAGACTGTCGTTGTAGATAGAGTAGTAGTATTGCAACGATAGTAAACAGAGTGTACGCCACAACTGAGGGGTCTGTGCACTTGTATTAAAAAGAGCGATACCTTATTGCTTAGGTAGGTAAATAGCGGTATGAGGAGAGAACCATCGATCCCCACAGGGATCAGCAAGATGGAATCAGTGCAGCGATCGTCCAGATGAAGCTTAGATCCGAAAGTAGTACTGTCAATCGTCCGCATTGAGACTTTGGTATTTGCGATGCATTGGCCCAATGGGGTCTGCCATGCTCCCAAAGTGGAGGGACGCTTTCAGATGTGGCGTCGGATTTGGGGCGCTGAAAAGATCGTGGAGAGCTGAAGAGAGGAAATGATTAGTACAAATATCAACGTAACAAGCAGAGACCATATGATATCCCGAAGTTCTAGAACAGTATTTGGCGCCACGGTCCGTTGTTTAGACACCAAAGCTCAGTAACGATCTAATTGAGAGTTCAGTGGAGTCTTCACTAATCTATGCCTTGGTCTAATCTCGAAGCTGATGAAGCATCTGGCCGTGGCACTGGCACCGGAACCAAACTCAGGACTGGAAGTAAGTTAGAACGTGCAGGACAAGCTTATGCTACCCAAAGGGAAGTGTACCTACCTACCTTACCTAGGTTGGTTCTCCGCTTCTCGATCGATCCGCTAGCTATACACACTGGACCATATCTGCACATATCAGATGGAGCCACGCGAGCTGTCAGCTCCCTTCAAACTCGCATGGCTTGGCTCTAGACTCTCGTTATGGCAACTGCATAGGCCACTTCCATTTGGCTTGACCATCGCCATGTCAGGGCACATCAGGGAACGGCGTCAATCTTAATCTTAGCGGAAGAGCTCGCGACAGACAGGTAATGGTATGCTTTGGCAGCCTCGCTGTCGCCGAAGATGCTCGGTCTAGACCGGTCTAGAGTTCATCTGCTTCTTCGGCTCCTTCAGTTGTGGACGAGATGATAGCTACCTTCTTCACAGCCGAGCTTGTAAGGACAAATATATAAAGGGCAATACTGCGTAACAATCTGAAGGATCAAGGTCACTCAATCCACTTTCCACCACCAGTCACTACGCTTCTATCGATACATAGTTCAAGATGACTAGATTCTTCATGCTGGTTGTGCTTGCATTTGGTCAGTCTTATAGTCACCTGGGCGTCCGTGCCCCATGAACCTTGATGTGACTGACAGATAGAGACAGTGGCCTCCGCTTGGTCCCGGGCACATCCTGGAGGTTCAGGTGGCAACAGCGTCTGCGCACAATGGTGCGCAGCCAGTTTTCCCAACCCAGGAGATGTCTGTACGGCTCCTGCTGCCCGTGGACAAGGGCCTTGTTATGTGTGTGGCCCTCTGAAAACGTCGCCCACCGAACAGCTATGCGGTGGAGTGTGCAGCGAGACCAGCACCGACAGTCAAAACTGTGGACAGTGTGGTAAGATGGTAAGTCACCAGTGCAGATACGGTTGCTCGGATATCATAGGTCAAAGCTGATTTGCCATTGTTCCCAGTGCCCGAGGGGAGCTATCTGCGACACAAGTTCCTGCAAATGTACCAACAGCGGTCTTCCGCCCTGCAATGGCGCATGCCCAGATCTCCAGACCGACAGTCTGAACTGTGGAAAATGCGGCAACACCGTATGTTGTCCTGTGCAGAGTTGAACTGCAAGTTTCTAACACAGCCTGCAGTGCCCAAGTGGCGCAACATGCTCCTCAGGTGCTTGCAAGTGCACCAACAGTGGATTGGCTCCCTGCAACGGCGCCTGCCCTGACCTGAGTTCTGATAGCCAAAATTGCGGAACATGCGGCAATATGGTATGTTTCTAGTGTGTGTTCTTCCATTCCTGCTGCTAATATATTCTATCAATCAGTGTCCTACAGGCTCAACATGCTCTTCAGGCGCTTGCAAGTGCACCAATAGTGGATTGGCTCCCTGCAACGGCGCCTGCCCTGATCTGAAATCTGATAGTCAAAATTGTGGAACATGCGGCAATACAGTATGTTTCTAGTGTGTGTTCCTCCATTCCTGCTGCTAATATATGCTATCAATCAGTGTCCTACAGGCTCGACATGCTCTTCAGGTGCTTGTAAGTGCACCAATAGTGGGCAAGCTCCCTGTGGCGGCACTTGCCCGGATTTGTCATCCGACAACAACAATTGTGGAGGGTGTGGCAAATCGGTATGTTGCGCTTCCTGTCTTTTCGTCAAGGGATGTTTTCGATCTGACCGCTCCACATCTAGTGTGCATCAGGAACAGTGTGTAAGAGTGGTACTTGCACCTCGACCACGTGCGACGTCAGCTCTCCGGGCAAAGCCTTTGTAGTAGCGACAAACATCTTCGGGTCCTCCCAGTGCGGCAACACCTTCAAGACAACGATTCTAACCACAAATCCAAATTGCTGTGCTACTACCGCTTCGTACGGCGGTTTTAACGGTATTGATACTTATCAAGAAACTGGTGGCTGCCGTCGTAAGTCTCCTATGCTCTGGAAAGGGTAATCATCATGACTGACGCGGTATTTTAGCATATTTCTACACCGATGAGGCTTGCACTCAGGGCCAGTCACGGGGTTACCCAGCTGACTATCAATGCTATGATGTTTCCAGCTACAAGAGCTTCCAGGTTCTTTGCTAAGGAGGTGTAACAACCTAACCATATGTGTGGTGGAGTTGTTCAGGCAGGTGATGGCGGTGGCTTTCGGTTTGGCGATTTGCGGTCGATGCTTCAGTTCTTGTACATGGATGCGGATGTCGTCAAGACATCATACATACATAACTCAATTTGTTACCATGTGTAATGCACAAAGCACGTCGTCGAATCAGCATCTCTACCACCCTTGCATCGTACTTGTAGATCGCCGCGCAATGACACGGTGCCCTCTTCACACCCTCCTCATCGGTCCTGACTTTCGAACCGGCCTTCTGAACCCCTTAAGGCGCAGCATCTAGATGTCAGGTTCGCCATGTCAGGGCTCTCGGGATGTGGATTCTGGTCTTCGTGCAGGTGAGGTCCTACTTAGGCACAAGTGAAAGCGTGTCCTAGGCATGAGTCCAGTTGACGTCAAACCAGGTTTCTTAAGAGGAAAGGAAGAAGACGTCGATGTTATGCTGGATCCAAGAGCCATAGTTTGGTCGAAGTGGTTTGTCGCGCGTACAGTACGGTATGATCGCTGCCAGGGCAGTATGATTGGTTACAACCGTACCAATTTAATTCTTTGCACATCGTGGAACCTCGGTACACTTCTACAACCGTACATTCACCCTCTCCTTCAACCATCGCTCTCCTCCACCACCGCAGCCGCAGCCCTACCAACAGCATCTCGATCCCTCCCCGTCAAAGGCAACAAGATGGTCGACGCCCTCGACAAGCTACCGTCCCCAAGGGGCACGACGTAGTCTCTCTCCTTATATCTCTTCTCCTCACCCACAGAAAAAAGTCGCGCCCCGCCTCTAAAGACGATACAGATGCCCAAAACAAACGATAGATGGCCGAGGACTGGTAAAAGAGTCAGCAGCGGCCAAGTCTTGCGCGCGAGGGCGCGGATGGATTCTTGCGGGTCGAGCACGACGTGTGCGTGCCCGAGCAGGCTGAACCAGGCGCTCCAGCAGAAACAGCTGTTGAACCAGCCGCAGAAGCCAGCGAGGAAGACAGTCGCTTGCGGGATGAGGATGAAGAGATCTTTGAGTAGGACTCGGTGCCATTGCCGCTTTGGTACGAGTGGGTGTCGGGGAGGGTCGGCGTTTTCGTTTTCGTTCCTGTATCCTTTGACTACGGCGCGCTGCGGTGGATCTGTCGCGTGCTCCTCGTGTTCGGCGAAAGGTTTGGTTGAGTTTTCGGGATCTTGTATTTGAGAATGGGTGTGGCTGAAAGGGAGCTGGTAACGAACGTGACGCTCATGGCGCTCGCCAGGTTGGGGGTTGTACACCGACGGAAGGACGCCGTCCTCGAATTGGATGTAGTTTGTTAAAATGGCGCTAACGATCCAGGCGGCGTAGAAGGCGAAGTGCTGCACGGATCGGCAACCTATTCCCACTGTCGGGCTGGTGTAAGACATGAAGCAGGCGCTGAACATGGCTATCAACGTGGGTACACTGGCTGCAACTGTAGTGCTTATCGGATTTCGACGGCCCCAGTGGCTTTGGCGCGGACAGAAGGTGTAATTTCCGCCGCACCATGGCAATGATTCGTACACCGCTTGGGGAGCCTCCCCGGATATGCCGGTGAAAGGTGCTAGCTGAGGTAGGGCAATCGCATGAGCCGGGTCGTCGGAGTCGAGCTCGATTCTGATGAGATCGGTATGCAAGCGATCCAAAATGGCTTTGGATGAGTACTTGCTGTTGAAGCCTCCAACCATCGAGCTCAGGAGGACGGTTGGGATGAGCCAGGAATATAACATGGCAAACGCGATGCTGTGGCCGGTTCGATTGTTGAAATCACCGTAGTTGATATGGATCAAAGAGGCACCTATGATGATCACGTAATTGACCGTTCCGATCAACGTCTTGGCGAGTCCAGATGCTCTACAATCGGCTAACTCGTATGCCGCTGTTCGGCAAGCGTTGAGACGTGCGAGTCGTTTGATTTCGGGTACATGAGGAGACTCCCTCAGCCAATCCTTTAGGGTTTCAAACACCTCCTCTCCAGTACGCTCGACTTGGTCCCCTGCCCTACAAGATAAGATCTCCTGCCAAGCATCATATGCCAACATGATCATTGCAATGTCTTTGCGAGTCTCAGTAGGTAAATCCGTGGAAAGCTGTCCTCTCTTATACCAATACTGGTGAGTGGCCAGCTTTGACAGGAGGCATCGAAAGCTGTTGATCGGGTCAGCCAGAAGATGTACGGTGACCTGGGCTGCGTTCCATATCCCAAGCGGTACAAAATGCATGGAGCCGATGAGGATGAATAGCGGGACCATCCAAGTTGCAACGCGCCGCTGAACATCCCAGATATTGTATGCATTTGGGGCCCTTCCACATGCTTGATTGCATGCCGATAAGGTGACCATGGTGTAAGTCTTCTCTATAATGGATCCATTGGCGTCTTTATCGTAGTAAAGCCGAGGATCGTTGGGGTTGGATTTTCTGAGGTCAAGAAACTGCTGGTAACAATCGGGATCATCTATGGCTATTGCTGTGCATATCGTGAGCACACTGCTCGCCGCAATGACACTTGCTAAGAAGGGCGCCATGACTATCAGTCACAGTACGGTTGGGCAATCTGAGTTCCAACAGAGCTTGAAGCCGGTACTTGAACGTGATCATGACGTGCATGCCCTGTGGTACTCTCTCGATAGGACAACGCTGGAGGGACGCCCAACGCAACTCGCAATATATTCGGGCGTACGTGATTCGGACAAGATGAGTCAGGGCGTTGACTCGCCAGACGAATGAAGACAGAGTATTGGGACAGGAAGAATTCCAGTGGCATGAGGTTTAGGCAGCGGTGACAGGCATAGCTAGCCAAGTGGACCGACGGTCAGCTAATCAGAATGAAAAGCAGGTGAACAAGGATCTTCAACGACCATTGGGATACGCGCACACATAAGGCTGAATACCAGCCTTATGCTGGTGCATGCGTATGACTTCGATCAGGATGAAGCCAGCAAAGTGGCAATACATAGAGAAGCACAAGGTGATGATCAATTCAAGCCATTAAGTTCAGAAATCGCGAAAGCCGCGCTTAATGAGGTAACAGAAACAAGATGACCTCGTAGAGCGGGAAGAGTTTGGTCAAAGTCAATCTGGCAGCGGAAGGTACTGCACAGAAGCAAACAGACCTAGGGAACCCGGAGCTCAATAAAGCAGGTCCACAGGTCTGGCCTCCAATACGTTGCAGCAGTCAGGCTAGGCTTGGACGTAGGTACTTCGTACAGACTTGAAGTAAACATAAGAGAGCAGGCAAGAGGATGACGATGGTGTCGAAGCAGAAATTATTTTTATGCACATTTGTACAAGACCATACCTTATGCAATGTATCTCACTCCCCGGTCACTCAACACCCTGTTCACGGGACACTTGGATCATATGGCAGAGACGGCTCAAGCTCAGACACTCCACTTCAAGCAACTCATTATGTTTCAACACTCCGTTCAGTTCCTCAACTTAAAGCGGGAAGCTGTATAATGCACACTTGATGAACATGTTACCTCTGCCCGGAGCTCCTTCATCGTCCTGGGCGATGTATAGGGCACGCCTCAAAGCGGCCTTTGATGGCGCTGATGCCCGCGTCTGCTTGGCTTTCTGGCTATTTGGTGAGTTCACTCGTTAGACCCAGTGCAGTCATCGTCGAGACACTCCTCAAGCAGCATCAAGGGTGTAGCTGACTTCTCCGCCTTGCAGGTCTTATCAACAACGTTCTCTACGTGGTTATTCTCTCCGCTGCATTGGACTTGGTCGGTCCCAACATACCTAAGGGTGTCGTGCTTCTTGCGGACGTTATACCCTCATTCCTTACGAAGCTGTGTGCACCGTACTTTATCCACGTGGTACCGTACCCTCTTCGGATCGTGGTCTTCGTTACGCTATCCATGAGCGGCATGCTACTTATCGCCCTCACTCCCGCAAATACCGATGCTGAGACTATAAGTACGAAGATGGCTGGGGTCGTCCTTGCCAGTCTTAGTAGTGGAGGTGGGGAATTGAGCTTCTTAGGCTTGACACACTTCTACGGGCCCTTCAGCTTGGCAGCTTGGGGCAGCGGTACCGGAGCAGCTGGATTGATAGGAGCTGGGGCATATGCGGTAGCAACGACTTCCCTTGGACTAAGCGTCAAACATACCCTGTTGACATCTTCACTGCTCCCTCTCGTCATGTTGCTGAGCTTCTTTGCTGTGTTACCTAGAGGGCCGTTGAAGCATGCGGGACGGCGGTTGTTAATCGAACGACATGTATCTGCAGTGGACAGGGAGACTTCGGACCTTGATAATTATCCTGACGACCGCAACCTGGAGCATCAAACTCTGCTTAGTAGCCCAGCGCAGTCTCCTATGAAGGGCACCTTGGATGCGAAAAGCAACAACATGTGGACCGAATTCAAGGCCAATTTGAATCGATCGAGCAGGCTTTTCTTCCCTTAGTAAGCTGTATCTCAGCATGTCCCGAAGTCGAGACTGACAAGAACTAGTATGCTACCACTACTTCTCGTCTACATCGCAGAGTACACCATCAACCAAGGCGTTGCACCAACTCTACTGTACCCACTGCCACAGACACCTTTTAAGCACTACCGTGCCTTCTATCCCACGTATAACGCCATCTATCAAGTTGGCGTCTTCATATCGAGGTCGTCTACGCCTTTCTTCCGTATCCACAACCTTTACGTGCCGTCCTTCCTACAAATGCTCAACCTTGCTCTGTTGACGCTTCACGCCCTCTCCAACTTTATCCCTCACGTCTACATTATCTTCGCCATAGTATTCTGGGAGGGTCTGCTTGGAGGACTTGTCTATGTAAACACTTTCGCAGAGATTACTGATAGAGTACCAAGGGAAGATAGAGAGTTTTCTCTTGGCGCGACCAGCGTGAGCGATTCTGGGGGAATATGCGTCGCTGGTTTTATTGGAATGACGTTGGAGGTGTTCCTCTGCCGGTGGCAGACCAAGCACGGAAGAGACTTTTGCACGAAGCTGTAGTAACCCATCAAAATCCTGCGTCACAACGGATTACATTACATTGAGAATAGAAATGTCGCCTGGGAAACTACAAAGTCTTAGCTAGGGCATCTACTTTCCTGCCAACTCAGTTCACTTACGCGTTCATCGATTCGCAACAGGCCTTGACTAGGCGTGATTTACGCGTCAGATTACTCCAGGAGGACTGACCGTAACTCTTCAAAGTCCGACATCATCATGGCCCGAGTAAGGCTGTCCCCACCTGGTCGTGTGCCGTCCTCTAACCAAACATAGGATAAGGACGGTCAGCTGATCCCACGCAATGCGGCATCTCAGCGAGCTTTTGATCTGTCCGTCGACAAAGTCAGCCGAAACTGGGGCCTCGACCCACTCTCTGCGATACCAGACGTAGATGGCCTTAGACCGACAGACCTCGACGACGTCGGCAGAGATTTCATGCGCTACCTCGCTTGCCTCTCCGAGTGCGAAAGGGACGTCAGCATTATACAGTATTTGATGATTGAAGAACGGGACCGAAGACTTGGAAGTAAGGGTCAATATAAGGAGAAGGACAAACGACTCAAAGATCGTGACCTGTACAATATCATCAGCCGTTACGATGAGGGTCAATTAAGATCACGCAGTGGCGATCAGTCTCAGGAGCAACGACGTGACAGAAGCCAGTTACAAGTCCAAGATGTTGGAGACCAAGAGAGCAGTCTGTCGAGCCTGGACAGTCGTGACTTTCAAACTTTCGAATCATCGTCCAGTGGTTCCAGCACCACGATTCATAGCTCTATCATTGTTACGCAGCCCGAAAAGTCCATTGATACGACCACTAAGATGATACGTCTTAGGCTTAGTGATGAGGAAGAGCTACCTCGACTCCTGAAACGTCAAAAGCCGTCAAATAGTCTTTTCACTATCAGAGGTCGGTCTGCCGAAGTGAAGCTGCAAACCCCATTGTGGGTTGGAGCACACTCACCTGGCCTCGGTATTGTACCATCACATCAAGATCCTTTCTCGACTACCACCAGAATCGAAATTTCCCAAGATGCAGCTGGTCCGGAGGGCCTCTCGGCATCCAAGGCACCGCATAAGAAGATTGCACCTCTTGAAGCGCACTTGCTAAGGGAAGTTTTGGAACCAGAAAACAGACGCCCACCATGTCACCGCACTGTTAGCACTCCGAGTATATCGCCTTTATCAGCCAGTCCAACAGAGCAACCCGCAACTAAGTCACCAACGACACGCAGAGATCCCTTGAACCATATGCTCAATAAGATAACAATTGACTTTACCGATAACCTTTTCTTCCTGCATGGAGTGCTACGGACTTATGCCGACGCAGACACCGCCCGTGCTCGTGCTGATGCTCTCGATGCCGCAGCAGCAGACGTGCTGGAGGAAATGAATACCTTCCGCCGGAAAGTGAAACTCATCAGTGAGGGCGTCGTCGAGCAAACATCTCTGGCACCTCTACAAAGTACACCAGTTACACTTGACAAACCCTCCGAGCCTCCAAGCCCGGTAGGTGATCAGAAGTTACCAGCAGCTGTACATTTTAAGCATGGAATATTGGTCCACCCACGTCGCGGACGAAGGAGCAATTCTCCTCCACATAAGTCATGGGCATTCGAGGACCTACACGTTGACACACCGCTGCGAAAGGATTTTCCCGAGCGTCGTGCAGAAACTGTCAACCAGAAGCCTGACAGCGGGAAACCTAGCGTCGCTACGGTCCCTCGCGCCACTTACAGGGAACTATGGGAAGAGCTCTTCATTAATCCGTGGCTAGCGAAGACGAGCTAGCCCAACGAAGGTGAGCAGTTGGACTGGACCGGACGGCTGAGATGTTTGGTTGGATGGATTCTATACTATATAGCCAGCTCCCGCGCATGGAACATGGGTGGTCCGAGTCAATGTCAGTGACGGGGAGTGTGGCGAGTGATCTAGCTAACCTTAAATAATCGAAAGAGGGTTTCCAGTCAATCACTACTCGTTTCCGATTGCCTACGCTTTACTCCGTGCAAAATATTGTATGGTACTCAAAACGTACTCGAAGGGAACTAGTTTAGGTGATCAGACACGCTCCGAGAATCACAGAAGAGGCGCGCATTCAGACAAATTCTAACCGGTGGGACTGGAAGTGGAGTACTTTACCTAGGGTAGCCACTGCAACTACACGAGAAGGGTGTTCAAGCTGCCAAAACACATACTCGTATTTCAAAGCCAAATCTACCCTTTCGAGATCCCATCTGCCAAGATCATCACCCCAAGGAACCCATCCCTCAAGCTTCAGGATCCAAGCTGCAGCTGCCAGGCCCTAGCCCAGGCCTTAGCCCAACCCTCATGCCTGTCCAACAACTACACTCATCTTCTCCAGCCCATTGGCGACTCCGTCGACATCTTCACCCTTCGAGCCAGCACCCGCACTGAGGGTGAAGCCCTCGTATCCATTGTCGGCCTTTTCCTTGCACTCACGGTTGTAGCGCGGCACGCCGCCGGTGTAGTTGAGGGACTCGCGGGGTTTGCCGGGGATGTTGGCGCCCATGTACCAGGAGGAGGTGCCGGGGAAGAGGGTGAGGTTGCAGAGGTCGGTGACCTTGGTAGTCGTCAATCTGTCAGTTCACGAAGTAGAGGGAGCGGCAGGTGCGCATCGTTTGGGATGAAAAATGTGGGTGAAGCAAGCTTACGTGTTTGCGCCACTCATTTTCCGCAGCGACGGTTGCGTCGATCCTGGTCTTGCCTTCGTTCCGCATGTGCTCGATGCAACTGATGATCCAATTACCTTGCAATTCCGCGCATGTCGGACCGTTGCAGAACGCCGTGGGTCCCTGTGGACCGTAGAGGAAGAACAGGTTCGGGAAGCCGGCGGTCGTCATGCCAAGGTAGGTCCATGTGCCTTTGGCCCATTTAGATTTGAGCGTCTGGCCGTCGATGCCTTTGATGTCGATTTGGGTGAGGCCGCCGGTGATGGAGTCAAATCCCGTGGCGAGCACGAGGACGTCGAGTTCGTGGAAGCCTGTGACGGTCTGGACGCCTTTCGCTGTGACCTCGACGATAGGGTCATCTTCAAGATTGATTAAGTCGACATTGGGTTGGTTGTAGACGTCGTAGTAGCGCTGTTCAAGGCACGGTCGTTTCGTTCCGAACGCGTGTGGAGGTTTGGATGGTGCTATCACAACTGTCATCAGCACGGCTTTACTTACCTTCAGATGCCCCGAGTGTATTGAAGATCTATCTTGAAGTACTCGGGTATATGGATGGGCGGTTGGACTTACCGAGCTTCTCCTGCATCTCTGGATTGTCAAGACGTGCCCTAACTTTGTTCTTCCAGAACTCGTAGCAGAAGTCATTTGCATCTTTCTTAAATAAAATGTCGTGGTAGTTGGCAAGCCAGAAATGAAAGCCTCCAGCGGCCCAGAGTTTCTCGAACAGGGCTTCTCTTTCTTCGGGGGACGCGGTGCTAAGATCACGGTAAACCCAGTCGTAGTCGAAACCACCAAAGGTCGTTGGGCGAATCTTGTAGATCTCAGCATACCGGTCTTTCATCTCGAGTTGCGCTTGCCGGTCCAGTTTCTTTTGTACCATCGGCAGAGCCATGTTTGGCGTACGCTGGAAGACCGTCTAAAAGTAGATAATTAGCCAACCTTGAGACACTCGGTCGACTCAGCCTCGATGATATCAAACCTACAAGATGCTTGGCGATAAGGCCGACCTCTTGGATGACCTGTACACCACTAGCTCCTGTGCCAATCACCCCGATCTTCTTGTCACGCAGCTCGATACCTTTTTGGGGCCAAACGGCGGTGTGATGGCATTCCCCCTCGAAGGTCTCCAAGCCCTTGAAAGGAGGAACGTAACGTTTCGCGGCAAAGCCTGTGCATGGAAGGAAGTACCTCGCACGTGCAATGTGGCCATCTTCCGTGGTGATGGTCCACTGATCCCTTTCCTTGTCAAACTCAGCCGACGTCACACGAGCATTGAAACGACAGTCCTTGCTAATCTCCAGCTTTTGGTCGACGAACTCGAAATACGCTTTGAGTTCGTCCCGCCCTGGAAAACGTTCGGTCCAAGTCCACTCACGCCATATCTCCTCCAAGGAAAATTCGTATAGAGGAATGTCGCTATCAACCCTCGCGCCTGGAGTTATTAGAATGCATTCCAGAGAGGGGTATCGCTGTCATTGCTCAAACCTGGGTAACAATTCCAAGACCATATACCTGATATAGTCGGGGCAGCGTCGTAGATCTTGACTTTGTAACCAAGCTTGCGGAGCTGATATAGCAGCCAGCAACCACCGAAGCCGGAGCCTACGATAAGAGCATCAACCTCCTCGACAACATTACCGTTCTGCATTGTGAAACAGCAGCTTGATGATCGTACTGCTTAGAAGAAGGGATGATGGGGGACGAGGAGAGCTGAAGCTGAGGACGTAGTGATATCCGCCTAAGCCAATTCATCAGATCACTAATAGATCATTGTCCCGCCTGCATCTGCCCCACCAGTCCCGACAGCACCACACGCTTTGGATCTCCATGGAAGAGTGAAATCATTCGAATGCGGGGTTCTGGATTGGGCCAGAACCCCAACTCTGGTATGTGGCCGCCATCCATACCCCGGACCAACATTCAGACGAGAAGAAACATGGATGCAACGCGTCGAATAGTGCGGTTTATTCGATTAGTCTATCACTATACTCGGCAATGCTTTGGATACATTGTACTCGTACGACCCTTTCCGTCGAGCCGAGTCGACAGGACGGCGGGGTTGTTGTTCAACAGCATGCATCAACCGCAATTGGAGGAAGATGAGCGTAGATACGAGTCAGAAACCTCGATACCAGGAACAGTTCGTGTTAGCCAGATAAAAATAGCCTTTCAAACAGTTCGTCCTTGGATCTGTGATACCAGGTACCTATAATAATGAGCGAAGGTGGGGCAACAAAAGCCCTGCATGAAGAAAAGCGGTACACAACGAAAGTGGAATCGGAGCCCCGCCGTTGTAGAGCAGAAGGTACCATGGTAGACTCATCATGGACAGATGCTAAGGCAAAGAAAGACTTGTACATGAGGTATGCAGTGTTCAACGAAGGTGTCACAAACCAGGGTGAGATTCAGGTAGTGCTGTGGTGTAACGCGGAGTGTACTGTACGAGTACCGGTGCATGTACGAAGGCTATTTGCAAATTTCTCCGTCACCCTCAGACTTTACCCTACCCACCGGAGGACTTTCAACTCAGAGCTCCTTGATCATATCAGGACTATGACTTGTAAAAACCCCATCTTATTATACAAGCAGTATAGAAACATATATCTGTGCTCAATCAGATGAATTTGTGGGTCCTTGTTATCATTATTCCCTTACAGAGCAAGTCTAGAGGTGGCGGAGAATTTTGCAAGTAGCCTTCGTACTCGCCGACGGGGGAAGCCCTTACCTAAGCATCTATGATCTCTCAACTGCCATCTTCTTTCAAGTCATAGTAATCTGTTACTCCACTAGGAAGCCCGTATATCATGGTATCGATGTCGCCGGTGCAATACACCGCTTGTCGCCATCTCATATTCTATCGCTTTACTTCATAAGAAGCAACGGTGGTATACTCATCACTGCCCCTTCACCTGAGACCCAATGCAAAGGATCAGTTGAAGCCAGCGAATAAGAGTTCCGCATAAGTCCTCGCTGATCCAAGCTACTTGGCATGAGATGGATGAGGTGATGACAATAACCCTCTCGGCAGCGGCAGTGGTCGTTCCCACAGTGCCTGAACGAGTCGCCGTGAAGTTCTCGATCAAGTCTGAAGGACTCCGCGGTCTTGACATATTCTCTCGCCTTGCTGACGCTGCTGACTAGGCTCTGGAGTACTAGTACCGCTTGTGAGAGAACAGCGGGATAGGGTTCCAGGTTATGGAATATTAATGAATGCTGTTGTGGCTCTTCACCAAGACTATGTATGGATGAAGTACTCCGCAAGTGTATGCATCTTTTTCCTTTTTCCTTTTGAATATACTGTATTTATTCCTAATAGTATGTTGGGGAGAACCTCCATATCCAAAGGCCAGCTTTTCTTAGGAGTCACATTGGTTGGTATCTTGATGTATTGGAGTGCGCCATCGGCATGCCGTTGTGGCTCATCATTGAGACAATGTAGTCTCCAAAGATAAGACTTGCGCCAGCTTCAGGACCTGTAGATATCTTTGAAGATGTGACTACTGCATCTATCTATTTGTAGAGAATGTCTTCTAGCGACAGCAGTGAGGGTCTTTTTATCTTGCAATGCAATTAGTCTAGTATCAAGATAATGACAGAGATCAAAGCAATATCGCAATATATGAGCCTCAAGTAAATTGCAGCTCCACATGCACATTGTAGCTTATGTGAAGAGCTATTGTTGAAATTGAAACATTTCTATTGCTTGATATTAGATGTCTTAATTATCTAGAAGACTAGCATACACAAAGTGAATAACTTTTGATGTGTGATGACTAAACAGTCACATGATTAATGTGCTAGAACTGAAAATCTGACTCAGCATATAGCTAAGTAAGTCATAATATGAGTCATATTTCAACACTCTTTCTCAATTCTAGTCAACCTAGATGTTCTAGATGATTTAGATATTCATTCATTAATTAATATAGATTTTCTGATTCTATCAAGAGATAAACTTAACAGTGAGATGAGAAAACAAGAACAAGACAAAAGAAAAAAATGTAACAAAAATGCAAAAAATAAAGTAATAATGAAATCAGAACTTGAACACACAACAAAAAGAGTGAATAATTGAAAAGAACTGATTTGACAATCTTATGATGTAAATTATAATTTGTTATATTTCATAAATTTAATAAGTCAGTTATTCTGATCATCATTAATGGGTATTTTGTTAATTTAATTTATAAAAACATTGATATGAGTTTTAACTGACTAAAAAAGTGATGAAACTTAATAATAAACAAAGATTTAATGAGTTCATCAGTTGCTTATTCAGATATAAAAACAAATTTAAGATTGACAAAACTGCAATTGACAATTTTATGAATGAAAAAATACTGAATATTGATGTACTTAATGTAAATATGAAACTCAGAATTTTAAGTTAAATTTATAACATCATGATTGTCAACACAAATAATAATAGAATCACTGTCATTAAGAAAGTCAATTTCTGTAAGAAAGTGATGAAATTATATGATTTTCTTTGTTGTTTGCATTTCAGTCATGTATTCAGACTCAGTGAACAACAAGATGACAGTTTGTTGACATTTTAAACATCAATTAATAAAATTTTCAAAGAAAAGAAAGAAATAAACATCAGTGAACTTTTTAATATTGTGACAGTCACTTTAATTAATATTGATATAATCAATGAAATCAGCATCAATAATGTTATAGATAACATTTAAGTCTGTAGTGTTAGTGAGATATTTGAAGACTTATTTAATAGTATTGTAATGTGAGATATTTAGATTCTGATCAAACTGACTGATAGTAAAGATGATAAAGATGATATTAAAATGTATTTGTAACATGATGTACATTAGTGATTTTACTGTCTTTTAATAACATTAAATAGTAATGATGTCAATCTAAGTAATAAACTTCTTCATGAATACTGCATCAAAGTTCATAAATATGTCAACAAAAACTGTCTATAACTATTGAAATGTCTTAAGAATCTTATTGATGTAAGTTATCTAAATAAAACAAATAGTATATTCAGAATAATTACACTCAATCTTTATATTTAAATAGTAAAACACAGAGCTGAGATCTGACATCTTAAAGATGTTAATAAGACATACTTTGATGTCTTGAATAACTGATTTATTTTCTTTTATAAAAAGAAAATCATTAATGTAAACAGTGATGATAACATTATTATTAATTTAAAAAAAGACATTATAATCAGAATTAAGATGATAGAAACTGAGTGAGATAAGATGATTACATAAAGTTTTGTATTAAAGATGTAGTGCTTACTTTAAATCATATAAAATCTTATTAAACAAGATAATCATCTCAGAAAACTCATATTCATAAAAAAGCTTCATATACATGATCTGATCAATAAAGTCATAAAAAAATGTGATTATTATATTCATTTACTCAATCTTTAAATCAAAATAAACAATTAAGATGAACAGAGTTTTGTAAATTTGTAACTTGATAATAAATATAGAAATTTAATTATAATCAATATCAAATTACTGTTCATAGTTCTTGACTACTCAGCAGATCTTATAATAACTAATTTAATCATAAATATCACACTTAATTTTATACACTCAGCATTCTTGAAAAACATATTGACTTAATAATACAGAAATTATCTTTTATGTGTTATTTTTCTTCAAAGAATGTATTTCATTCTTCATCATTTGCTTTCACTCTTCACATAGTGACTGTTGAAAATCTAACCATTAAGACAAAAGACTTGTCTGACTGTGAAATCAGATTCTAAGTGAATGTTGTTACAGTTAAGCTGAAATGAACTAAAAGCAAACTGATGTGTACACAGAAAGAATGTACATCTGAAAGAATGTTAGACAGCAGTTACATGATATCTCAACATGCTTGATGATGAACTTAATGAGCAAGCTCAACAGATTACATGAGCAAGTCATCTTAACAGACTCAATGATGAGATCAGTGAGCAGACTTAGTATATAGTCACAGTCATTTCTCTTATGAAAAGAATCATGTTCAACTTAAATAATCATTTAAAAGTTAAAGACCAGAACCATTTCAGACCAGTCATTATATCAATAAGCACAAACTCTTAGCTCTACATATCTGAGAAATCTCAGATTAGAACATTACACTTTGAACACTCTTATAATATAATGAGTATGATGTTTGACACTCAGAAGAATGTCTCAATCTTGTTCTTGAGTTAGATTCAGACAAACTTATCTTTACTATTTACTTCAGATAGAATGATGACACAATCAGTGATGATGTTTACTCAAGCTATATAACTATCTCTGAGTGCATCTAAGATACAGATATTAAATGTCTTTGATGAAGAGAGAGAGAAGCTGCAAGTCTTTGTGACTAAGCTCAACCTGTACATTGAATTTAATCAATTGAAGTTTTAAATCAATCAAGAAAAGACACTGTTTGCAACAATTTATCTTGTGAATACAGCTTTTGATTGAGTCAATTTCAAGCTGCATGAGTTTCTAGAAAAGAGATATAAAGAATGCAACACAGACATAAAGTCTATGTTCAATGACTATACACAGTTTAAAAAAAAGTTAAGAAAAGTCTTCAGAGTGATTGATGAAAAAAGAACAGCTGAAAGATGAGTTTACATCTTGTGACAGAGTGAATCAGCAGCAGTATATGTCATGAAGTTTCAGTGATTAGTGACACTTATCAAATAAAATAATGAAGCACTCATCTATCAGTACTATTGTGAGTTAAGAAAGTTCATCAAAGACAAGATAGCTCAAGCAAAACAATCAGACAATCTTCAGAGAATGATCAATCTGAGTATTAATATTGATAGTCATTAGTGAAAATGACAGATGAAACAAAAAAAATATTGAATGTCATCTATGATAAAAGATCAAGAAGAAAGCTTCTGACTGTGAACAAAGCAATATATTTTATTAATAAGATATAAAGAAACAAACTCTATAAATCTCAACATAATTAAAAAGCATCATCAGAAGTCATGAAAAACTAGATGAGTGAAGTATGAATGTTAGCTAGAGTGATTCACTAAGTCTCAGATAACATTGTGTAACAAGATGTAAACATGTTATAACTATGAGAAACTCAGACATCTTGTTCAAGAATGTAACAGATCTTGAATAAAAAGAAAAAATATTGCAGTGACAGTCAAGAAGAATACACACATAGTGCACAACACTCTCAGCTAAACAGTCTGTTACAATGACATGTGCAGAGTACACATGAACACAAAAGATGAAGTCAGATGATACTCTCAAAGACTGTGCAAAGATGCAAGAAACAGATACAACACAATGAGTTAATCAACTTACAAAAGAAAATTAACTATTCTTATCAAGAAAAGAGTTCTTGATGCTGAGAAAGAAGACAATGCTCTCAAAGATGACATTGAAGAAACTGATGATCATGAATTTCAGATTGACAAATCTTGAATATTTTCTGATAGCAATACACTCACAGAAGAAAGTTCAAACAATGTTGAGACAGAGTTCTCAAAAAGATACTGAATGAAGATTAAGAAAGATCTAAGTGTTCAAAGAAAAGCAACATCAGTCAGCAAAAAGATACTGAAGAAAAAACAAGAAATCTGAGATCAGAAAGCAGAGATATGCAAAGAATTTGATGATTTAATGAAAGATATACAAACAGTCACAAGAGAATCAATATCAGAATCTCTTATGTGAAAGACTAAGAGTCACAAGATCAAGATACACTTATCTGAAGAGTATATCACACAGAATGAAGACAGATGAATTTTCAATGAAGAGTATATATCATTTGAATTTCTGCAAAGAGTAAAAGTCTTTGAGAGTCAGTTGCAAATGAAGTACAATCAGTACAAACTTCAACTACATTCAGAAAGACACATTGAGCAGTATAGTTTAAAGTATGTAAATCTTATGGTCAGAAGAGAATCAAGATGGTTTTAAGAACTTTGAAGATGAGTCAAGCAATTAAGTGAGTCAAAAAACAAAGAACTTTCTTGACAAGACTAGAGAATAAGAAGCTAGCAGTGTTTCAAAGACAAGACAATGATCATCAAATATGAATTAAAATCACAATCAACAAACATCAAATCAACACATTGATGAATTCTGAAGTAGACAGCAACATTATGAGTTAACAAATAGTTAACATGTTGAGATTAGTGACATGATGAGTGCACTGTTCATTCAACATACAAATGATGAATGAAGTCATTGAAAGAATTAATGAGAAAATCTGTGTGAAAGTCTCAATTCTTGAAAATTCACAAGAAATAATGTTTGATGTTATGAAATCAATCAGATACAATGCAGTACTAGAGATACTCTAGTTGCACAGAAGAAATCTGAGAATTGATTGAGTTATAAAAGAAATATGTGCAGTTAAAGACACATACAAGATTTCTAAACAATCAGAAATGAGTTTATCAGAGTATAAGTCATGAGATCATGAAATACTGCTATTGAATGAAAAGCAATCTAAGTGAATGTCTTTATACTCAATGAGTGAGAATCAACTCAAGAAAGTTAGAACTTATCTTGACAAGAATCTTAAAAGAGAATTCATAAAATCATCAAAATCATCAGCAGAATATTCAATTCTGTTTATATCAAAGAAGAATGACAAGAAATGACTATGTGTTGATTATAGACAACTCAACAAGATAACTTATCAAGATAGTTATTTTCTATCACTGATAAAAGAGTTGCAAGACTGATTAGACAAGACTAAATAGTTCATGAGCTTAGATCTTAAGAATGTCTACTATCAAGTCAGAATGAAAGAAGATAAAAAGTGAAAGACAACATTCTGAACAAGATATGAACACTATGAATACATTGTCATGCTGTTTGAGTTAAAGAATGCTTCAGTCATCTTTCAAAGATTAATCAATGATACATTGAGAGAATACCTCAATGACTTTGTGATCACATATCTCAATGATATTCTGATATACTCAGAAAACCTTGAGCAGCACTGTGAACATATGCAAAAGATATTAGCAAGACTCAATGAGAGAGCTCTGTACATAAAAAAGTTAAAAAGCAGATTTAAAATCAAGAAAGTTGAGTTTCTAGATTATGTAACTCAATCTAAACAAATCAAGAAGAATTCAAAGAAGATAGAAGCAGTCAGAAACTGATTAACACTGAAATGAATCAAGAAAGTACAAGTCTTTCTAGAGTTGATGAACTACTATTGAAAGTTTGTATTAAACTATGCAAGAATTGTGAAATCACTGACACATTTGACACACAAAAGTGAAAAATAACATTGAAATCAAGAACAGAAGAATGCATTTTACATATTAAAGAAAAGTCTTAGTGAAACAGCATATCTGAGAATACTCAATTCAGCATGTGAGAAAACACTGAAAACTAATGCTTCAGATTTTGCAGTAAAAGCATGTTTGTATCAGATTGAGAATAGACAGCAGAGACTCATAGCATACTGATTTAGAAAGTTATTAGAACTCAAGAAAAGATATGAGATTCATGATAAGAAACTTCTTGCAATAGTGAAGACACTACAAGATTGAAGATTTTATCTTGCAAAAACAAGCAAGTCAATTCAGATCTATACAGATCACAAGAATCTGAGAAACTTTGCAATGACAAAATAACTCAATCAATGACAGATTCATTGAGCAGAACAGTTGACAGACTATGAATTTCAGATTCATTACAAAAAGAGTAATAAGAATAATGAAGTGAACACTTTGAGTAGACAACTTAATCATGAAGATGTACAAACAATACATGCTGAAATTCTGAGCAAAGACAACAAAGAAGTTCTCATGAAAGACTTAGCAGCAATATACAAGATAGAGTAAGCTTTCTTGATGAATAAAGAACTCATTAAAATGTGTTATTATGACAGAATTGATGAACACTTAAAAGTTAAGTGCACTGAGAATCTAGTGCAGAGAAAGCACAACATTAGTGATTTTAGAAATTGAATCATCAAAATGATTGCTGTGTGCAATTCATGTTAAAGAAACAAGATCAATCAAAATAAACAATATAATGAAGTAACACAACTAGATGCACTGAACACATCATGAAAGTCAATTATCATAAACTTCATCATGAAGCTATCATTGTCAAAGAATCTGACATGAGAAATAAGATTTGACAATATATTGATGATAGTGAATAGATTGATCAAGTACACAATGTTCATTTCATTCAAAGAAACTGTGACAGCATCAATATTAACATACACCATACTGCAAGAATTGATTAGCAATCACAGACTATTAAAAGAATTTATCATCAACAGAGACAAGCTGTTTACAAGCAAATTTTAAAAAACACTCACAGCAAAACTCAAAATAAAGCACAAGATGTCAACAGCATATCATTCACAGATGAATGAGCAGAGCAAATGAATGAATCAGATGATAGAAATATACTTGAGACACTATGTCAGCAAAAGTCAAGACAACTGAGTATGACTGTTGCTGATGACACAGTTTGCATACAACAACACAAGAAACAAAATCACAGAAGAAACATCTTTCTATGTGAACTATGATTACAACTCAAAGATATGATGAGATTTCAAAGAACATGAATCACAGAGTCAAAAAGCAATTCTAGATATTGCTTAGATGAAGAAACTGCATCAAGATTTAGTGAAATGAATTGAACAGCAGATGGGACAAACAACAAAGACAAGACTATTTGAGAAAGAAAAAAAGATATATTTAAGAATGAACAATATAAGAACTAGAGAAAGAAGTAAGAAGTTGAGAAACAAGAGCATTGAATCATTCAGAATCATATGAAACATCAAGAAGTTAAGCTATGAGCTAGACTTACTCAAGAAAATGAGAATACATTCAGTATTTCATGCATTCATGCTACAGCACTGCAACCAGTTCATATCACTTCAAATCAATGAAATATCTGTTAAATTCAACAAAGAATACAAAGTTGAGAACATTTTAGAAAAGAGAATGATTAGTGAGAAAGTTCATTATTTTGTCAAGTGAAAAGATTACAATATCTCAGAGAATATCTGAAAATTCAGAGAGAATCTTAAGAACTGCATGAGAATACTTCAATGTTTTGAGAAAAAAAGTTGATATTAGCTCAGAAGAATGATGACATAAAGTCAACAAGTTATGACATTGTTTGAGAATCTTCATTCTCAGTCTCATCATTATCACTATTAAGTTCAACAGCAAGACAGTCAGTCTTCTGTGAAGCATGACAGTCTGTTTGATTCAGTATTTTCTGAAGATGTATGACTTTTGAGAAAAGTGCAGCAAGCTCAGTGTGCTTGACTGTCAATTCACTGTTTGCTTTACTTATTTTCTTATGAAGCAAAAGATGAGTTCTATTGAGAGACTTTCACAACACACTGACACATGAATGATCACAGTGAGTACACTTATTGCATTTTGATCAAGATTTCATTACAAAACAGTCAATGCTGCAATGAGCACAATAGTCACAAGAGAACAAGATGAACACACTATCAATCTAAATTTTCTTTGCAATTCTTAGACAATTTGAGTTTTTAGAAAGCATCATTGCTGACAGTGAACAATGTGAATATTCTCACTTATATAAACTCTAGAGAACTAGCATCTGAAAAGAAAAAAATAGTGTTACAGTCAAGTCAGAATGAGCTTAAAGCAGACTGATGTGTATGCAGAAAGAGTGTACATTTGAGAAAATGTTAGGTAGCAGTCATGTGACATCTCAACATGCTTGATGATGAGCTTGATGAGCAAGCTCAATGAGTTGCATAAGCAAGCTGTCTCAACAGACTCAACAACAAGATCAGCAAGCAGACTTAGTATATAGTCACAGTCATTTTTCTTATGAAAAAAATCATGTTCAACTTAAGTAACCATCTAAGAGTTAAAGATCAGAACTGTTTCAGACCAGTCATTATATCAATAAGCACAAACTCTTAGCTTTACATATCTGAGAAATCTCAGGTTAGAACATTACACAAATGTCTTGAACAAATAATCTGATCATGAAGATGTACAGATGATACATGTTGAAATTTTAAGTGAAGATGACAAGAAAATTCTCACAAAAAACTTAACAACAACATACAAGATAAAGCAAGCTCTCTTAACTGACAAAAAACTCATTAAGATGTGTTATCACAGCAGAACTAAAGAACATTTAAAAGTTAAACACACTGAGAACTTAGTGTGAAGAAGATGCAATATTAACAATTTTAAAAATTGAATTAACAGAATGATCACTGTGTGTAATTCATGCTGAAGAAATAAGATCAATTAAGAAAAACAATATGATGAAGTAACATAACTAAACACATTGAATGCATTATGAAAGTCAGTTACTATGAACTTCATTACAAAACTATCATCATCAAAGAACTTAACATGAGAAGTGAAATTCAATAGTATATTAATCATAGTGAACAGATTAATTAAGTACACAATGTTCATTTTATTCAAAGAAATGATGACAGCATCAGTATTGACATACATTATACTGTGAGAATTGATTAACAATCATGAACTATCAAAGAAATTTATTATTGACAGAGACAAACTATTTATGAGTAAGTTTTGAGAAATGCTCACAGCAGAACTCAAAATAAAACACAAGATATTAACAGCATATTACTCACAGATGAATGAGCAAAGTGAGTGAATGAATTAAATAGTGAAAACATACTTAAAACACTATGTCAACAAAAATCAGAATAACTGAGTATGACTGTTATTAATAATACAGTTTGTGTACAACAACATGAAGAATGAAATCATGAAAGAAATGTCTTTCTATATGAATTATAACTATAATCTGAAGATATAATAAGATCTTAAAAGACATGAATCACAAAGTCAGAAGACAATGTTGAACATTAATCAAATAAAAAAACTGCATCAAAATCTAACAAAACAAATCAAACAGCAAACAGAACAAATAACAGAAGCAAGATCATTTGAAGAAGAAAAGAAGATATATTTAAGAACAAACAACATAAAAACAAAGAAAAAAAGCAAAAAGCTGAAAAATAAGAGCATCAGATCATTCAAAATCATATAAGACATTAAGAAATTAAGTTATGAGTTAGACTTATTCAAAGAAATGAGAATACACTCAGTATTTCACACATTCATGCTACAACACTGCAATCAGTTCATATCACTTCAAATCACTGAAATATCTGTCAAACTCAAAGAAGAATATGAAGTCAAGAATATTCTAGAAAAGAAAATGATTAGTGAAAAAGCTTATTATCTTATCAAGTAAAAAGATTATGATATCTCAGAGAATATCTGAAAACTCAGAGAAAATCTTAAGAACTGTGTGAGAACACTTTAACATTTTGAAAAAAGAGATCAATATTAGTTCAGAAAAATGAAAACATTGAATTAATAAGTTATGATATTGTTTGAGAATCTTCATTCTCAATTTCATCATTATCACTATTAAGTTCAACAGCAAAACAGTCAATCTTCTGTGCAACACAACAATTCATTTGATTCAGAATTTTCTGAAAACACATCATCTTGATAGTAAGAACATTAAGAATTGCATTTGCATCACTTATTTTTTTTTGAAGAAAAAGATGAGTTTTATCAAGAGACTTTAATGAAACTACAATGTACAGATGATCATGATGAGTATACTTATTGTATTTTGATCTTTTATCAGTCATGACAAAGCAATTGAGACTGCAGACAGTACAGAATTCACAAGAAAATGTGATGAGACTATCACTGAGTTGAATTTTCTTTGTAATTCTTAGATAATTGAAATTTTTAGAAAACATTATTGCTGATGATGAGTTTATTATATATTCTCACTTATATAGACTTTAGAGAACTAGCACCTGAGAAGAAAAGAATGATGTTATAATCATACTCTGTAAAAAAAAAACTCATGAGTCTGTACTTAAGAGTTCACTCAGAGTGTGTACAAGAAAGACTGCTAAACAGCAGTCACATGACAGCACAATAGCTTAATGATGAGTAAATGAGCTGAGAACTCAATTTCTCAACATTAAAACATCAAAACATCAAAAGTGCTCAATGCAGAAACATCAAGCTCACTCTATATAGTAAAATTGTTTTTTTATGAAAACAATCATGTTTAACTTAAGTAATCATCTAAGAGTTAAAGATCAGAACTGTTTCAGATCAGTTATTATATTAATAAGTACAAACTTTTAGCTCTACATATCTGAGAAAGCTCAGGTTAAAACATTACATTATATCAGTATAATGTGAGATATCATCATTAAAAGTCATTAAACTTCAACAACAATCACTTTCTTCACTGAAAACTATACAAATACTTTCTATACAACAACACTCATTATATTTATGATTATAAGTATTTTTCTGTTGTTTGCAAAGTTGTTGAAAAGTTATCATGATTAAGTCAGTTAAAAAGTCAGTTAAGTTGTTTGCAGACAATTTGCATCAATAAAAATCAAGATAAAATTCAAACACAAAAAAAAAAATTATAAAGTCTTTAATACAGAGACAAAGATTAAGACAGAAAGTTACTTAACTTTTTTAAACTTTGATATTGAAAAGAACACAGAGCAAAAAAAGAAGATTGTTACTCTGTTTAAAAAAACTGTCAATAAAATATTTAGTTTAAAATGAGTTGCAGATTCTGAAGTCTCAACATACATAATTAATTAACTTTAACTTTTTAGTGATTTCTTGATATATACATGATGCTGATAAATTAAAGTTAAAAAAGAACATTTATACTCTCATTACTATAAAATAATAATCATGCAGAATGAATCTGAAAACTTTGTGAGTCTAAATTTAACACTTTATGTGTCTGAACTTGAAGTCAATCTTTTGTTGAAAAAGCAAATGTATAAGATGAAAATGCATGAAAATTTTGATCAACATAATCTCTACATGTAAAATAAACATGACAAGATTATAATAGAAGTGTTTGAGCAAGATAATGTCTATATAATTAAACATATTGCAAAATATCTAAATGAATTCATCTTAATGTCTGTCATGCATATACTATTTAACTCAAAAATTACTTTTTTAATTATAGTACAGAATGTGAACTCACAGACTTGTATTTGTGAGTTTTCTGTGATAATTAAGATTTCAAGTGTCATTAACATCATTTTATAAAATTAAACTTATGTTGATCATGATCAAGTCAATGATGCAGATAAGAAAACTAAAATTTACAAACTGTAACATTGACAATTTACTCATCTTAATAGCACAAAGCTTCATGATTTTCACAAGATCACAATTCTGAAAAAGTCAATTTTTATTGTTGAGAATAAAAAGAATGTCTGTGAGATCTGTGTTCTCATTAAGTTTGTTAATTAGTGAAAATACAATATAAGCAAGAAAAAAATCAATATTTTTGTTCTGATTTTCATTGATATATGTAATTTTTTATTTCTGTTATTTGTTGAACATCAATACTTTTTAAAGATTGTAAACAATTATTCTTGAAAGATATAAATAATATTGTTGAAGTGATGTGATAATGTCTCACAGAAATTATGAAAGTAATAACTAAAAATTGAACTTCAAATCAATATAAAAGTGCTTGTTATACAGAGTTACAATATCACAAAATTAAAATCAACTTTAAATGACTGATGCAGATTCTTTAACATTACACTACAGTATATTGTGTTTTATATGTTTATTCAAAATAATATTGCTGAAAAAGTCATCTATATTACTGAAAATTCAATCTACATCATGATTAAAAAAACAGAACTTTTAATAGAGTTCTGAGTGAAAACAGCATGAATAGATATTTATTTTTATAACTGAACAATAATTAGTTTTTTAATTAATAACAGACAAACAACTTTGAAGAAGATCTTCACTGATGTATAGTTATTCATTGATTATATTTATGTTTAAAATTATAAATACTACTTCTATATTGATTTCAAGTTGTTGCTGAAGAACAGACAAAACAAGTTCATGAATTAAGAATAAATGAAAGTTTTCATAAACTATATAAATAAAATTAGAAAGCAGTATCTGCTTTGAGTCTCAGATTTTAAGTGAATCATTAAAAGTTATATTGTAAAGTTTGTCAAGAATGAGAAGAAAGACAGTGTTAATTTTAAACTGCAAAAATAAACACTGAATATTCTGTCTGAACAAAAGTTAGTTGAGTAATCACAAAAAAATGTAATCATTTCAGATTTTGTAACATCTACAACTCTATTTATTGTTTTTAAGTAAATTTACAGATTCAGACTCATGAGTTTAGATAATAAAAAAGAGTTTAAGTTAATTGTAAACAATTTTGACATATTTTCATCAAACATTCATATGATAAATAAATTAACTGTTATCAACTTAAACAGATTACAGACAAATAAACAGAATGAGATTAAGTAATTTTTACATATTGAAGTTTTTGTTAATAAAGCATTAAATATTTTAACTGAAGAAGTTAAGACATTCTTGTGTGTTGAGATTTCAAAAAGAAAATGAAATAATAACAATAAAGACTTCAATAAGTTCATGATTAAGATATTACAAGTTATGCTGATACTTACAGTATTTATTACAGAAAATGAGAAAGATATTAAGAACATTAAATTTAATATTTTCACATTTATCATTTATATTGAAGCAGTAAGAGATTCAGTCTGAGAAAAAATGTAAAAAAATACTATTTATACAAAATTAACAGTTTTGACAGTCAATAGAACATGAAAAAAAATTATATCATTAAAGAATGTAAATATAGTGATCAATAAATAAGTGTTTAAACTTAAACTGAACACTGATGAATTTCTAAACAAGTTTAAAATAAAAATTATGATGAGAAATTACTCATAAATATATAACATTAATTATGAAAACATCTTCATATCTACAGTCAAGTTCAATATTTTTTAAATCTTACTTGTCATTATTGTTCTTGAGAATCTTAAATATTATCAAATAAACATTAATAACATTTTCACAAAATTCTTTCTTAAAAAGATCATCTACATAACAGCTTTTTCTGAAGTTCAAGTTGTATCTGACTGTACATTATATATATTGTGTAATTTTTATAATTTGAAGTAAACTGTGCAAAACTAACATAAACAATATATCATTAATTTGCACAAGTTAAATTTTCATTAAAGCAACACTAACTCATATCTTCTTATCAACAGCATCAAAAGAATTATGCTGCTTTTTTATGTAAATGATATAATTGTAGTTTCAGTAAATTTAATATATATTGAGAAGTGTGATGTTCTAACTGCTTTTATAGTTTTAGTTAAAACTAGTATCAAAAGTTACTCATTACTTATATAGTCTGCATGACAGAGTATGTGAATAAACAATCTTTATAACTTACATTAATTACAGTCAAGTTAATAGTGTATGTTTCACTAGATAAACAGTTAGTCAATAGTATAGTATGAGTGTTCTTTTTATCTTTCAATAAATTCAATAAATTATGAGCTCAGATTAGCAAGAAGCTTTTTAAAGAAAGTGCATACTGTTTTAGTGTTTTGATAACTTAATATAACAACTCAAAGATTAAGCAAAACAAGTATTATCAATCATCAATATAAAGCTCTAAGATTAAACAAAACAATATTTTTTAACAGTCAATACAGAGTTCAAAGATTGAGCAAAACAGCATTCTTAACACTCAATATGAAACTTTAAAATTGAGCAAAACAAAACTTACTGATGACTTAATATGATGCTTAATGATTAAGCAAATAAACATACACACTTTTTCTTTCTCTTATTTACATTATCTTTTTCTGTACATCTTATTACTTCATTTTATTCATTTTTTATATTATGTGTCAACTGCTGTCAAAAACTACATTATGAATTTTGATGACTTTTTTACAAAGCAATGACTCATTTCAATTCTCAGTCACAAGAACTGCAATCAATGATTTACTTTCATGAGAAAATGATTAATAGATAAAGATCTATGATATATCATTAAGATTTCAGTAATTAATACTTCTGTTAGTAATTTTTTCTTTTTATTCAGTAATTTTAATTTTGAAAGTTAAAAATCTGATACAAAGACTCTGTACTGACTTATCATTTATATTAGTGCAGATAATCAAAAGTACATTACAAACAAAATTAATATGAAAAATACTTAAAATATCTTGAAGTTCAAATACAAGAAGAAACTACAAATCACTGAAAAACAATATTTAACAGAGTTTATTGAATACAAAATGTCAACAAATGTATTTATTAATAAAGTATAAATATATTTCAGTAAGCTGAGTAGAAAGATTGCTGCAACTCAGTCTGATATGATTGATTTATTTAAGTTTGAACAACAATTTCAGACACTTCTTTAAGCATTATTTAAAAACTACATAGTGATTTACAACACAATCAATACTCAAAACACTTCAAACATCAAGAAAAGTCTGCAGAAGCTTTAAAAGAAAAAAATACAATTAAAGACTGTTGAGACTGTTTTGTGAACAGATCAACATAAAGAGATAAATTTGATATATTCATATCAGTATGATGTGAAATATCATTATTGAAGATCATCAAGTTCTGACAATAATTACTCTTTTTTTCAACATAAATTAGTTAAATATTTTCTCTATTGCAGTTTTCATCATATTTGAGACTGTAAATATCTTTTTGCTGCTTGTAAAAACATTGAGTTAAGAAAATTATCTGTCTCAATTATAGTCAAATTAGTTACAAAGTCAGACAAGTTGTCTGCAGACAACTCACATCATATAAACAAAATAAAATTTAAGTACAGAAATAGAAAGCATAGAGTTTTCAATGTTAAAATTAAGAAAAACAGTAACTCATTCTTATCTGAGTCTGATGCAGAAAAAGACAATAAGGTTGTTATTTTGTTTAAGAAAGCTGTCAGTAAAATATTCAGTATTAAATAAATTGTGAATTCTAAATACTTTATATACATAATTAATTAATATCAACTCTTCAGTGACTCTTTGATATGCATATGATGTTAAAGAATTAAAGTTGAGAAAAAACATTTATACTCTCACTACTATAAAGTAACTGTGATACAAAACAGATTCAGAAACTTTGTAAATCTGAGTTCAACACTTTATGTGTCTGAACTAAAAGTTAATCTTTTATCAAGAAAACAAATATACAAAATAAAACTGCAGAAAAGCTTTGATCAGCACAGTCTTTATATGTAAAATAAATATAACAATATTATGATAGAAGTGACTGAGCAAAACAGTGTCTATATAGTTAAACATATTGTAAAAAAACTAAACAAATTCATTTTGTTATCTGTTATACACATATTATTCAATTCAGAGATGATTCTTTCAGTCACAGTATTAAATGTGAATTCTCAGATGCAGACTGACTCATTAAGTTTTGCTGACACTTCATTTTTTACTGATACTTCATTTTTAAGTGAAAAAATCAAGATCTACAAGTTGTAACATCAACAGTTTGTTTATCTTGACTCTACAAAACTTCACAATCTTTACAAAATTACAACTTTTAAGAAGTCAATTCTCAATGCTGAAGACAAAAAAAATATGTGTAAAATCTGTATTCTCATCAAGTTTGTTAATCAGTGAAAACACAATGTAAGCAAAAGAAAAATCAACATTCTTGTTTTAATTTTCATTGATATATGCAGTTTCTTATCTCTATCATTTACTGAATATCAGTACTTTCTGAAGATTGTGAATAACTATTGTTAAAAGACATAAACAATATCACTGAAGTAATGCAATAATATTTTACAGAAACTGTGAGAGTAATAACTAAAAATTGAATTTTAAATCAATGTAAAAATACTTACTGTATAAAGTGACAATGTTACAGAATTAAGATCAATTTTGAATGACTGATGCAGATTTTTTAATATTACATTACAGTATACTGTGTTTTACATGTTTATTCAGAATGATATTGCTGAAAAAATCATTTATATCATTAAAAATTCAATGCACATCATGATCAAAAAAACAGAACTTTTAATAAAGTTTTGAGTGAAGACAGTGTAAACAAATATTTATTTTCACAACTAAACAGCAACTGATCTCTTGATCAATAATAAACAAATAATTTTGAAGAAGATTTTCACTAATGTGCAGTTATTCATTAATTACATTTATATCTGAGATTGCAAGTGCTACTTTTATGTTGATCTCAAGTTGTTGTTAAAGAGCAGACAGAACAAATTTATAAATTGAGAATGAGTAAAAATTTTCATGAATTATACAGATAAAATCATAAAACAATATCTGCTTTGAGTTTCAGATCTTAAGTGAATTATTAAGAGTTATATTGTGAAGTTTGTTGAAAATGAGAAAAAAGACAGTGTTAATTTCAAACTACAAAGATAAATGCTAAATATTCTATCTGAACAAAAATTAGTTAAATGATTATAAAAAAATATAGTCATCATAAATCTTACAGCATTTACAACTCTGTCTACTATTTCTGAACAAACTTACAGACTTAAATTTATGAGTTTAGATAACAAAAAAGAGTTCAAATTGACTGCAGACAATTTTGACACATTTTTATCAGATATTCATATAATAAATAAATCAATTATAATTAACTTAAACAGATCATAAACAAATGAACAAAATGAGATTAAATAGTTTTTACATATTAAAGTTTCTGTCAACAAAGTACTGAATATTTTAACTGAGAGAGTCAAGACATTCTTGTGTGTTGAGATTTCAAAAAGAAAATAAAACAACAACAATAAAGACTTTAATAAGTTCATGATCAAGATATTACAAATTATGTTGATATTTACAATATTCATCACAAATAATAAAAAAAACACTGAGAATATCAGATCTGACATTTTCATATTTGTTATTTATATTGAAGTAGTGAGAAACTCAGTTTAAAAAAAGATGTAAAAAAATGCTATTTATACAGAATTAATGATTCTGACAGTCAACAGAACATAAAAAGAAATTGTGTCATCAAAGAACACAAATATAGTAATCAGTAAGTAAATATTCAAACTTAAGCTGAACACTGATGAATTTTTGAACAAGTTTAAAATAAAAGTTATGATGAAAGATTTCTCATAAATGTATAACATTGATTATAAGAACATCTTCACATTTACAGTTAAGTTCAACACTTTTTGAGTCTTTTTTGTCATTGTTGCTCTTAAGAATCTTAAATATCATCAGATAAATGTCAACAACATTTTTACAGAATTTTTTCTCAAAAAAAACATCTACATAATAACTTTTTCTGAAGTTCAAATTGTATCTGACTGTGTACTGTGTATACTGTGTAATTTTTATAATTTAAAGTAAACTGTATAAAACTGACATAAATAATGCATTATTGATCTGTGCAAATTAAACTTTCATTAAAGCAATATTAACTTATGTTTTCTTATTCACAGTGTCAAAAGAATCATGCTACTTCTTTATGTAAATAATATAATTGTAGTTTTAGAAAATCTGACACATATTTTCTGATTCAAGAAAGTTCTTATGAAGATGTTCAAAGTTAAGAACTTAAAAAAGACAAAGAAAATTCTTGACATATAAGTCATACACAATTACAAGAAAAGAATTTTACATCTGAATCAAACTCACTATGTAAATAAGATATTAAAAGATCTTTATATGCAGTCTGACAAGCACAAGATTATGATAATTTTACTCAATAAATATAATACTTTTTGTCTCATCAGCTCAGCTGATCAAAGAATAGATTAAAGACAGTATTAATATACAATTGAAAGTCTAATATATACAGTGATTCATATTTAATTAGATATTGTTTTTGCTCTAAACTAACTAAATTAGTATTTTAGTGATTTTGCAGAACATCATGAATATGTGCTTAAGAAACTGTTGTGATATATGAGATTAATTATTAATTTTAATATTGTGTATAAACTCAATGAAAATTAAGTTATACTTGAATACTCTGACTTCAACTATGCATCAGATAAACAAGATTGAAAGTTAATTTTAAAATATATATACATGTTTAAAGATAAATTAATATCATAAATAAGTCAAAAACAAAAGTTTGTTGTCATCTTAATTACAGAAACTGAATACATAATTATGTCAATATGTGTAAAAACTGAAGTCTGACTTACACAGATGCTGTGAAACATAAATATGAATAAGTATCTTGAAGACAATTCATATTGTGTGAACATCAAAAAGAATGAAGTTCATTAAGCAGTTTTATTTTTTCAGTTCAAGAAAGACAATCAGAGTGTTTTAATTCTGATTAAGAATACATATGTGTATGAGTAATTAAAGTATATTAACATTGTTTATCATCATATTTGTAATCTGCACAAGCAAAATTAAATTGATGTGAACTTTGTACTCAGTCAAGACATGATGACTAATGAACTAATTAAGTTTTTATTTAAATGAATCTTTAAGCACTTTGTTGAACAACTGAGACTTACTGTTAATGAAAGTCAATAGATACAGTGTCATCAAGTAAAAATATTGAGAGATATGATGTTTTAACTGCTTTTATAGTTTTAGTTGAAACTAATATCAAAAGTTACTCATTACTCATATAGTCTGCATGACAGAGTATGTGATTAGACAATTTTTACAACTTATGTTGATCATAGTCAAATTAACAGTGTATGTTTCACTAAATTGACAGTTAGTCAACAGTATAGTACAAGTATTCTTTTTATCTTTTAATAGATTCAATAATATATGTTTTTTAATTTAAGAAAGTTCTTGCAAAGATGTTCAAAGTTAAGAACTTAAAAGAAACACAGAAAATTCTTGACATATAAGTCACACATAATCACAAGAGAAGAATTTTACATTTAAATTAAACTCATTATGTAAACAAGATACTGAGAGATCTTTATATGCAGTTAAATAAGTATAAGATTACAACAATTTTACTCAATAAATATGATACTTTTTATCTTGTCAGCTCAGCTGATCAAAGAATAAATTAAAAATAATATTAATATGCAATTGAAAGTTTAATGTATACAGTGATTTATACTTAACTAAACATCATCTTTGTTTTAAATCAACTAAATCAATATTTTAGTAATTTTGCAGAACATCATGAATATGCACTTAAGAGACTGTTGTGATATGTGAGATTAATTATTAATTTTAATATTGTGTATGAGCTTAGTGAAAGTTAAATTATACTTAAATACTTTAACTTTAACTATACATCAGACAAACAAGATTGAAAGTCAATTTTGAAACATATGTATATGCTTAAAAATAAATTAATATTATGAACAAGTTAAAAGCAGAAGTCTGTTATTATCTTAATTACAAAGACTGAATATATAATTATATTAATATGTATAAAAACTGAAGTCTGACTTATACAGATGCTGCAAGACATAAATATGAATAAGTATCTTGAAGACAATTCATACTGTATGAACATTAAAAAGAATGAAGTTCATTAAGCAGTTTTATCTTTTCAGCTTAAGAAAAACAATCAGATTGTTTTGACTTTAATTAAGAATGCATATGTGTATGAGTGATTAAAGCACATTAACATTATTTATCATCATATTCATAATTTACACAAGCAAAATCAGATTGATGTAAACTTTGTGCTCAGTTAAGACATAATGATTGATGAATTAATTAAGCTTTTATCTAAATGAATCTTTAAGTGCTTTATTGAACAACTGAAACTTGCTGTTAATGAAAGTCAATAGATGCAGTGTCATTAAGTGAAAATGTTAAGAAATGCAGTGTTTTAACTGCTTTTATAGTCTTAATTAAAACTAATGTCAGAAGTTACTCATTATTCATATAGTCTGTATAACAAAGTAAGTAAATAAATAATCTTTACAACTTATGTTGATTACAGACAAGTTAACAGTGTATAATTCACTAGATAGAAAGTTAAATAACAGTATAGCAAAAGTATTCTATTATCTCTCAATAAAAATGAGATTTGTAGAAATAGTAAGAAAATGTATAATGTTATTGAAAATAATTTTTTGTATATCTTCATCAAAATAAATTAAATATAAAGAAACTTTATTTTTTTCTATAATCTTAATCACTTCATTAACTGTAAGAAGAAATCTATCAATAGATTTATAATTGATAAAAAATTTACATGTTGAGTATAAATGATCAGAGATTTCTGTGTTGACTGCTTATATGTTTATAATGTGAGATTTAATGACAAAAACATGAAAATGAAACTCAATAACATCACAAACTTCAAAATGAAACTCAGAAACATGAACTTCAAAATAAAACTTAATAATGTGAGCATCAAAATAAAGTTTGTTAATGTGAGTCTCAGAATGTAGTTTGATAATGTGAGTTATAAAGTTAAAAATTGTGTTACATTCTTATCAGAGATTTCTCTGATATTAAAACTAAGAGTTTTGACTTATTAATATAAGAGTTTCTGCAACAGACTTGTAAATTTAATTTTTAGATTGTAATTGAAGTTGAACATGATTGATTTCATAAGAAAATCAATTCTACTATATACTATGAACTCAATATTCTTTTGCATTGAGTCAATCACTTAATTACTTAATTTATTAAGTTATTACATGACTTATTCTTGACAGACAATCTGTCAAATACTTATTCAATATATAAGTCAATTTACACTTTATCTCTCTGAGTATGACTATAACATTATTTCTTCTCTTTTAAATGTTAATTTTCTAGAATCTATATAAGTGAGAGTATATAAAAGATCTTTTGTTTATAGTTATGTCTTGTTATTTATCTGATAATTAACTTCACTATTAAAAAAATTGTTACTTACAATCATTCTGTAATGATGTTCTATCATTATTGCTTGCATAATTAGTGCTTGTGTATTGTGATGAATTTCTATAAGAAATGTGTAAAGTACACTTGTTGTGACTATTTTTATGTCAATATATTGTAAAGAATTCTCAATAAGATTCAGAAGAAACTGAAATTAAATATTCTTGTTATAAAATTTGAACAATTCTGTCTTTCTGTTGAGTCAATTTATGTTGTTGTTAAACTTAATTATTTTTGCAAAATGCTGCATTAAACTCAAAGTCATATAAAAAAAAAACTCTTTGTCTTCTGCAGAAGTTATTTAATGATGAGATTATGATGAAGAATTCTTTCATTAAGATCTTATCTCAATACTTCAATACTATATCAGACAAATTTTAACAGTCTGATTTTCTTATCTTTTCTTTTTGAAATGTTGAAGTGTTTTTGCACAGTTTTTAAGATTTTCTTTAAGTTCTTAAATATTTTCTGAGATATTGTATTCTTTTCATTTCATGAGATAATGAACTTTCTCATTAATTATTTTCTTTTTTAAAATATTTTCAATTTCATATTCTTCATTGAGTTTGACAGATATTTTAATAACTTAAAGTAATATGAATTGATTGCAGTGCTGTAGCATGAATACATAAAATACTGAGTGTATTCTCATTTTTTTGAGTAAGTCTAGCTCATAGCTTAATTCTTTAATGTTTTATATGATCTTAAATGATTCAATACTTTTGTTTTTCAGCTTCTTGCTTCTTTCTTTGATGTATATGTTGTTTGTTTTCAAGTTTATCTTCTTTTTTTTCTCAAATAACTTTGTCTCTATAATTTGTCTCATTTATTGTTTAATTTACTTTATTAAATCTTGATGCAATTTCTTCAATTATACAATATTCAGTATTACTTTCTGACTTTATAATCTGTGTATCTGTGAATCTTATTATATCTTTAAGTTATAATTATAGTTTACATAGAATGATGTCTTTTCTGTGATCTCATTTTTTGTGTTGTTGTACACAAACTGTACTGTTAACAACAATTATATTCAGTTATTCTGATTCTTGTTGACATAATGTTTTAAATATATTTTCACTGTTTAATTCATTCATTTACTTTGTTCATCTGTTCATGAATAATATACTGTTAATATCTTGTGTTTTATTTCAAGTTTTACTGTGAGCATTTTTCAGAACTTGCTTGTGAATAGTTTATTTTTGTTAATGATAAATTCTTTTCATAACTTATAATTGTTAATTAATTTTTACAGTATAATGTACATCAATACTGATGCTGTTGTGATTTTTTTGAATAAAATTGTGAAACTGACCTTGACAGTTATGTGACTGTGAACTTCATAGATTGAGATGTATAAATAAAATTGTTGTTAATTTTTGCAGAAAGAAAAAGTGTGTGCTTTTATCTCTTTGCAAAAACTGACTTACTAAACACACTAGTTACACAAGATCTTGTGAGAAAATTCTAACTCTCATAAATTGAAGTGAACTTATAGTTACTTTCTTTCTTATATATTGTGTTCTTATGACATCTATCTTCTGTTAATTCTCTGTTGAAAAAACTTCTCTGTAAGAAGAAAAACAATGAATAAAACTTTTCTTCAGTTTAAAAATTCTGTGAGAAAAAAAAATACTAAGATAACTCTTCAGCATTATTGCTTCATGAATATTTCAGATGTTTCACAAGCTTTTTCTTGTGTTTCATAAGTTTTCATAAAGTTTCATAAGTCTTTTTTAAAACTTACAAGTTTACTTCATAAATTAACTGTAACATTCTAACCTGAGATTTCTTGAGTATGTAGAGCTAAAAGTTTGTGCTTATTGATATAACAGCTGATCTGAAATGGTTCTGGTCTTTAACTTTTAAATGATTATTTAAGTTGAACATGATTCTTTTCATAAGAAAAATGACTGTGACTATATACTGAGCTTGCTTGTCAATCTTGTTGTTGAGCTCATTGAGATGACTCACTCATGCAATCTGTCAAGCTTGCTTGTCAAGCTCATCATTAAGCATGTTGAGATGTCACATGACTGTTGTTTAAACATTCTCTGAATGTACATCTTTCACATATATACATCAGTTCACTTTAAGTTCATTTTGACTTAATCATAACACTATTCTTTTCTTCTCAGATACTAGTCTTCTAGAATTTATATAAGTGAGAGTATTCACATCATTCATTGTCAGTGATGATGCTTTCTAAAAATTCAAATTGTCTAAGAATCACAAAGAAAATTTAGATCAGTGATGTGCTTATTTTGTTCTCTTGTGACTATTGTGTCTGTTGTGACATTGATTGTTTTGTAATGAAATCTTGACTGAAATGTGATAAGTATACTTGCTGTGATTGTCTGTGTGTCAATGTATTGTGAAAGTCTCTTGATAGAACTTGTCTTTCACTTCAAAAGAAAATAAGTAAAGCAAACAGTGAATTGACAGCCAAGCACACTGAGCTTGCTGCACTTTTCTCAAAAGTCATACATCTTCAGAAAACACTGAATCAGATGAACTGCTGTGCTTCACAGAAGACTGACTGTCTTGTTGTTGAACTTAATAGTAATAATGATGAAACTGAAAATGAAGATTCTCAAACAATGTCATAACTTATTGACTTGATGTTGTCATTTTTCTGAGCTAATATTGACTTTTTTTCTCAAAACATTGAAGTGTTCTCACACAGTTCTTGAGGTTTTCTTTGGGTTTTCAGATATTTTCTGAGATATCATAATCTTTTCATTTTACAAGATAGTGAACTTCCTCACTAATCATTCTCTTTTCTAAAATGTTCTTAACTTCATATTCTTTTTTGAATTTGACAGACATTTCAGTGATTTGAAGTGGTATGAACTGATTGCAATGCTGTAGCATGAATGCATGAAATACTGAGTGTATTCTCATCTTCTTGAGTAAGTCTAGCTCATAGCTTAACTTCTTGATGTTTCATATAATCTTGAATGATTCAATGCTCTTGTTTTCTAGCTTCTTGCTTCTTCTTTTAGTCTGTATGTTGTCTGTTTTTAGATATACTTTCTCTTCTTTCTTGAATAATTTTGTCTCTATCATTCATTCTGTCTGCTGTTTGATTCATTTTACAATCAGATCTTAATGCAGTTTCTTTATTTAAGCAATATTTAAAATCACTTTTTAACTTTGTGATCTGTGTTCTTTGAAATCTTATCATATCTTTGAGTTGTAATCATAGTTCACATAGAAAGATGTTTCTTTCATGATTTTGTTTTTTGTGTTGTTGTACACAAACTGTACCATTAACAACAGTCATACTCAGTTGTTCTGATTCTTGTTGACATAGTGTTTTAAGTATGTTTTCACTGTTTAATTTATTTATTCACTTTGCTTATCTGTCTGTAAGTGATATGCTGTTGACATCTTATGCTTTATTTCAAGTTCTGCTGTGAGAGTTTTTCAAAACTTGCTTATAAACAGCTTGTCTCTGTCAGTGATAAACTTCTTTAATAGCTCATGATTGTTAATTAATTCTTGCAGTATGATGTACATCAGTACTGATGCTGTTGTGATTTCTTTGAATGAAATGAATATTGTGTACTTGATCAATCTATTTACTATTGTCAATATACTGTCAAATCTTACTTCTCATGCTGAGTTCTTTGACAATAATAACTTTGTAATGAAGTTCATAATAACTGACTTTCATGATGCATCTAATGTGTCTAGTTATGTTACTCTGTTGTATTATTTATCTTAATTGATCTTGTTTCTTCAGCATGAATTGCACACAGTAATCATCTTGATGATTTAATTTCTAAAATCACTAATGTTGCATCTTCTCTGCACTAGATTCTCAGTGCACTTGATTTTTAAATGTTCATTAACTCTGTTGTAGTGACACATCTTAATGAGTTCTTTGTCTGTTAAGAGAGCTTGTTTTATCTTGTACATTGCTGCTAAGTCTTTCATGAGAATTTCTTTGTTATCTTTGCTCAAAATTTCAGCATGTATCATCTGTATGTTTTCATGATCAAATTGTCTACTTAAGACATCTGCTTCACTATTCTTATTACTTTTCTTGTAATAAATTTGAAATTCATAATCTATCAACTGCTTCATTCAACAAATCTGTCATCAGTTAAGTTGTTTTGTCATTGCAAAGTTTCTCAGATTCTTATGATTCATATAGATCTGAATTGACTTGTTTGTTCTTATAAGATAAAATCTTCAATCTTGTAGCACTTCTACTATCACAAGAAGTTTCTTGTCATGAATCTCATATCTTTTCTTGAGTTCTGATAACTTTCTAAATTAATATATTATGAGTTTTTATCATTCATTCTCAATCTGATATAAACATGTTTTTACTGTGAAATCTGAAGTATCAGTTTTCAGTATCTTTTTGCATGCTGAATTGAGTATTCTCAGATGTGCTGTTTCACTAAAACTTTTCTTTAATACATGAAACACATTTTTCTGTTTCTGATTTCAATGTCATTTTTTGCTCTTGTGTGTCAAATGTGTTAGTGATTTCACAATTCTTGTGTAGTTTGATACAAACTTTCAATAATAGTTTGTTAATTCTAGAAAGACTTGTACTTTCTTGATTCATTTTGATGTTGATCAGTTTCTAACTGCTTTTATCTTCTTTGAATTCTTCTCAATTTGTTCAGATCAAATCACATAGTCTAGAAACTTAACTTTCTTAATTTCAAATTTGCTTTTTAACTTTTTCATGTACAGAGCTCTCTTGCTGAGTCTTGTCAATATTTTTTGCATATGCTTACAGTGTTCTTCAAGGTCTTCTGAGTATATCAGAATATTATTGAGATATGTGATCACAAAATCATTGAGATACTCTCTCAACATGTTATTAATTAGTCTCTGAAAGATGACTGAAGTGTTTTTTAGTTTAAATAACATGATAGTGTACTTATAATGTTCATATCTTGTTTAGAATGTTGTCTTTCATTCTTCATCTTCTTTCATTCTGACTCAATAGTAGGTGTTTTTAAGATCTAAACTTGTGAATTACTTAGTCTTGTTTAATTGATCTTGCAACTCTTCTATCAATGATAGTGAATAACTGTCTCAATGAGTTATCTTATTGAGTTGTCTGTAGTCAACACATAGTCATTTCTTGTCATTCTTCTTTGACATGAACAGAATTAAATATTCTGTTGATGATTTTGATGATTTTATGAATTTTCTCTTGAGATTCTCATCAAGATAAGTTCTCACTTTCTTGAGTTGATTCTTGCTCATTAAGTATAATGACATTCACTTAGATTGTTTTTTGTTCAATAGCAGTATTTCATGATTTCATGACTTGTGTTCTGATAAGCTCATCTTTGATTGTTTGAGAATTTCATATGTGTCTTTGATCACACATATCTCTTTTGTAACTTAATTAATTCATGAATTCTTTTTGTATAATCAAGACATCTCTAGCATTGCATCATATTCAATTGATTTCATGATATCAAACATTATCTCTTGTGAGTTTTCAAGAATTGAGACTTTCACACAGATTTTCTCATCAATTCTTTCAATGACTTCATTTGTCATTCATATGTTGAATGAACAGTGCACTCACTATGTCTCTAATTTTAACATGTTGACTGTTTTTTGATTCATGATATTACTGTCTGCTTCAAAATTCATTAATGTGTTGATCTGATGTTCATTGATCATAATCTTGATTCATATTCAATGATCATTGTCTTGTCTTTAAGATGTCACTAGCTTCTTATTCTCTAGTCTTGTCAAGAGAGCTTTTCATTTTTTGATTTACTTGATCATTCAGCTCATCTTCAAAGCTCTTGAAATTATCTTGATTTTCTTTTGATTATAAGATTCACATACTCTAAACTGTGCTGCTCAATGTGTCTTTTCAGATGTAGTTAAAATTCATACTGATTATATTTCATCTGCAATTGACTCTTAAAGACTCTTACTCTTTGTAGAAATTCAAATAGTATATATTCTTCACTGAAGATTCATCTGTCTTCATTCTGCATGATATATTCTTCAGATAAGTGTATCTTAACTTTGTGACTTCTTGTTTTTTACACAAGAAACTTTGACAATACTGCATTGTCACTGTTGAAACATTCATCTTTAACAGCTGTCATCAGCTTCTCTAGCTGGTTGTATGTTTTTTGTTCTTTTGTACTTTTGCATTGTGTTTCTCAGTCATGAGTTCTCTGTCTCTTTCTCAGTATCTTTTTGCTGACTGGTGTCACTTTTCTTTGAGCACTTAGATTTCTTTCAATCTTCACTCAGTACTCTCTTGAGAACTCTGTCTTGATATTGTTCAAACTTTCTTTTACAAGTGTATCACTATTAAGAAATATTCAAGATTCATCAATCTGAGATTCATGATCATCAATCTCTTCAATGTCATCTTTGAGAACATTATCTTCTTTCTCAGCATCAAGAACTCTTTTCTTGATAAGAATAGCTAATTCTTTCTTGTAGATTGATCAACTCATTGTATCATATCTGTCTTTCACATCTTTGCATAATTTCTGAAGATATCATCTGACTTTATCTTTTGCACTCATGTGTACTCTGCACATGTTATTGTAACAGACTGTTCAGTTAAGAGCATCATGCACTATGTATGTATTTTTTTTGACTGTCACTGCAACATTTTTTCTTTTCATTTAAGATCTGTTACATTCTCAGACAAGGTGTTCAGATTTTTTACAGTTATAATATATTCACATCTTATTTTGCAGTGTCATCTGAGACTTAGTGAACCACTCTGACTGACATTCATGCTTCATTCATTTAGTCTTTTATGACTTTTGACAACACTTCTTGATCATATTGAGATTCATAAAGTTCATTTCTCTATGTTTTATTGATAAAACATATCACTTAACTCACAGTCAGAAGCTTTCTTCTTGATCTTTTATCATAGATGGTATTTGATATTCTTTTCATTTCATTTGTCATTCTCATTGACAACTATCAATGTTAATACTCAGATTGATCATTTTCTGAAGATTGTCTGATTGTTTTATTTGAGCTATTTTGTCTTTGATGAACTTTCTCAACTCACAATAGTACTGATAGATAAGTGCTTCATTATTTTATCTGATAAGTGCTGTTAATTACTGAAACTCTGTGACATATACTGTCATCAATTCACTCTGTCATAAGATGTGAACTTATCTCTCTGCTATTCTTTCTTCATCAATTACTTTGAAGATTTTTTTAAGTTTTTTCTTAAATCATTCATAGTCATTGAACATAGACTTCATGTCTGCATTACATTCTTCATACTTCTTTTCTAGAAACTCATGCAGTCTGAGATCAACTCAGTCAAAGACTGCATTCACAAGATAGATTGTCACAAACAGTGTCTTTTCTTGATCAGTTTGAAACTTCAGTTGATTGAATTCAATATACAGATTGAGCTTAGTCACAAAGACTTACAGCTTTTCTCTCTCTTCATCAAAGATATTGAGTATTTAAATCTTTGATGCATTCACAGATAGTTGTATAATCTGAGCTGACATCATTGATTGTGTCATCATTCTATTTAAAGTAAATAGTAGAGATGAGTTTGTCTGAACTTGTTTCAAAAACAAAGTTAAGATGTTCTTCTGTGTATCAGACATCATACTTGTTATATCATAAGAATATTCAAAGTGTAACATTCTAATCTGAGATTTCTCAAGTATGTAAAGTTAAGAGTTTGTGCTTATTGATATAACAGCTGATCTGAAACAGTTCAGGTCTTTAACTCTTAGATGATTATTTAAGTTGAACACAATTCTTTTCATAAGAGAAATAATTGTGACTATATACTGAGTCTGCTCACTGATCTTGCTGTTGAGTCTGTTGAGATGACTTGCTTATGCAACTTGTTGAGCTTGCTTATCAAGCTTGTCATCAAGCATGTCAAGATATCACATAACTGCTGTCTAAACATCTTCTGAATGTACATCTTCTGTATATATGCATTAGTTCACTTTAAGTTCATTCTGACTTAATCATAACATTAACATCAATATTTCACAAGCTTCTTAAGTTTTACAAATCTTCTTTAATGCTTTGTAAGTTTACACTGATGTTTTACAAGCTTTTTAAATCTCATTAATCTTTTTCAATGCTTCACAAGCTCACACTAATTCTTGTAAACTTCTTAAATTTCACAAATTTTCTCTAATTTTTGTGAGCAGCTTCTGATGTCTTACAATCATTTATAATATTTTATGAATTTTTTTTAGTACTTTGTGAACTTACTTCTGTGTTTTGTGATCATTCATAATATTTTACAAATTTTTTTCAGTGTCTTATAATCATCTCTGATATCTCATAGATTTTCTTTAGACTGTTGTAAATGTTGTTGATGTTTTGTAAACTTATTTAACTATTATAAATGTCACTAATATTTTGTAAACTTATCTGACTGTCATAAATGTCACTGATATCTTACAAGTTTACTTAACTATTATAAATATTTCTGAAATCTCATGAGCTTATTTAACTGTTATGAACATTTTTGATATTTTATAAACTTACTTAGTTATCACAAATGTTTTTGATGTCTCACAAGTTTACTTAACTATTACAAACATTTTTGAGTATCTCACAAACTTATTTAATTGGTGTGAATGTTTCTGAATGTCTTGCAAACTTATTTGACTATATTGAACAAGTAAGTGATTTAGTTACAACAAAACATCAAGACTTCTCATTTACAATTGAGTAACTTTATCATTATAATTGCAGTGAAATTTTTACCAAGTCTTTTCACTCATAGTCAGGTAAGAGTCTCTGAGTGAAATTTGAAAATGTATTAAAAGTGAGTGATTTTGATTTTTTCACATATAAAATGCATGTCTTTCTCAACTTTTTTTCACACTACATTATTTACACACACAAAATCAAGCTGAATATAGTTAGTGAGTAGTTGTAAAGAGAATCTTCTTGAATTTATGCTTAAAGTGTCATTTCTAAACATGTATAAGCAATTTGCTTTGAACTGTGAGTCATGAACATGTTAACTAACATTATAAATATTTCATAAATAACTAAATAATGACTGCTTCTTCTTCAGATCATTGTTTTGAAGTTTATAATGAGTTTATTGTTAACTTAATGCATTTTCTTAACTTTATTGCTGTTAACAGTCATTCTCTTCAACCAAACTTAACTACTCAGAAAATAGAACTTCTGACTTTGTTGTTTTGATGATATTGTAAAGTGTTGTGAGTTATTGAGCTTTTGAATTGCTGTAAAGTGTATTGACAGTTTATTTTAATAATGAAATGAAAAAATATTCAAATGTCAATGTGTTTGTTATGCACTGAAGTTCAAAGTAATTCAAAAATCATTATTTATTTCACAAATATTATATCACAGAAGTTAACAAGTGCACAGAATGCTTGCAGATTTTTGAGTAAATATATAGATTTTTTAATGATTTAAGTAAAAATTAAGTTAATATGTGATTCTTTCTGATCTGTTGTGTTTAAAATTAATGACTTATAGCTGTTGCAGTTGTTATTTTGAGTGCTGTAATGTCATTATCATCATTATTATCTTCATTATTATCATCATCACTCTTCTTCACAAATAAAAACAAAAAAGAAAAATTTACTTCTTCAGAGACTGATAGATGTTGCTAAATGAAATGTAATCATATATACTAACTATAATAGTGTCACTTTCATCTCTGTTCTTTATGTTGTTTTTTGATGTGTTACTGCTTCTGTGAGTGATTGTGAAAATAGTTGATAATTATGTGAAGAAGTTTTTGTGACTTTATGAGAGTGAGAAAACTTCACAAATACTTGCATATATGAAGAAAATTCAGCAAATCATGATCAAAAGAACAAAGCAGATGTTTTTCATTATTATGATGATCAGTTTTTTCTCTCTTTTCTGTGAGTTTTCTTTATACAGATATGAATATAATATTAATTTTAAAAGCATTCTTTTCTTTTTCTGTAACTGAAGAAAATACATTGTTTACACTTTTTTTAGTCAAAAAAAATAGATTTTCTTTCTGCTTTTCAACTCATTATGTATTAATTACTTTTTTTGACTTCTGTAAATGATTCACACTTTTAATATTGATATAAGTATTAACATTTTAGTATCATCATCTACAACTTCTCTCACATCTTTGCAAAACTTCAGTTTAAGTTCTGCTGAACTCAGTTATCTTTGATAGTTTTGTTAAACTTTCACCATAAATTTATTTTATTAAACTCTGTTGAATACTTTTGATCAGTACTTTAATTTCTTAAGAATCTCATAATATCAGTGCTTTGAGTAAAGAACACTCATGAGAGTCTGCACTTCTATGTAATGCAAGTGACAAGTAGTTTTGTATGTAAGTGTAAGATAAAATTAAGTCAGACTTTAGTTTCTATGAATTTTGTGAATATCAGTTTGAGCTTGTCAGAGTTTTTCTTGTGAAACTTATTAACTAATCTTTGAACATTCTTCATATTAACTTCAGATTTTCAAGTAGAGTTTGTGTATTCTTTTTATGTAATTTGATATTGCAATATTAACTATTCATTGAGAATTGCTTAAACTCACAAGTTCAGAATAATGAAGATCTTATATTTACAAATATTTAAGTTTATCACTAAGTGTAGAGATTTGAGTTCTGAGAATTCTTCATCTTTGTGAGATTTATAAGTTCAGAGTAAACTGACATGAAAAACATTATGAATATTTAAAGTCTTTAACAACTTTAACTTATAGACTTAATTTCTCATCTGATCAATAATTTTATAAAATTTATAATGTAATCAGTTGAACTTTCACAAGAATTTCTTTATAAATATGTTCTTAATACATAGTCAGACTTTCTGTTCAAACTTAAATGTGATATTTCTTTATTTTTTATCATAGTACTTCTTCTGATACTCTTGAACTTTAATGAGAGATTTTTGAATTTTTTTGTGACTTGTACAAAGTCAGTCTGTGAGATTCTCAGTGTCTGTGAAACTTTCTTGCTTTATAATATATTTGATTATCTTGTTCACTATTAATAAATCAAATCTTGAGTGATATCTGTAGATCATCTCAAAGAATATCTTTTGAGTTGTGAAATGCTTACTTACATTATATATAAATTTTGCTAAGAGAAGTAACAGTGCTCAGTTATTTTACTCATAGTTAACATAACTCTGCAAATATTGTTCAAGTATATTATTTTGATGCTCTGTCTGCTCATTGATTTGTGAATAAAAAATAGTATTTAGTCATTGTTTAATCTTTAAAGTGTACATCATATTGATTTAAAACTACAAGATGAACAGTGATTCTTAATTCAACACTATGACTGTGAAAACTTTATGCAAACAAACTATCTTTTATATAAAGATCTTTACAAGATCTTCTGTGATCATGTTCTTCTAATATGAAATATAGTGATATATTTTTGAGAATTTGTCAATTACATTCAGAATTACATCATAAATATCTTTATAGACTCTACTTTCTGACAAATTCATAATGAAGTTTATTGTAATTATGTTTTAAAACTGTGTAAATTATTTTAAAAGTTATAGCTGCTCTGCAGACTTTCTGCAGATTATTTATGCTTTTAAATATATAAAACAGAATAGACAATAGTTTTTAATTTATTTTTTCATCTTTGATCATCAGTACTTCTTGTAAACTTATGCATAGATTTAATCTGTGATCAAATATTCTGTAAAAAAAATCATCATAATGTTTTTGCAGAATCTTTGTTTATAAAACTTTTACATATGAAATATACATCATACTATTAACATAGAAAAGATCTTTTATCTACATTCAGTTAAAGTATTAACTCTCTTTTCTTAGTGTCTCAGCAGCTCTTAAACTCTGAGTTATTTTATTTGTGAAAGAATTCATTTAGAAATACTTTGATAAACTCTTTAAAAGAATCTTGCTCACATCATCATATGTGATTTTCTCTGCAGCAGCTTCACAAGTTTATTTTTTATTATTTTTATTTTTTTAATCTGTGCAGTCTGCACTTAGCAGCTATTTAACTTGTGTATAAGTTCAAATATGCACTTTATGACTTACACTTGCACTCTGTTCATTCTTTGCAGCAATTATTGTTGTTGAGAACAAGATATCTTTTAAAGTAAAGTAATATTTTATGATAATATTTTCTGCTTCAATCTCTTGTCTGTAATTGACTTTTTAAAATAATTTGTCTATGAAATTCATAGTTTTCTTACAGTACATCATACAAAAATTGTATGCTGATAGCTGCAGAACTCATTTTACATGTCTTTGTGACAGTTTATAAAATAATTTCACTATTTAATGCAGATTATTATGATCTGTAAGAATCTTAACTGTGTATTTTACTTTTTTAAGATAATATCATCAGTGACAGATGCTCTCAACTATAGTAAGTAACTTCTCATCATTAATTTTATAGTTTCTTTTCACAGATATTATTTTTTGCAAATAGTACACAATTAATCTTCAGTCATCATGTCTTTGCATTAAAATACTCAATATAACAAATTCTAAAACATCTGTCTCTATTTGATTTTTTTTCTGAATTAAAGTGTCTCAGAAAAGATGCTGTTTAAAGACTCACATTAGTTTGTGAAAAAAGTATGCAGTCTTTGAAATCAAAAACTTTGATATTCACAAGATTAACTTTTTCTTTAAAACATCTCTGCTGTCTTTCAACATGCTTATAAGTTTTACAGTAATATGAAAAAAACTCTCTATAAATTTTCTATAGAAGTTCATGAAAGCTTTAAATTTCAAAGATACTTTCTGACTCTGATCAGTTAAGAATTATGACAATATAATTTTCTTTTATTTTTACTTCATTGTTCATAATGATAAATTTTACAAAAATTACTCTTTTCAAAGAGAACTGACACTTACTGAACTTTGTATACAATTTTATTTTTAAGAGCACTTCTGTAAACAATGTGAGCATGTTGTTTATATTTATTTTTATTCTTAAAGTGAATCAAAATATCATTCAGAAATACTATTACAAAGATGTTTAGATACTTGTGAAGTATCTTATAAATATATGATTGAAAAGTTACTGATACATTGATTAACTTAAAGAACATTATTAAGCACTTATATAGTCTGTATCAGATGTGAAAGACTATTTTTTATTTGTTATCTTTGTGAATGTAAATTCAGTAGTAAACATTCTTTATATTAATCTTCATGAAGATCTTGATCTCATTTAAGTGATTTATGATCTTCTCAATTAAAAGTAATGAATAATGATTCTTTGTAATAACTGCATTAAGTTCATGATAATTGATGTATAATCATAATTTATTGTCAAACTTGAGTACAAATAGCACTGATGTCTCTGCAAAAAACTGTAAAAATTAAATGAAATTATTTTTTAAATTCTTATTCAGATATCTTTGAAGCTTCACAAGCTTCTTTTTTAAGAGATTATAGATAGAACTAAAAAGTGAGATTTGTTCATTAATTAAATTAATAACATAATTCTGTTTGTGATGCAGAAACAAGTTATTAGTTTTGTTTTCTGAAAACATTTCTGCAAGATTGCAATACAGTTTTGAGATTTTTACTTGAGTTATGTCACTTTGATTTTTCATATGCTTTATGTAAACTTAATATATCTGACTTAAATCTTTAAATTCTAACTTCTTCATAAAAACTTTAAAATTTAATTTCTCATTATTTTCTGACTTTGCAGAGTCTCTTATATTCTTTTTTCAAATGAAAATTCACTGAAAGTAACTTATTATCAAGTTTCTTCAGATCAGTCAGATCACTTTAAGAATCATGTTAGATTTTATTTTTGTAAATGTTAAAAGTTTATAATGTTTGCAAGTTTTCTTATTGTCATCACAAATGAAAATTTGCTCATAATACACATCATATATGATCATTGATTGTTGATTGATGTCAACAACATCTTTTGTAAAAAACAAAAGTACTAACTTCAGAGTTATGACTATGTTCAGACATAAAAAGTTAATATTACTTTCACTGTTTATCATTATTCATAATTTCTGTTTTATGAGATATATCATCATTTATAAGATGTTCTTTTTAAAAAGATTCAACTGAGAAAATCTGTATGTCTTATGTATAATTTCTTTCTTAAAAGTGTTGATCTTTACAGATTTTGTTTTTGTCTTTTTCATAATGTTATTCTTCTTTAAGAATTCATATGTTCTGTGAAAACTTCACAAACTTTTTTTATTTGTGACATTCATAAAAGTCTTATTCTTCTTAATGCTTCAGTAGTTCTTTACAAGATGATCAATTTTGTCACAGTTAAAACACTTGATCAATCAGTTTTTATTGTTCTGAGAAACTTTTTTCTCAGACTTAATTGTTAATTTATTGTTAATCTTTTAATAAAACTCAGACTTCTTCTGATAAAGTGAAGCTTTTTTTGCTCACAAAAGAATAAATTGAGTTGTAATTTTTTTTGCAAGAACTATTATATCTTCTTTGATAATAAATAGCTTCAGTTGTTCATAAATCTTTTTGCAAATAAACTTATTTAATTTACAGTACAAAAGTATGATCTGAATCTTGTTCATTTTATTTGCTTTACTTTTTATTTGAAACTGAAGTTCATTATAATAATAGAGATATTTTTCATCTGACTTTTCATTTTTTTTACTTGCTCACAATCACTTCACTCAAACATTATGAATTTGATTCACTCAATTTTTTAACAAATTATTCAAGAATTTCTTCAAGAGTTTTCATTCTTCTACAAGCTCTTTCTCTTCACAGAATGTTTTTTATTAATTTATGACAAAATAATATAAATAATAAATCATTTCTGAATACTGAGTCTTTTTTGACATGCTTTCTGTATCAATATTTATCTGATAACAGAAATTACAATAATAACTGTAAATACTGCTTTTATAGAGATTAGTATTCAAGAGTATCTTTATAAACTAAGTTTATTTAATTTCACAATCTATTTCTAGATCTGCAGACTCAGAGCAATTATGTTTGATTTGTGTACAAAGTTGTAAATTTATATGTTCTTACTCTGTGAACTGAATTCTTAACTTTAATTCATAAATAATTACATTTTCTAAGAACTTCTTAAGTTTCAGTGTCTTCATAAAAATATTTATTATCTCACAAAGAAATACTTTGCTCTTCTGCAAAGTATATCTGATTTTGTGAATAACTTTTTTAGATTTGTGAACTTGCTTGTTGATTTCATAAAATATAATTTGCATTTCACAGACTTTAAGTTCATTCTTTTTTTCTTTTTCTTCTTTATTCAACACTCACAGTATAGAGTTCTCATTACTTTCAAGTTTATCAATAATTAATTCATAAACATCTTCAGTAAAATCACTTACAGAAACTTCAAACTTCTTTAAATGTTCAGATTTTTCTTGCATTATGAAATTCTTTAATTTCACTTTTTTATTCACATGATTCTTTCTGTTCTTCACAAGAATTGTTTTGATCTTGAAGTTATTGTTGAGTAACTGTCTTACAATAAATTGAAGCAACAATACTGTAAGATTGATCTTGACAGTTATATGACTGTGAACTTCATAGATTGAGATACATAGATAAAATTGTTGTTAGTCTTCACAGAAAGAAAAAGTATGTGCTTTTATCTCTTTATAAAGACTGACTTACTAAGCACACTAATTATGCAAGATCTCATGAGAAGATTCTAACTCTTGTGAATTGAAGTGAGTTTACAAAAATAAACATTGTGTACTTAATTAATCTATTTATTATGATCAATATACTATTGAATTTTATTTCTTATGCTGAATTCTTTGATGATGATAGTTTTATAATGAAATTTATAATAACTGACTTTTATGATGTATTTGATGCATTTAGTTGTATTACTTCATCATATTTGTTGAGAAGTGCAGTGTTCTAGCTGCTTTTATTGTTTTAGTTAGCTTTAGTGTCAGTGATAAATATATGTAGTGAATAAAGTTAACTGCAGTTGACTTTGCTCAAGAATCTCTACACTCACATTAATCACAATTAAGTCAATAGTGTATATTTCATTAAATAGACAGTTAATCAGCAGTATAACATAAGTATTCTTTTATCTTTCAATAAATTATGAGCTCAAGTTAACAAGAGACTTTTCAGAGAAAGTGCATACTTCTAGTGTCTTAACAGCTTTGTTATAAAACTTAAATAATTAAACAAAACAAGCACTTTCAACACTCAATACAGAACTCAAAAAATTGAGTAAAATAAGACTCTCAGTGACTTGATATGAGACTTAAATAGTTGAGTGAAACAAGCATATATTCTCAGCAGCTTACTACAAGTCAACAAAACAAATAAACATCTATCTACTGTCTTCATCTAGAGAAGACATTTAACATATTTTTTCTTTTACTTTGTTTATTGATTATACTTTTATTAAAACTTCATTTCTTATACTATATATCAACTGTCATCACAAGTTACATCATGAACTTTGACAAATTCTTCATGAAGCAACAACTCATCTCAGTTCTCACTCAAGAAAACTGCAATCAATGATTTACTTTCATGAAGAATTAACTGATAAATGAAGATCTATAATTCATCATTAAAATTTCTGCAGTCAATATATCTGTTAGTGACTTCTTTTTTTCTTTAAGTAATCTTGATTTTGAAAGTCAGAAAATTGATGTCAAAGTTATGTACTAATTTAACATTTACATCAGTACAGATGATCAAGAATATTTGATAAACAAAATAAATGCAAAGAAAGTTTAAAACACTTTGAAATTCAAATACAAGAAGAAGCTGCAGACTACTGAAAGACAATATTTGATGAAGTTCATCAGATACAAGATGTCAGTGAACATATTTATTAATGAAATATAAACTTATCTCAACAAGCTCAACAGAAAGATCACTACAACTCAGTTTGACATAATTGACTTATTTAAACTGAAGTGACAATTTCAGATATTGCTTCAAGCACTGTTAAAGAACTATATAGTGATTTGTGATGCAATTAACACTCAAAATATCTCAAATATCAAAAAAGATCTGCAAAAACTTCAGAAAAAAAAGATACAGCTGAAAACTGCAGAAACTGTTATATAAGTAAATTAAGATAAAGAAGAACAAGATTTGACACACTTATATATCTGTAATGTGAAATATCACTATTAAAGATCTTTAAGCTTCAATAACAGCTGTCTTCTTCACTGAAAGCAATTTAAGTGTTTTTTATACAGCAGTACTCATTGTGTGCAAGACTGCAAATATCTTTTCACTGTTTATAAAATTGTTGAGTTAAAGAGATCAGTCAACTCACATCATAATAAGTTAAGATTTAAGTTTAAATGTAAGAAGAACAAGCATAAAACTTTTAATACTGAGATCAAGAAAGACAGCAACTCATTTTTATTGAAATTTGATATGAAAAAAAAAATCAATGATGAGATTGTTGTTTTATTCAAAGAAGCTGCTCATAAGATATTTAACTTTAAATGAGTTACTAACTTTAAATCTTCTTTATACATAACTAATTAACTTTTACTCTTCAGTGACTCTCTAATATGCATAAGATGTTGATGAATTAAAGTTGAGAAAAGAGAATTATATTCTTATTACTGTGAAGTAACAATTATATGAGACAAATTGAGAAACTTTGTTGATCTAAGTTTCACACTTTATATGTTTAAACTCAAAGTCAATCTTCTGTCAGAAAAACAAATATGTGAGATGAAACTGTATAATTATTTTGATTAACACAGTCTTTATATGCAGAATAAGCATGATAAAATCATGATAGAAGTATTTGAGCAAAAAGATGTCTATATAGTTAAATACATTGCAAAAAGTTTAAATAAATTCACTCTAATGTCTATCATACACACTTTATCTGATTCAGAGATTGTTCTTTTAGTTACAGTGAAAACAAACTCACAAGTTGTTCAAGATGACTGCAGTCAACTTCAACATCAAGTTAACTGCAGTCAACATAAATTACAAGACAATAAGATTAAGATCTACAAGCTATAATATCAATAATTTGTTTATTTTAGTTCTGCAAAGCTCTGCAATCTTTATAAGATTATAATTTTTGAAAAATCAATTTTCATTGCTGAAAACAAAAAGAATATATGTGAGATCTGTGTTATCATTAAGTTTGTTAATCAGTGAGAATACACTGTGAACAAGCAAAAGATTAACATTCTTGCTTTTATTTTCATTAATATATGTAATTCTCTGTTCTTATAATTCACTGAATATCAGTATTTTCTGAAGATTGTAGACAACTATTTATAAAAGATATAAATAATATTACTGAAATAATATAACAGTATTTCACAAAAACTACAAAAGTAACAGACAAAAGTTAAGCTTCAGAACAGCATAAAAATTCTGATTGTATAAAGTGATAATGTCACTGAGTTTAAAGTTATTCTTAATGATTAATGCAAGTCTTTTAACATTATATCACAATATATCATGCTTTACATGTTCATTCAGAATGATGTTGCTGAAAGAGCAATTTAAATCACTGAGAACTCAGTGCACACAATGATCAAGAAAACTGAACTTTCAATAAAGTTCTGAGTAAAGACAGTGTAAATTTACATTTATCTTCACAATTAAACAGTAACTGATCTCTTAATTAACAGCAAGCAAACAATTTCAGAGAAGATCTTCATCAATGAAAAGTTATTTATTGATTATATTTGTATGTAAAAATGCAAATATTATATCTATATTAACTTTAAGTCTTTGCTGAAGAGCAGACAGAATAAGTTTATGAATTAAGAATGAGTGAAAGTTTTTATAGACTATGTGAAAAAAATCACAAAGCAGTATCTACTTTAAACTTCAAATCTTAAGCAAATCATTAAAAGTTATGCTGTCAAGTTTGTTAAAAATAAAAAGAGTAACAGCATTAATCTCAAACTGCAAAGACAAACATTAAACATTCTGCTGAAGCAAAAATCAGTTAAATAATTATAAAAAAACACAATTATTGCAGAATTCACAGCATCTACAACTCTGTTCACAGTTACTGAGCAAATTTACAGATTTAGATTTATGAGTTTAAATAACAAAAAGATGTCAAAATTAACTGTAGTTAATCTTAATATATCTGTGTCAGACATCAATGCAGTAAATAAATTAATTACAGTTAATTCAAACAGATCACAGACTAATGAATAAGATAAAATTAAACAGTTTTTATATATTAAGATTTCATCAACAAAGCAGACAAATCAGCAAAGAATATCTCAACTGAGAAAGTCAGAACATTCTTGTGTGTTGAAATTTCAAAGAAAAAGTGAGACAACAACAATGATGAGTAAAACTTAAATAAGTTCTTGTTCAAAATATTAAAAGTCATACTGACATTAATTGCTTTTACAGCAGATAAAGAAGATCACAATAATATTAAATTCAACATTTTTACATTTGTCATCTATGCTGAAGCAGCAAGAAATTCAATTTGAAAAAAAATGTAAAAGAATGTCATTTATGCAGAGTTAACAATCTTGACAGCAAATAAAATCTGAAAAGAAGTTGTGTCATTAAAGAATGCAAACATTGTAACAAGCAAGTAAGTATTTAAACTCAAACTGAATACTGATGAATTTCTGAACAAACTTAAGACAAGAGTTGTGACAAGAAAATTCTTTTAAATGTATAACAAAAACTATGAGAACATCTTTGCATCTACTGTCAAATTTAACACTTTTTGAGTCTTTTTAATCATTGTTGCACTTGAGAATTTGAAGTGTCATTAAGTGAATGTCAACAATGTTTTCAAAAAATTCTTTCTCAAAAAGACTATCTACATGACAGTTTTTTTCAAAGTCAAAGTTGCACTCAGTTATGTACTGTGCATACTGTACAGTCTTTATAATCTTAAGTAAGCTGTACAGAACTGACATAAGTGATATGTTAATGAGTTGAAGAAACTAAACTTTCATCAAAGTAATGCAAATTCTTGTCTTCTTATTTACAGCATTAAGAAGATCATATTACTTTTTTATATAAATAATATTATTATGACTTCAACAAATCTGTCACATGTTTTCTGATTTAAGTAAGTTCTTATGAAGATGTTCAAAGTTAAGAACTTTAAAAAAGACACAAAAAATTCTTAACATTCAAGTTATATGTAATTACAAGAGAAGAACTTTGCATCTGAATCAAACTCACTATGTAAATAAGATACTGAAAGATCTTCATATATAATTTGATAGATACAGAGTTGCTGAGATTTTACTTAATAAATATAACACTTTTTATTTTGCTGATTCAACTGATTAAAGAATAGATTAAAGATAGTATCAGCAAGTAATTAAAAGTTAAATGTATACAGCAATTCATACTTAACTGAACATTATCTTTGTTCTAAATTAACTAAGTTAGTATTTCAGTGATTCTGTAGAGCATCACAGACATATATTTAAAGAATTATTATAATATGTTAGATTAATCATCAATTTTGATATAATGTATGAATTTAATGAAAGTCAATTCATACTTGAATACTCTAACTCAAACTATGCATTAAACAAACAAGATTGAAAGTTCATTCAGAAACATGTTTATATGCTTAAAGATAAATCAGTATTGTAAGTAAGTCAAAAGCAGAAATCTGTCATCACATTAATTACTGAGACTGAGTACATAATCATGTCAATATGCACAAAAACTGAAATCTGACTCACTCAGATGCTGAGAAACATGAATATAAGTAAGCATCTTGAAAACAATTCACACTGTGTAAGCATTAAAGAAAATAAAACTCATCAAACTACTTTATTTCTTCAGCTCAAAGAAAACAATTAAGCTGTCTTAATTTTAATCAAGAACACATATGTGTATGAGTGATTAAAATACATTAATATTATCTATTATTATATTCATAATCTGCAGAAGAAGAATCAAATTCAGATAAACTTTGTGCTCAGTTGCAACATAATGATTAATGAACTAATTAAGTTTTTATTTAGACAGATCTTTGAGCACTTGATTAAACAGTTGAGATTTATTGTCAATGAAAGTCAATAGATACAGTGTCACTGAGTGAAAGTGTTGAGAAGTATGATGTTCTAACTGCTTCTATTGTTCTAGTTAGCTTTAGTGTCAGTGATAAATGTATGTAGTGAATAAAGTTGACTGCAGTTGACTTTATTCAAGAATTTCTATATTCATGTCAATCACAATTAAGTCAACAGTGTATGTTTCACTAAATAGACAGTTAGTCAGCAGTATAGCATGAGTACTGTTTTATTTCTCAATAATATTGTTTATTTTAATTAATTTTATTTCTTCAACATGAATTGCACACAGTAATCATCTTGATAACTCAATTTCTAAAATCATTAATATTGCATCTTCTTTACACTAAATTCTCTGTGCATTTGACTTTTAAATGTTCATTAATTTTGTTGTAGTGATACATTTTAATAAGTTCATTGTTCATCAAGAAAACTTACTTTATTTTGTATATTGCTGTTAAGTTTTTCATGAGAATTTCTTTATTGTTTTTACTTAAAATTTCAGAATATATCACTTGTACATTTTCATAATTAAATCATCTACTCAAAGTATTTACTTCATTATTCTTATTACTTTTTTTGTAATGAATCTGAAATTCATAATCTGTTAATTGTTTTGTTCAACAAATTTGTTATTGATTGAGTTGTTTTGTTGTTGCAAAATTTCTCAAGTTCTTGTAATCTGTGTAGATCTGAATTAACTTATCTGTCTTTGCAAAATAAAATTTTTAATTTTGTAATGTTTTTACTATTGCAAGAAGTTTCTTATCATAAATCTCATATTTTTTCTTGAGTTCTGACAGTTTTCTAAATCAATATACTATGAATTTTTGTTATTCATCTTTGATCTAATACAGACATGTATTTACTGTAAAATCTGAAGCATTAATTTTTAGTATTTTTTTGTATACTGAATTGAGTATTCTTAAATGTGTCATTTCATTAAAACTTTTCTTTAATACATAAAATGCATTTTTCTACTCTTTATCTCAATGTTATTTTTTGTTTTTATGCATCAAGTGTATTAGTGATTCTGTGACTCTTGCATAATTTGATACAAATTTTCAGTAATAATTCATTAATTCTAGAAAGATTTGCACTTTCTTGATTCATTTTGATGTAAGTTAGTTTCTGATTATCTTTATCTTTTTTAAATTCTTCTCAATTTAGTTAGATCAAATTATATAATTTAGAAACTTAATTTTCTTGATTTTGAATCTGCTTTTTGACTTTTTCATATATAAAGCTTTTTCATTGAGCTTTACTAATATTTTGTACACATACTCACAGTATCTATCAAGATTTTCTGAATATATCAGAATATTGTTGAGATATGTAATCATAAAATCATCAAGATATTTTCATAATATGTCATTGATTAATTTCTGAAAGATAATGAGAGCATTTTTCAGTTTGAATAACATGATGATGTACTTATAATATCTGTATTGTGTTCAGAACACTGTTTTTTATTTTTTGTTTTTCTTCATTCTTACTTAATAGTAAATCTTCTTGAGATCTAAGCTAATGAATTACTTAGTCTTGTTTAATCTGTCTTGTAACTCTTCTATTAACAATAAAAAATAATTGTCTTGATGAGTTATCTCATTGAGTTGTTTATAATCAACACATAGTTACTTTTGTCATTCTTTTTTAATACAAACAGAATTGAATATTCTGCTGATGACTTTGATGATTTTATGAATTCTTTTTTGAAATTTTCATCAAGATAAGTTCTGACTTTCTTGAGTTGATTTTTGCTCATTGAGTATAGTGATATTCACTTAAATTGCTTTTCATTCAATAGTGATATTTCATAATTTCATGACTTATATTCTGATAAACTCATTTCTAACTATTTGAAAATCTTGTATGTGTCTTCAACTGCACATATTTCTTTTGTAACTCAATTAATTTTAAAATTCTTTTCACATAGTTAAAACATTTCTAGCATTACATCATATCTGATTGATTCTGTAACATTGAATATTATTTTTTGTGAATTTTCAAGAATTAAGACTTTTACACAGATTTTCTCTTCAATTCTTTCAACAACTTCATTAATTAATTGTATATTGAATAAACAGTGCACTCATTGTGTTCTTATCTTCAACATCTCAATTATTTTAAAATTCATAATGTTACTATTTGCTTTAGAATTCATCAATATGTTAATTTGATGTTTATTGATCTCAATAATGATTTATATTCAATAATCATTATCTTTTTTTGAGATATCACTAACTTTTTGTTCTCTAGTTTCATCAAGAAAGCTTTTTATTTTTTAATTTATTCTTGATATTGACTTGTCTTCAAAGTTCTTAAAATCATTATGATTCTCTTTCAACTATGAAATTCACATACTTTATGCTGTATCACTCAATGTATTTTTCTGAGTGTAATCAAGATTCATACTGATTATACTTTATCTACAATTGACTTTCAAAGACTTTTACTCTTTGCAGAAATTTAAATGATATATATTCTTTGTTGAAGATTTATCTGTTTTTATTTGACATAATATATTCTTCAAATAAGTGTATCTCAATCTTGTGACTCTTTGTTCTTTAAACAAGAAATTTCAACAATATTGTGTTATTGCTGCTGAGATATTCATCTTTAACAGCTATTATCAACTTATTTAACTGATTATATGTCTTTTTTTCTTTTAAGCTCTTACACTGTACTTTTTTCTTCTGAGCTTGTACTTTTTGTTTAAGTTCTTGCTTCTTGAATTAAAGTTTTTCTTCTTTCAACACTTAATGTTGATTTTTCAAGTGCTGATATACTGTCTTCAGTTTTATATTGACTTTTTATTTATCAATTTCTTTCTGATTCACATTTAAATTCAATGTTTATCAAATATTATTACTGTAGGTTTTTTCTATCTAAATTTCTTAAGTATTGATTTCTTCAATCTCAGCATCAAGAACATTCTTCTTAATATATTCTTTTGTAAAAATAACTAATTTTTTTTTGTAAATTGATCAATTCATTGTATTGTATCTGTTTCTTACATTGTTGCACAGTGTCTTGAAGTATTATTTGACTTTATCTTTGATGTTCATGTGTATTCAACATATATCATCATAACAGACTGTTTAGCTGAGAGTATTATGCATTATATGTGTGTTTTTTTTAACTGCTGCTGCAATATCTTTCTTTTTTAGTTGAGATTTGTTGCATTTTCAAGTTAGATATTCAGATTTTCTGTAGTTATAGTATTTTTAAGTTTCTGTTGCTTGTTGCTGTTGAGATTTAAAGATGTATTGTTGCATTTAATTGTTCTGCTTCATTCATTTTCTCATTAAAGTTTGATAATATTTCTTGATTGTATCAAAATTCATTGAATCATCTTTTCAGTACATTTAAGTAAACTTTCTTTCTCATTCAAATCTAAATGACATCTGATGTTCAGTACACTTCATTTGTTACTTTTATTGTTAATTGTTTATATTGATGAAGATATTAATCATTTTTTAAAGTGTTTTTGATCAGTCTATTTGAGCTATTTTATTCTTGATAAATTTGTGAAGTTTTTAGTAATATTGTGATGTGAAAACATCATTATTTCAATTTATTAAAACTACAGTTCTCTGAAACTTCACTGCATACTTAATTGTTAATTTTATTGAAAGATAATAGAATACTTGTGCTATACTGTTGACTAACTGTCTATTTAGTGAAATGTACACTGTTGATTTGACTGTGATCAACATAAATTGTAAAGATTGTCTATTTGCATACTCTGTCATGCAGATTATATAAATAATGAGTAACTTCTGACACTAATCTCAATTAAGACTATGAAAGTAGTTAGAACACTGTACTTCTCAAAACTTTTACTCAGTGATGCTGTATCTATTGACTTTCATTAACAGTAAGTTTCAGTTGTTCAACAAAGTGCTTAAAGATTCATCTAAATAAAAACTTAATTAATTCATCAATTATTATGTCTTGACTAAACACAAAGTTCATATCAATCTGATTTTGCTTGTGCAGATTACAGATATAATAATAAATAATATTAATGTGTTTTAATTACTCATGCACATGTGCATTCTTGATCAGAGTCAAGACAGTTTGATTATCTTTCTTGAGTTAAAGAAATAAGACTGCTCAATGAACTTTATTTTTTTGATGTTTACACAGTATGAATTGTCTTCAAGATACTTATTTATATTTATGTTTTGCAGCATCTGTGTAAGTCAGATCTCAGTCTTTATACATATTGATATAATCATATATTCAGTCTCTGTAATTAAGATGACAACAGACTTCTGCTTTCAATTTATTTATAATACTGATTTGTTTTCAAACATGTACACATGTTTCAGAATTAACTTTTAATCTTGTTTGTCTGATGCATAATTGAAGTTAAAGTATTCAAGTATGACTTAACTCTCACTGAGTCTGTACACAATGTTAAAATTGATGATTAATTTCACATATTGCAGCAGTTTCTTGAGCACATATTCATGATGCTTTGCAAAATCACTAAAATACTGACTTAATTGATTTAGAATAAAGATAATGTTCAATCAAGTATGAATCATTGCATACATCAGACTTTCAATTGCATGTTGATACTGTCTTTGATTTATTCTTTAATCAGTTGAGTTGATGAAACAAAGAACATTATATTCATTAAGTGAAATCATTGTGATCTTGTGTTTGTCAGACTGCATGTGAAGATCTCTCAGCATCTTGTTTACATAGTGAGTTTGATTTAGACATAGAATTCTTCTTTTACAGTTATGTGTGACTTATATATCAAGAATTTTCTGTGTCTTTCTCAAGTTCTTAACTTTGAACATCTTCACAAGAACTTTCTTGAATCAAAGAACATGTATTAGACTTATTAAAACTATAATTATATTATTTACATAAAGAAGCAGCATAATTCTTTTGATACTATGAATAAGAAGACATAAGTTAATATTGCTTTAATAAAAGTTTAACTTGTACAGATCAATGATGTATCATTTATATTAATTTTGTATAATTTGCTTCAGATCATAGAAACTACACAGTATACACAGTGCATAATTAAATGTAACTTGAACTTCAGAAGAAACTGTCATGTAGATGATCTTTTTGAGAAAAAATTTTGTGAAAATGTTATTGATGTTTATTTAATGATATTCAAGATTCTTAAGAACAACAATGACAAAAAAAACTTAAAAAGTGTTGAACTTGACTGTAGATATAAAGATATTCTCATAATCAATGTTATATATCTGTAAAAAATCTCTCATCATAACTTTTATTTTGAACTTGTTCAGAAATTCATCAATATTCAGCTTAAGTTTGAATACTTATTTGCTGATCACTATATTTGTATTCTTTAATGATATAATCTCTTCTCATGTTCTGTTAACTGTTAAAGTCATTAACTTTATATAAATAGTATTTTTTCACATCTTTCTTCAGACTGAGTCTCTCACTGCTTTAACATAAACAATAAACATGAAAATATCAGATTTAATATTCTCAGTATCTTTCTCATTATCTGTAATGAATACTGTAAATATCAGCATAATTCATGATATCTTAATTATAAGCTCATTAAAGTCTTCATCATCATCATTCTGTTTTCTTTTTGAAATCTTGATGCATAAAAATATTTTAACTTTCTTAGTTAAAATATTCAGTGCTTTGCTGACAGAAACTTCAATGTGTAAAAACTACTTAATCTCATTCAATTCATTTGTTTGTGATCTGTTTGAGTTAACTACAGTTAATTTATTCATTATATGAATATCTGATGAGAATGTGTCAAAATTGTTTACAGTTAACTTAAATTTTTCTTTATCATCTAAACTTATGAGTCTGAATCTGTGAATTTGTTTAAAAACAGTAAATAGAGTTGTAAATGCTGCAGAATTTATGATGATTACATTTTTTCATAATTACTTAACTGACTTTTGTTCAGACAGAATGTTCAGTATTTGTCTTTGCAGTTTGAAATCAACATTATCTTTCTTCTTATTTTTAACAAACTTCACAACATAACTTTTGATGATCTGCTTGAGATTTGAGATTTAAAATAGATACTACTTTGTGATTTTATTTATATAGTTTATGAAAACTTTCACTCATTCTCAATTCATAAACTTGTTCTGTCTGTTCTTTAGCAACAACTTGAAATCAATATAAAAGTAGCACTTGCAATTTCAAACACAAATATAATTAATAATCAGCTACACATCAGTGAAGATCTTCTTCAGAGTTGTTTATCTGTCATTAATTAAAAAATTAATTACTGTTTAATTACAAAAATAAACATCTATTTGCACTGTCTTCATTCAGAACTTTATTAAAAGTTCTGTTTTTTTAATCATGATGTACACTGAATTCTCAGTGATACAGATGACTTTTTTAACAATAGTATTCTGAATAAATATGTAGAACACAGTATACTGCAGTATAATGTTAAAGAATTTGCATCAGTTATTCAGAGTTAATCTTAACTCTGTAACATTGTCACTTTATACAGTAAGTATTTTTATACTGATTTGAAGTTCAATTTTTAATCATTACTTTCACAGTTTCTGTAAAATATTATTGCATTATTTCAGCAGTATTGTTTATGTCTTTCAAGAATAGTTGTTCACAATCTTTAAAAAGTACTGATATTTGATAAATAACAGAAATAAAAAATTACATATGTCAATGAAAATCAGAACAAGAATGTTGATCTTTTTTTTGCTTATATTGTGTTTTTGCTGATTAACAAACTTGATGAAAGCATAGATCTCACATACATTCTTTTTGTTTTCAGCAATAAAGATTGACTTCTCAAAAGTTATAACTTTATAAAGATTGTGAAGCTTTGCAGAGTCAAGATGAGCAAACTGTTGATGTTACAGTTTGTAGATCTTGATCTTTTCACTTAAAAATGAAATATCAGCAAAGAATAAAGTGTCAACAGAGTTTAACAGATTAGTCTGTGTCTGAAAGTTCATATTCAGTATTGTAACTGAAAAAATCATCTCTAAATTAAATAACATGTGTATGACAGATAACAGAACAAACTTATTTAGTTTTTTCACAATGTATTTGATTATATAGATATCACTCTGCTCAAATGTTTCTATTATGACATTGTCATACTTATTTTACATGTAAAAACTGTGCTGATCAAAGCTTTTCTGCAATTTCATTTTGTATATTTACTTTTCTGATGAAAGATTACTTTTAGTTCAGACATATAGAGTGTTGAACTCAGATTTACAAAGTTTCTGAATTTGTTTCATATCACAGTTACTTTACAGTAGTGAGAGTATAAGTGTTTTTCTTCAACTTTAATTCTTCAGCATCATATGTATATTAAAGAATTACTGAAAAGTTGATGTTAATTAGTTATATATATAAAATATTCAAAATTCACAATTTATTCAAAACTAAGTATCTTACTGATAGCTTTCTTAAACAGAGTGACAATCTTATTGTCTTTCTCTGCATCAGACTCAGATAAGAATGAGTCACTGTTTTTTTTAGTTTCAGTATTGAAAGTTTTATGCTTTCTGTTTTTATACTTGAATTTTATCTTGATTTTATGATGTAAATTATCTGCAAATAACTTGTCTGACTTTCTGATTAACTTAATTGCAGTTAAAATAGATGATTTTTTTAACTCAATATTCTTGTAAGCAGCAAAAAGATATTCACAGTCTTAAATATGATGAGAACTACAACAGAGAAGACATTTAACTGATTTATGCTGAGAAGAAAAACAGTTATTATCAGAGCTTAATGATCTTTGATAATGATATTTCACATTATATTAATATGAATGTGTCAGATCTGTCTTTTTGTATTAATCTGCTTACAAGACAGTTTCAACAGTCTTTAATTGTGTTTTTTTCTCTTAAAGTTTCTGCAGACTTCTTTTGATGTTTAAAGTGTTTTGAGTGTTGATTGTGTCATGAATTACTATGTAGCTCTCAAATAATGCTTAAAAAAGTGTCTGAAATTGTTGCTCAAACTTTAATAAATCAATCATATCAGACTGAGTTACAGCAATCTTTCTGCTCAGTTTGCTGAGATATGTTTATACTTCATTGATGAATATATTTGTTGATATTCTATATTCAATAAACTTTGTTAAATATTGTTTTTCAGTGATCTACAGCTTTTTCTTGTACTTGAACTTCAAGATATTTCAAGTATTTTTCACATTGATCTTGTCTGCAATGTATTTCTGATTATTTGTACTGATATAAATGATGAGTCAGTACAGAATTTTTGTGTTAGACTTCTAATTTTTAAAGTCAAGATTGCTGAGTAAAAAGAAGAAGTCACTGATAAAAGTGTTAATTATTGAGATCTTAATGATGTATTATAGATCTTTGTTTATCAGTTATTTTCTTATGAGAGTGAATCATTGATTGCAGTTCTTGTAACTGAGAATTGAAATAGATCATTACTTTGTGAAAGAGTCATCAAAATTCATGATGTAGCTTTTGACAACAGTCAACACATAGTATAAAAAATGAATAAAGTGAAGTAATAGAATGTATAAAAGAAGATAATGTAAATAAGAGAAAGAAAAAGTGTGTGTGCTTATTTGTTTAACTGTTGAGCACTGTATCAAGTTATCTATAAGTTTTGTTTTGTTCAATCTTAAAGTTTCATATCAAGTGTCAAGAATGTCATTTTGCTCAATCTTTAAACTCTGTATTGACTGCTGAGAAATATTGTTTTGTTCAATTTTAGAGCTCTGTATTGATAATTAATAATGTTTGTTTTACTTAATCTTTGAGTCTCTGTATCAAGCTGCTGAGATATTAAAACAGTATGCACTTTTTCTAAGAAGCTTCTTGTTAATCTGAGCTCATAATTTATTGAAAAATAATAAAATACTTATGTTATACTGTTGACTAACTGTTTATTTAGTAAAACATACATCATTGATCTGACTATAATCAATATAAGTTGTAAAGATTGTCTGTCTGCATACTCTGTCATGCAAACTATATGAGTAATGAGTAACTTCTGACACTAGTTTCAACTAAAACTATGAAAGTAGTTAAAACACTGCACTTCTCAACAGATCTATTTATTTTCAAAATATAAATATTTTTCTGTCACTCACTTTTCATCAATTATTCTGAAGACTTTTTATAACTTTTTTTTGAACTTATTGTAGTTAAAAAAGATGAATTCTTGATCTGTATATTGTTTATATAATGTTTTTTTAAGAAACTCATGCAGCTTAAAGTTTATTCAATTAAAAACTGCATCTTTCATGTACAATATGATGAACAGATTCTTGTTTATTTTAGATTTAAATTTAGTTTGGTTGAATTCAATATATAACTCAAGCTTAATCAAAAAACTTTGCAACTTTTCTCTTTCATCAGTGAATATATCAGATGATGATATCTTGAGTATATTGTTAATGAATGTCAGATTTTAAAGATTAACTTAACTTATTAAAGCTAATTTCTGAGCTGCTGTAAAGATGATCATTCTTATATTATAAAAGTATTCAAAATATTATGTTCTCATCAGAAATTTCTCTGATATTAGAACTAAGAGTTTTGACTTATTAATATAAGAATTTCTGCAACAGACTTGTAAATTTTAATTTTTAGATTGTAACTGAAGTTGAACACAATTGATTTTATAAGAAAATCAATTTTATTATATACTATGAACTTGACATTCTTCTGTGTTGAGTCAACTGTTTGATTGCTTAATTCATTAAGTTGTTACATGACTTGTTCTTGACAAACAATCTATCAAATACTTATTCAATATACAAGTCAGTCTGCACTCTATTTCTCTGAGTATGACTGTAACAAGTTGTGATGTCATTGTTATTAAACTTGAATAAAGTGAATAACTTAGTCACTTTGTCTTTGTTCTTGCTCTTTTGCTTAACAGACTTAGTTGTGTCAAATTTTTTCTTCTTATAAAAATATTTAAAAAAGCAATTATGTTTTTCATGATTAGTCTTTTTGCAGTGAATGCAAAAAAATAACAACATCAATTTGAAGTTTAATCTAAGAATTAAGTTTGAGTTTTTATTCTGAAAGATCATGATTACTGAGATTTTGTTATTTTTTATTTTAATTTTATCAATAAGTTTGATGATGAGAGCATCAAAGATAAAAGTAACAACTTAAATAAATTAACATTTAATTATAACAAAGATATTAAAAGTAAAACTCAGATTATTAAGAAAAATTATGAATATAATTCAGTTTGAAAAAATAAAATTTTTTTTTTTCAAATATTGTAACAAAGTCTTAAGCTGATCAACATAGTTCTTAATGAATTTGAAAGTGTCATAATGATGATTAAGAAATGTAGTGAATATAAGATATTTAACATTAAATTCTTAAATCTTATACAACTTCTTCAGTTTTAATCACATCTGATAAACAAATAGATCTTAAATGAAATTTTTAAAGTTATTTTGACAAGAGAAAACTATAATAGTGCATGTTCTGTTATTTTTTCTACTTCAGATAATGTATTTTGATGAGAACTTTAAATTTATGTTGTTGATCACTTCAGATGCAACAATGAGTTCAGAGAAAGTGCTGAAAATAACAGTTTATAAATTTTTGTTCATAAAAATGAATTTAATATTAATAATTCATAAGATATAGTTATCAGTGTCAGCAAAATAAGAAAAGTTGAAAGTGCTGTTCAAGAAAGTTATAATTATGTGAGTTATTTCTGCAGAATAAACATAAAAATGTGTAGATTATTGAAAAGATGAAAAAAAAGAACATCATTCAAAAATATTGAGACAATAACTTGAGAAAGCACACAGATAAACTATTGAGAAAGAGCTTTTCAAGAAAGCATTCAGATAAACTATTGAAAAAAGAAAAGATGCTGTTGAAAATGATGACAGTGAGATCAATTAAAGACAAAAAAATGTTTTAGATAAGATGAAAAGCTGAGTTCATAATCTGTTGAAATTGAAATATTTCTATTGCTTAATATTAGATGTCTTAATTAGCTAGAAGATCAGAATACACAAAGTGAATAACTTTTGGTGTGTGATGACTAAGTAATCACATGATTAGTGTGCTAGAGCTGAAAACCTGACTCAGCATATAACTAAGTGAGCTGTAACATGAGTCATATTTCAACAGCTATTCTTTCACTTTCTTCTTGTCACAATCATGAGTGTGATTCAGATGTTTGTGCACAATCCTGATTGGAGCAAACTTGGCAGTCTTATTGGTGCATTCAGGAAATGGGCATCTTCCAGGAGTGAAGCGTTTGACAGGCTCAAGGTATGGTGACTGTGCATTGTAAAATAACTTGTGAACTTCCTTCAGATGTGCTTTGAACCGACTCTAATCTGTCAATGTGGACTGTGACTTGCACCCAGGTGCTGTGCACTGCCGTGAGTTGAACGGAGCTCGAACTGGGTTTTTATGACATTTGTGAGCAGCACGCACGTTTCTCATATGTAACTGGAAGTACTACCATTGCGGTAGATTTTGAAAGGATCGCATTCTTCTGGGCACGGCTTCGGGGTGAACTCATGCACTTCCCTGATATGCGTGTTGAGTTGATGCTTTAGTTCATAGCTCTGTGCACAGGTAGAACACTTGTACTTCTTTTCCTGGCTGAGTTCCTCTTCTGCTTCGGGGGATGTCCACTTGCACTTTGGCTGATGCTGTTTGATGGAATCAAACTCGACACTCTTGTAATCACATCCATTCTTTGCGTTGTAGCAGCATATGCGGAGAAGAGTTGGTGGATCTCAGTTGTTGCCTGTGTAGTGCTGGACCCGGGCATCCCATAGATGGTTGGTTGTCATGGCCTGGTTGCAGACAACGTTGATGGATGAAAAGTATTTGACAAACTCCACCAAAGTGAAGAAGAGAGGTGTGTCACCAGAGGATCATGTATCCTGAAGGGAGCCACAATAACTTCTTTCACTGCAGAAGTCAGTTGGTCGGGGCCACAACTGTAATGCAAGGAGTTTGTTTAAGTCTGGACGACAAGAAAGCAAAAATCAACAAATATAGTTCTAGGTTGTAAGTGAATGCTAGCACTCCATTACATCAAACCAACGAGACATATTTTGAGCAAAGCTGGCTGTGTTGCATGAAGGTCTCCATAACAGACTGTTTAAGGACAAGAGGGAGTTTATTTGACAAGGGGGCTATATATCATCAACTTTCCTAAGACAGATATTGCCTGACTCCTGGATGACAGCGCTCACCCCTAAACTTAGTTCGTGGACTCTCCTGAAACAGAACAGTCCGACCCTAATACCACCCATTCGCGTTAGACCTTACGTGCCCGTCTGAATGCTCTGTATGGCTCGCACCGCCGTCTTCAACCATCTGCAACGTCTTTTCAATCACGAGCAAATCCCTCTCGATCATTTCCGCCCAATTCTGCACATCTCCGATTTCCTTCAGCTTCTGCTGACTGTTGTCCGCCATTTTCTGCCACTGGGCTGTCTGCTTCGTGAGCGCTGCTGTTTCCTTGGCCAGATCTGCTTCTTGCTTGGCGAGAGCGGCAGAGTTCGATTGGAGGATAGCTGCGCGAGATCGAAGATCAACATCTAGCGAGGATCCAACAGAGGATAGCGAGGCTGTGAATGCAGTGCGAGCTTCAGCTGTCCGTTGGTCCTGCTCAGCTCGCTGATGCTGGGGCGCCATGGCTGGCTAAATGAACGCTGGCGAGGACGAGGAGGAGGATAGAATCACCACTGAGCGGAAGCGACAATCCAATTCCGCGATTCTGAAGGAACTGGGACGGACTAGAGCAAAGAATCTTGCGCAAAGAGGCTGAGACTAGGAAATTAGAGAAAAGTTGTGGAAAGATACTTCCTCAACCAGTGTCCCATCATCATGAACGGTCTGCGGTGACGGACGGCCCGCCCCGCTATAGAAATATAGTCATCTTAGTTAGGTTACTTCACTATTTCCAAGTGTCAATGCGATTGCAGGGGCCTATGAGCCATCAGCATTCGGGTACGGCTCATCCAATGGAGGAGTCCTTGGTGGCTAACGAAGCGGTCATGCGGAAGGCCATGTCAGTCATGCAGATGGCTGACCACTAAAGACGCATGTCAATGCGCACCATGGTAGGGTACAAAGTACCTAAGGTAGGTAGTTTGATGCATAGATTGACTTGAGAGACGATCTCCTGTGTAACTTAAAGGCTAGACCATGTATGTACACAATTTAATCTTTTGAAGGTGTACAGTAAATACGAACTTTCTGGGAGATGCTACCTAGGTACTACCTACGTACTGACCAGGACCTCGGTATCTTTTGAAGCGAGAAGCGATAATGTTGGCTCACATGCTTCGTTAATATTTTGAGCAAATACGTACGGTGAGATCTTCATCATCAGCCTGCTAAAGAGGTGAGATTGCACCGGACATGGCGGTCCAGTCGAAGCTCCTCCTTCCGCCTACCTCCGGACGCTCTATCAAAAACATCATATCAGACCTCAGCAGCATCTACCTTCGTCATCGCACCAAAATCTCGCGGGCTGTCTACCTCACCCTCTTCATCGCCTTGATTAACCGGATACGGAACGCAATCTCAGAGCAGAAGGCCGCTTCCATACGACAGGCGGAAGCTCGCAAACGTGCCGGAACCGGGGCAGGGCTTGGTGAGGCGACGTCGAGAAAGAGGGTGGAACTGAATCGGGAGTTCTTCAAGAACCTGCTGAGGCTTCTCAAAATTGTCATACCGGGATGGCGCAGCAAGGAGTTGAGGCTTCTTATCAGCCACAGTGTGTTCTTGGTTATCCGGACCTTGATCAGTCTCTATGTGGCAGAGCTGGATGGCAGGCTGGTCAGCAGTCTGGTGCGGGCCAAAGGGCGGGATTTTCTGCTAGGAATACTGTGGTGGATGGTGGTAGCGGTACCGGCGACTTTTACCAACTCCATGGTAAGATCCTCTACCATATCCATAGATTGGCAGTAACGGAAAGACCACCTACTGATGAATAGTCTCCCCCTAGCTATCCTATCATCAGTGCAAACTTGCACTCCAATACCGCACCCGCCTGACGAACTATATCCATAACAAGTACCTAGCGAACATGACTTTCTACTCCCTCTCCGCCCTCGATGACCGAATAAAGAACGCTGATCAGTTAATCACTGTCGACGTCTCAAAATTCTCGAATCATCTTGCGGAACTGTACTCTAATCTCGCAAAACCCATCCTTGATATGGTCATCTACAACTACTCTCTGTCTCGAAGTGTGGGTGGCGAAGGTCTTTTCATGATGAGTCTCCTGGTACAGCTATCAGCAAATGTCATGCGTGCTTTGACACCACCTTTTGGAAAATACGTGGCCGACGAAGCTCGATTGGAGGGAGAATTCAGATTCCAGCATTCAAGGCTGATCGACAACAGCGAGGAAGTTGCACTCTACCATGGGCACGAGGTCGAGAAGGACACATTAGACAAGGGCTACTTCACTTTGATCAAGCATGTCAATCGCATATTGAGAAGGAGATTCTACCATGGAGTTATGGAAGATTTCGTGATCAAGTATTTCTGGGGGGCTCTGGGTTTGGCTTTGTGCAGTGTTCCAGTTTTCTTCAAGGTCCCTGGGCAAACTTTACATACCATGGGAGACCGGACCGAAAGTGAGTGCCATAGAGCATGTTCCAGATATTCTAGGCTGACCAGTGTATAAGGTTTCATAACGAATCGGCGCATGCTATTGTCTTCGTCAGACGCATTTGGCCGTGTCATGTTCTCCTACAAAGAGATCACCGAGCTAGCCGGTTACACATCGAGAGTCTCGACTTTACTCGACGTCATGAACGATATCCAGGCAGGCCACTTCGAGAAGAAGCTCGTCTCATCGGCCGGTACAGAAGAGAACGCCGCTGTCTTGCGTAACAGAGGCGAGGTATCAGAGAGCGAAGACATCGAATTTGTCGACGTACCGATTGTTTCTCCGAACGGAGATGTATTAGTCCGGAAATTGAGCTTTTCTGTCAAGCCAGGGGAGCATCTGCTGATCGTGGGACCGAGCGCATGTGGGAAGTCATCGCTATTCCGGATCCTCGGTGGCTTGTGGCCGGTGTACAACGGCAAGGTGCGAAAACCGCCTTTCTCCGACATGTTCTATATTCCACAGCGGCCCTACCTATCCCGTGGTACGTTGAGGCAACAGGTCATCTACCCAGATGGGGTGCGAGAGATGCGGGACAAGGGCGTTACGGACAGTGATTTATACAAGCTTCTTTCCATTGTTGAGATCGAGTCCGTCGTAGATCGACCAGGCGGCTGGGATGCAGACGAGGAATGGCGAGACGTGCTTTCCCGCGGCCTGCAGCAACGCGTGGCAATGGCAAGGCTCTTCTACCATGCTCCGAAATACGCGATTCTGGATGAATGCACTAGCAGTGTGACTCTGGAGATTGAGCGAGTCATGTACGAGACTGCGAAAGGACTCGGCATCACTCTGATGACGGTCAGCCATCGACGGAGTCTATGGAAATATCATAAGAATATCCTCCAGTTCGACGGGCAGGGCAACTATATCTTCACCGAGCTGGATGCCGAGCGGAGACTCAAGCTTGAGGAGTAAGTCGTTCTGGTTGGTAATACATTAGTCTACTGCGCTAACGACATCACAGTGAGAAGGAGGAGATTGACTTACAGCTCCGGACGGTGCCGGACATTGAAAAGAGGATTGCGGAGTTGACGGCTTAGTTATTCACAATGGATGGAAACTCTTTCTTTTCGGAATAATTGTGGGACGCAAGAGTGGCTTGTACGGGTGATTGGCGTTGGCAACAGTGTTGAAGGGCGTAGGTCTCCGGGCGGAGGAAACCTCTTGCAAGATAAGGTAGTTGGCGGATGTACAACATCATATTACATCTTGGAAGCATGTCCTCGAAGAACTTAATAGCAGTGACTACTATCCAAGCAGCCGCACGCGCTCAAGCGGAGCGGAGCACTCCGTTGGTCGATCGAGGCGATGAAGTTTGGCGAGAATGCTCATCAGGTGTTCACACAGCATCATCATGAAGATATCATTGTCAAACCACACAGCTAACTCCTACTCGATATCACCATGTCTAAGAAACTATATGCACAGGGATTTTCCAGAAAGCCGGATGGATCGGCATATGATAGCAAATCATCAAGAGAAGTGTCTTAGTTGCAATTCTGACCATATCAACACCATATATCCTTCACTCATAGACACCGCGCAACCACTGAAACCCAACCTCGATTTTACGGGCATGAACTTCATAATATACCATGATAAGCGTAGAATCCTCGGATAAGCCTACTTCCTTACTAGATAGACTAAAAGTTGACAGCCAAAAAGATGTTATATCCATGCAACGCCGAGGATGGGAGTATACGCTCCAAAGATACTGCATGAATTATGATCAATCATACAGTCGTCTAACGAACAGTATCCGGGAGCCGCGTGACCACAGCATGTTAGTGGTCCTCGATGCAGGACTGCTACTGGACTATGTCTAGGGCAACCGGCGAATATAATGAGTTGACCAGATCCGATTGAGAACCGCCCTTCTCAAGAGGGTGGATGGTAGGATTGTGGTCGACATGTTCCTGCTACTTTGCCTTGAAGGATTTCTTATCGGGGCTTGTTGGTTGACAGGGTGATTGAATGCAAGAAGTGCCTGCCGCTCTTGATGGGAGAAGGTTACATTAACTTCGGTGGTGCCAGTTCTGATGTTGAAGAACCTTAGCTTTGGTACATTAACGTGGTCAATGAAGATATGCGAAAATCAGGTTCGGAGGGATACTCTCTGTCGATGACGTTGAATTCTGGGAATCTACTCAATCGAGTAGGTAGGTATTGAGGTTCTTATCACAGCAAAACGAAAGGGATTAAGAAGCTACGGTTTGGGTGGTCACCAGCACGACTAATGGAATTAACAGGTGCAGTTGTCGCCTCAGATACCTTATATACTTTGCAGGCAACGAACGAACTTGACAAATAATATGGGATATCAATTGCTAAAGACTGCGTTACTCTCGGACAGATGGATCGGGATGTTTAAGTAGGTTAAATGTTGCACGTGATAACGCGCTCGATCAATCGCTTCGACCCCTGCTGCTTACGTGATTTTGATGATCACCTTAAATGTTTCCGACTTCACGTTCGTTGCTGTATCCCACTTACGGAAAGAACGGACGACATGGACGCGGCGGCGTCGCCTCTCCCGCCGAGCACTTTCCAGTTCAGATGCCAGTCCAGACGGGCAAGTACGGGCTGCCAGGAAATGGTTATAAAAGAACAACAAACACCGCTCTGCTTCCTCCATCCTTCATCTTCTTCGCAACGTTCAAATCGTACAAACCGTTCAAACAATCTTCAGATCAACGCTCGATTCACTGCTTCTCTACTCTGGTACGCTTCAACATACCTAACACTACTACTTCTTCAATTCTTCTACAACATCTTCTCTTTTCCAACCAAGTTTCGCGTCAACGCATTACGCATTCGTCATGGTGCCTGATTACTACATTCTACCCGGTCAACTCACCCAGCTCACCGACGGGCGCCAAGGGACTGTCCAATTCGCCGGAGAGACCCTTTTCGCGCCTGGTGACTGGGTCGGTGTCGTCCTCGAAGAGCCGACCGGAAAGAATGATGGCGCGGTACAAGGCCACCGTTACTTTCACTGCACCCCGGGACACGGGATCTTCGTACGCCCCACCGCGCTCTATATCCTCGATCACATTACTGTCAAGCAGCCTCCCCTCTGCCGTCCGATCTCGGGGCCTCCTCCCAGCAAGCCCAGTGCGGCTGCAAAACGCGTCGGATCGCGTCCCCGTACTTCTACCACGGCGACCTCATCGAGCTCAGGCAGCGGTGCATCACAGAAGAAGGTGCACGATCCTCAAGACCAACCAGCTAAAAACCCTACCTCGACAGCTTCCGGCCAAGCTTTACCCAAGAAAGTTCATGATCCCAAAGCTAAGTCGGTCCAAAGACCCTTCTATGCGGCTCCGGCCAAGAGCGTCCGCGAAAGCGTCTCAAAGATGAACCCCACCCCAGCCCTGTCTCGCTCGTCTGCGGGTACTGGGAAGATCAGTTCACAGAAGACTGAGTTATCACCTACCGTCACGCAGAACGCGTCGGTTTCATCTGCGGCTATAGACCGCGAAGTCGAAGATCTCAAGTCCAAGATCAGACTCATGGAGAAGAAGCGACTCGAGGACGCTGAACAGCTGAAGTCTCTCGACAAAATCAAAGCCGATCGTGATCGGTTCGAGAAAATCATCCAGAAACTCGAGAAAAAGTATCAGCCTTATCAGCAAACGATGACGGATCTGAGAACGCAGCTGAAAGTAGCGGAGAACAAAATCGAGGTGTTGGAGAAAGAAAGCGCAGAGAATGAAACACTTGTTGAGTCGGCGATCATCGGCCGCGAAACGGCGAAGCAAGCCGCAGAAGGCCTTCAGGCGGAAGTCGATGACTTGAAGTCCCAAGTAGAGTCGCTTGGACTGGATGTGGAGATTGCGAAGGAGGAGATGGGCTTGTTGGAGGATTCAATGACCAAGGAGGACAAGGGCCGCCACGGGTCCCGCAACATGCAGCGTGAGAATAGAAAGCTCAAAGACTCGCTCAATAGTTTGAGGGAGAAGTCTCATGAGGACGAGACCAAATTCAAAGCTCAAGTCACTGAACTCCAAGACGATGTTCAAGAGCTGGAGAAGGTGAAGGATGAATACCACGTTACGAAGGAGAAGCTTTTGGAGTCGGATGCGAAAGTTGAGGATCTCAAGATCCAACTTGATAACGCGTCTACCCAAAACGAATTCATTGAGGAACTTACGGAGAAGAACCTCGAAATGACGGCACGGATCGATGAGCTCCGCAAGGCCAACGCAGAACTCGAGGAGTTGAAGAAGCTGGATGCCGAACTCGAAATTCATGGCGAAGAAGAGAGGCGCAAACTGCAGCAAACTATTGAATACCAGCAAGAGCTCCTAGATGAGGAGCATCGAAAAGTGGCTAAGCAAGAGGTGCTGATCGATGACTTGGAGCATACCGTCGGCCAGTACAAAGGACTCGTCGGCGAGCTACAGATTGAACTAAACGACATGCGGGCATCACAGCAGAGCACCGTGGTCGAAGCCAACGATATCACAAATCGGTCCCGTGCAATCATGGATCTGAACTTGAAGCTGCAAGCATCAGCTTCCAAAACAAATATCAAGACTATGGAACTCGAATTACGCAAGATGGAAGCCCAAGAGTCCTTAGAACACCTCGCCATCGTGCAGCAATTTCTACCAGAAGCGTACACCACCGATCGAGACTCTGTGCTTACACACCTCCGCTTCATGCGTGTTGGCTTTAAAGCAAACCTCCTACGGGGCTCGGTCAGAGAGCGTGTGGCGGAGCAGGGAACGGAGGCCCGAGTGTTTTTTGGATGTGAGATCATCGCCGAGCTAACTTGGGTATCTGCTCTGGTGGCGATGTTCAACAGCTTCATCTCGAGTTGTTCTGTGCCGCAATTTGGAAAGGTCGAAGGCGCCTTATACGACTTGGAGCCAGTCGAACGGGCGTTCAACGGTTGGATAGAGGGAGTAAAGCGTGGCGAATTCGACGAAAAGAAGTGTGCCTCAGAGCTCAAACGGTAAACCTTTTAGAGTAGACTTTATTATCAATAGACAAATATTGACTTAACCTCAGTACCAAGGCTGTCATGTCACATCTCGCCGAGATCCATATACCTGAAAGCGTCCAGAGTACCGCCGATAAGAACCAGATGCGTATCCTCCTCACCGAAACCTATATCGAGAACACAACAACGGGTTTGTCTCACATCAAAACAATGGTTGGTAAACAACTGTCCCAATTAGGAAGGGACGACGACGCTGCGGGTATTAGCCGGAAGTTGGATGACTTGATCTACTGGGCCCGTTCTGGTAAAGTCGTCGCCAGCAAGATCGTCCGAGCGGTCGAGGGCCTAAAGGTTCGGTCGTTGTCCATGCAATCAGAGCATGTCGCTGCCTTCGAGCTGTGTCAAGACGAAGCAGAAGAACTATCCCTTTACACCCAAAGCCTAGGCGAAGACCTATGCATTCTACTCCACGACGAAAGCCGCGAGGAACCGATCCAATACTGGGAGCTCAAAGACACGATCGAACGCACAACATTCAGCTACTTCGGCAAGCACCCGGACAAACCCGCCGACATAGACGTCTTTTCGATTGTGTGCTCCACCCTCCGCGTAAAAATCAGCAAGATGACCAAGCACCTCATGGAACTGCACGAGCTCACCACCGACCTCACACAAACCGTCGAATTCGAGCGCGGCCCGGCACCGTGGACCATTCGGGCCAAAGAAGTCATGACCAGCCTGACCATCTCCGCCGAGACGGAAGACAAGATCCGCCGCCTCCAGAGCGCCCTCCACGAGCGCGCCTCGCAGCTCGCCATCCGCGACAAGAACCTCGACGAGGCCTCCGTCAAGATCGAGCTGCTCGAAGCTCGATCCCGCGACGGAGCCCTCGTCGCCAAGCGGATGGCCGAGCTCGAGGGCGCCGTGGAGGGCGCCAGGCGTCGAGAGGAGGCTCTCGCCGAGGACCTAGCCGCCCGCGCCGCCGCGCTCCAGGCGCTCAAGGCCGAGCGCGACGCCTGGACGTGCACGGCGGCGGCCGACGCAAAGCCCGCCGCCACCACCAACACCACCACCGCTCCCGCCCTCGCCCCCGCCCAGACCGCCGCCCCGGGCGCGGAGGTCGTCGCGGACCTGGCGGCCCTCCGGCACGAGCTGGAGAGCCTCCGGGCCGCAGTGCGCTACCTGCGCACCGACTCCCTCCGCGCCCGGCTCCTCGAGAGCACGCGGTTCCTGTCGTGGCTGGCGGTGCCACTCCTCCTCCGCCCCTACCCCCGCCCTTCGGCCGCCCGGGCCCGGGAGGCACGCGCCGTGCTCCTGGCCCTGCTGGCGCTCGTCCGGGGCGCGCGGGTCGTCGACCTGCGCGCCCTGGCGCCAGCCACCGACAAGCTGGCGTGGCGGCCGGAGGGCCGGTCGCCGAGGGCGGCGGTGTGGAGGCAGAGGGAGGGGTGGGAGGCGGTGGTGGGGTGGTGGGGGGCGTTGTTTGGGGAGGGCAGGAGGAGGCGTTAGGTTGGGGGTTGGGGAGGGCCAAGGGGGGCCAAGAAGATTGGATCACCTCGTATTTTGTTCGTTTTGTATAGTTTGCTGTAACGATACCCATTTTTAGAGCTGTATATTTTAGCATTGGCATGAATGACATGTGTGCATTACAATGATCCTTCGTTCCACGCATATTATATCATGGTTTGCCGGAATCTAGAAGATGCTTGATGAAGAGTTTATGATTCGCTTTACCAATGGCCATTAGCTATGAATAACTGATCGCTGAGCAAGTGGAGAAGTATACTTCAAAGATATGGTGCGGTCAGAGAAGTGCATGAGTTGATGAAGCACTCCCACTCTTGAATTGTTTCACCAGTAGTTTTCCCTCCAGACAGAGTAAGTGGAGTCCTTCCAGACTGGCACGTTCGACAATGATATGTTACACCAAACTTTCTGAACGGGGTTAGATTTCTGTAACTCGCCAAACATGTGATTCTTCGATGTCCGGGTTAGCTACTTTGATTAGGTAGGTACGGTATCTGTCTATTCTACTATCCCTAGATACAGTCGAGGAAGAAAAAAGGAGAGAGCGGGAAGAGCCTGTTCCGAGGACCGCCAGCGCCTTGCTCCTTTTCCAATTCCATGCCATGCCATGCAGTCCTCACGCCTCTGTGAGAAGGCACATCGCTCTATGCTTGGGGAACGCCAACCCGCCCAGTTCGAGATTACGTTTCGTCGTGAATACATCGTCAGCACACATCCACACCAACAGCACATAGGAGGTCGATTTCAGTCTCTTGCAGCAGCGAGTGCGTGAGAGTGAAGCTACTGATGCTTCGCACTACTCCCCTTCGGCCGAAACGTGCTGACAGCCGCAATATTCGCCTTGAACCGCTCTTCCTGCGTGTGGTACGCCTTGGGCGTCAACTTGATAAGCGTGTGCAGCGGCACTTCCATCCAGGGACTCTTCTCCTGCGGGACGTTCATGTAGTAAGCGTAGATACACCGGAGAACGGCCTGGTGGGTGACGATGATGATGTTCTCGCCGCGCTCGAGTTCCATGATGATGGGCTCGAGGCGGATGACGACGTCGCGGTAGCTCTCGCCGCCGCGGTAGCGGTAATTGTATTTGTCGTCGTCGCGCGCGCGGAAGTCTTCGGGAAATTGGTCTTCGATTTCTTGGTAGGTGAGACCGTCGCAGACGCCCGAGTCGAGCTCGTCGAGCGCTTTCCATTCGAGTTTGTCGTAGCCTTTGGACGATTGCGCGAGGAAGCGGGCGGTTTGGATGGTGCGTTTGAGAGTGGAGGTCCAAATGGTGAGTTTGCAGTCTTCAGGGGTGGATTGCGCTACTAGGTCTGGAAGGGCGCGAGCGTAGGCTTCTCCACGCTCGGAGAGATCGGCATCGCCACCGATTTTTCCATCAAGGTTGAATTTCGACTCTCCGTGCTGTTGGGCCAATCGTTAGCTGCTATCATTGATGGACGTATCTTGGTGGGGTCTCACACGAGAAAGCCAGATCGACCGGGGCTTGATGTGAAGGTTCATCAGGTAGTACACCACACGGCTCTGCAGGTAGTCTTGAATGGCATTGATGATGACTTGCTTGCCCACATTGATCAGCTTGACGTACGTCAGATCTTTCTCGTCCTCGTCGATGGTCTGGTAAACTTTTTCGTAATTGCGGATGCGATTCCGAAAGTCTTGTGCAGCCTCTTCCGGATCTTGGCCTTCGTAGTCAGGCGAAGTGGTCTTGACCTCCAGGATATTGGCCATGACCAGAGCCTCATCGTCGCACTTTGACTCCACATAGATGGTGTGGATATTGTTGGTCGTGCATCTCTCATAAACCCAGCGACGGCGAGCTTTGCTGGAATTGGTAGCGTCCAAGATGGCCACCACCCCCTGACACTCGTCGAACCACTTGATCATATCTGTCACTGCTGCTTCTGCGGCGGCATGACGGAGACGCTCGCCTTCGGGGTTCGACGTGTCAAAGAACTCGGCTGTTGGATGGGGCGTATCTGCGCGGCGGTATGACCCGACGTTGAAGACCTTTGCTGATATCGAAAGCCAACCAAGATAACGGGTCACTGGGCGGTACGAAGTGGATCAGTTGCAGTCCACCATCACGCATAATTCGAACTGAGAGCTTACCTTTCTGGGCAATCAGACTCTTACCACGGGCAGGAAGGCCCACCATGACAACGCAGATACGAGTCTCCTCCACCTGCACTCCATAGCTGTTAGTTTTGGTGTAGAACAGAGGCATGTTCACTGTTCGGTTGCGTGGTTTGGAAGGAAAGGTTCAAAGATTTGAGAAGATGCAGAGCTATGTGCGAAAGAAGTGAGCATCAGATGGCCAAAGGAGAAGGTATAGGAGCTTGAAATCGAATTTGTGGGAAAGTTTGTGACGTGAATTGACAATGTTCTCTGTCTGGCTCTCGTTTTGCGCCCTATTGACTTGTTATTGTGCCTCAGCGGAGGTTTTTAGATCTCAAGACAATACTGCAACTGGCAATGGCGGATCCATCAAAAGCTGCCAGAATGTTTTGGAGTCCTGGTGGTAATGCAGGTGAAAAGCGGGCAAGTCCTCATGACGAGCTGTCGGCGGAACTAGAGGTAAAAGTGTGGACAGGGTTCGAAGATTGCCCGGTCTCGCTTCAAGTGCAGAAGTGGAAATAGTGCCCGAGCGGGACCCCTCGACGAAGATCAACCGGATCGGAGGACACCCCGCAATAACAATCCACAGCAATTCACGGCTAACGTCGTACGAGTACTCGTATGGCCTCTGCGAAAGACTGATAAAGTAATTCATCACGCCATGGGATCCGATCCATGACAAGACGCTTCTCTTTATAAACGATCCGAAATCTCTTCTTCCTCTGTTTTCTGAGTGTCACTACACCGCCGCGTGCAGATGCCATCGAGATAATGCAAGGCGATAGCGATAGAGTTTTCCCCGTTCCCTTGTCTCGGAAATCAGTCTGTTTTTCCACATCTGATCGCTTTCTTATTTGCTTGGGAGTTTGTTGGTCTCCTTTCATTGGAACAGCAATCATTGATTTGTTCTTTCCGGGCTGTCAAAGCTCTTCATTTCGTGCCTGACAGGTTCGTTGCCAGGCACGCGACACAAGCCTGGGCCAACTGTTCGACCCGGTCCAGACGTGGCTATATGATAGGCGAGTCCAATGCCTGAACGACCCGTTCCCCGGGTCTGCTGCCGTTGCCGTTTCGCCGCAACTCGGAAGCCCAACGGCATGAGAAGGAACCAGTAGACCAATAGCAAGTGCGAGGGCGAGGGCGACCACCAGAATGGATATTTCAACAAGCCACGAGGACTGCCAGCGTTCATACAAGCAAACAACTGAAATCGAGTGGGTAACAAACAAACGTTTGTCTTGCATGATAAGAGGAACAGGGAGAGATAGAGGAGACGAGGATGGAAGATATAAGACTCACATCGCCTGTTGAGAAGATGCCGGACGACATATGTCCCCTAGAACCCATGGCGCCGACACACTGCGACCGTCAGGCGAACTTCAATCTTGTGATGCAGCAACAGTCGTATGCAGCTGTTGAAGATATCTTTTGAGTCGATTCTCTAATTCGCTGATCGCTCAGGCCATTCTCCCTTTTCCTGTCAGACTGTCTGATCTCAGGTCGTTGAAACGGAAATTCAGGTCAGAGTCCCGTTATGTTATAGCTGACTGCGCGGTTCCATCACTCCGGCGGCTGAAGATAAGCGACGCGAAGCCGACCGTAGGATGAATTGCTTTATCGATTGGCGATCATAACAAAAGCAATTAGATTTCGGGGGATTTGATCGGTATTATTCTCACAGCTACTTAAAAACAACAATCTCCTGAAACATCGCCATGAACAGGTATCGATCTGTTCTACTTGCTTTCGTGTCAGTGGAGTGAGCCGGAGGCACTGGTCTGTGCCACCGGCTTCTTCCACCATGAACGAGAACCGTCCTCTACGGAGTAGTGAAGAGCAGTTTACCCGCAGAGGTCAATGATGAGCATGTTGGAAAGACACTGTCTATGTTGATGCGAGTTTTGATGGAGCTCCCGCATCTAGCCAATCTCTCCGGAAAGCATTGATCGGTTTATTCATCTCCGAGCCACAAGCATAGATTGATGATGAGCTTCATGTTTCCTTCAACGTTGATTGAACGAGCATCTTTGATACTGGTCAATTCGAGTGACCTCGTTCAAGTCCATTCTGTTACATTCGCGGATTGAAATACTGGAAAATACAGGCTTTTCCAGACTTCTCAATCACAGTCCAAAGGCATATGTTACGATGTTGCCCTTGCATATGGGGCTCTACTCAGCGCCCTTGCATGCTGGTCGGAGACGACTACTAAGGAATGCCGGCAATGGCAACTATTCATACTGGACATGTCGGCGCTGCATTCTTGCTCCAGACATTTCTCCTATGCCCTTCAACAACCGCAGTCACTACGCTCTCTATTCACATCGGAACAGTGGTCAACACCATCGCCAACGATAGCAAGCATGCTATGAATACTCCCAACAGGTACCAATACCATCATCAAAGGTAGCAAACATGCTATGAATGCTCTCCTTCCCGTGGGGCATGACCATGGCCATGACTCCGCATCGACGTGTCAACCGCTTCACAATACGCAGCCCTGAATCGTCGCCGGATGCCTTGTCCGCTATGGTAATTGAATACCCTCCCACGTCGACTTATATACGCCTTCCAATCTCCAAAGAACACTCTCTTCTCCACTCTCACAAAGGTGGATATTCAACCGAAGAGACTGCCTCAACGCACAGCTCCCACTCATACTTAAGGCCTTCGCTGAAAAGGCAGCTGTTACAAGCCTCCACTCTTCACCAACACGCAGCGCTCACGTATGAATTGAAAGATGTGTCAATTCTGCCGCCCGCTTGAGAATCTCCTTCAGAGGGATAGACATGTCCGTGGTTCTTATGCTTCTCCTTCCTAGTTGCCCATATCTCTCCCCGAAATGTCTCTCGGGCTAGCCCTCTATCATGCTTCGCACCTGTCCAAGCCACATGGCTAGTACCTAGTTCTACGCAGTCCCTTTCCCTAGGCCCTTGCTCTTCCTTTTCCACTTCCGTAGTCTTTTCTATGTCCGCTTCATAAGCCAGATCACCTGCAAGGCTAATGATTCCCTTTACAGCCTGCCGTCCTCCGCCCGTTTCTCCCTCTACTTACTAAATTCCACAACAAATCCAAACCTCTCCTCGGCCGCTGCTACCAGAAACCACTGGCAGCGGCTATCAAATTCCACAGGGCGTGGGAGGCTTCCGGACTATTTCCGGATAAGCTGAAGAAGTTTGAGAGGGAGATCGAGAATCTCCAGCAGGAAGTGGAAAATCACGAGGAGATATTGGTCAACTTGCAGGGATATGGATCTGGGATTGGGCGGTGGGGAAGTGTAGGTCCGGGAAGGTCACAGGCCTCTTCGAAGGGTAGCAAGAGGAAAGATGGAGGCTCGAGGTCGAACAGGAGGGCTCCGAGAGGTAGTGGGAGAGAGGCGGAACCAGATCGGAATGATGGGGATGCCGAAGCTGTTGCAAGTGAGGACAGCAGAAGCAGCAGTAGAAGGGCCGAGGATGGTGATGAGGAAGAAGAGGAGGATGTGGACGAGGGTAGCGGACTAGTCAATGGCAGGAATGCACCTACCCAAGAGGCGACTCATGTATCGAGGCCGAGGGTGAGCATTCCGCGACATCGAGATGCGTCTGTCCCTCCGCCTCGTTCAGTAATGAGGCGTACCCAGCCCGCCGGGGTTGTTAAACAGGAAGCAGAGGTCGCACGTCCAATAATCCCTCTGTCACCAGGACCGGAAAGTCCGAAAGCTACGAAAAAAGAAAAGCCTCGCTATCGCTTCCGAAAAGGAGTGAAAGCATACATAAATGATTGTTTTGATTATAAGGTTGATGAGTTGGTGGAAAGGAAGGTCGAAACACGACTGGCCCTGGAAAGGAGCAAGGAGCCAAGTAGGGCCCCTGCTTCCGGGGTGAGTAAAAGAAATGTTACGTTTCCTGAGGGTGTAAAACCCGCAGACCTCAGCAGTCCAGGGGCAAAGAAGCCAGTGCCCAAAAGAGCCAATAACAAGCGCCCAGTCCCGAAGGTCGCCCAGCCCGAAAGGACTGGATCCTCAAGAGCTCGACAAAGTTCGCCGTATCGGGCGAGACATAGGATACCCGCTCCTGCGCTTTATCGGGTTGGGAATACTAGAAGAGGGGATCGTTCGTCTACCCCAAAGAGTGCGGTGCCCAATGTTGTTGGCGTTGAACCCGAGGTGGGCAACCCGGATGCTGAAGCAAGAGGCGGACAAGAGGAGGAATGGGTTGATGATGTGGAAGAGGAGGAAAATTTCAACCGACCTGCCGGTCATGCAGGAACTTATATAAACGAGGCCGCCGAGGTGGTGGAGGAAGGCGCCAGCGCTGCCGCCTTTAGGGTACCAAAACATGGGTCTCCCGATGCCGACGACGGAGTCTACCAAGACATCCGGTCCATGGCTCGGATTAGGGACTTCGGAGCAGTCCCTGACGCCGCAGCATTCACCGCTCTGCACGCCACCGTCGAGGACGATGTGACCTCCGACGGTGGGAGCGTTGATCCGGTGAAGCTGGTCAGGGACCTGTGGCCGAATCTGGAACCACGGCGGCCCAATCCGTCACCTCGGCGGCCTCTGAATAAGAGGCATGGATTTGTGAATTTACGTACCGTTTAGAAAAAACAGCTTCGTCATCGTTTGGAAGTATAACCAGAGTATAATCGAAACCATAACAATTATAACTATTAACAACAGCTTCAAGCTCCGATGTAGTCTGTACTTCGTGACAATATGTGAAGTCCACCTACATATAGCTGCCATTTGCGGAAGACTAATCCTCTCATGACCCAGGAACCCACGCAGGCCCTTCCATTTCCCAAAATTCCGTCATTACACAAATACCCGTGAGTGAAGAGCACTTCATGGGTAGATAGTAGATGGATTCAGAGGCGTTTTACTAGATATCGCCATCCAACTTAAGGAATAGATATAATTTCGATTTTCGAGAGGAGAGTCGTTTTCGATACGCACAGCCCAGCAAGGACGCATTCAGAACTCGGTGTGAAGAAGTAGACAGTGGGGTGCTTAGTGGTTGGCCTTGTAGGTGGTGCATTCAGTGTACAACGCTTGAAACTATGATCTCCAATCCTAGTACGCACCGATTTCCACCCATCACCTCACGCCTCAAACCCGAGGCCGCAACCCTGGTCTGCCCAAACCCCACCCCATTCTCCAATACGACCCCTCCATAACCTCCAACCAGTCAACGAACCAAAACACCTAGCTACCTCAACCCAACACCTCTCTTCCCGTTCCACTCAACCAGTCTCGCCCTCAGCGACCCCCACCCCAAAAACCCCCCTCATCAACTCCCCACCCCTCAACAAAAACCCCACATCAGCCCTAACCCTCAATCCCTCTCGCTCTCCCTCCTCATCCCCATCCCTTCCATCCTCCACCAATACCTCCTTCACCAACGCCTCCAAGCTCCCTCCACACTCACCCGTAAGCGCCACCGCGCACGCCTCGCAAAGCAGCAGCCCACAACCCAGCGCGTCAGGCGAGTCCGAGCCCGGCGTGACGGGAAGGCCATAGCTATCGATCGTCTGCGGGGCGCGGCAGTGGAAGAAAGCCGGGGAGGAGCAGATGGAGCACCATTGCGTATGGGTCTCCGTCGTCGTTGGGGAGGGGGTGGTGAAAGAGGGGATGAGTCCTGCAAAGGCGGCGTCGAAGTCAAAGGCTTCCGGGTCCAAGTCCGGGATGGGGCGGATGAGGTGTTGTTTCTGTTGGTGTTGTGTGTCGGCGGGGCAGAAGTGGATGCGGAGCCGGGCCGTGGTGCAGGAGATGCACATGCGGGTCGGCTCGTGGCCGTCGGCGCGGTGGCCGTGCGAGAGCTCGACGTAGCCGGAGCTGGAGGAGCTGGCGTCGTGTTGGTCGGATACGCGGACGGTGACGGTTTTGGGGCCGAGGCCGAGGATGCCGTATGCGATGTGTTGGCAGAAGTGGCACGAGCTGGAGTCGTCATCCGGAGGTTCGTAGTTGAAGGTTATTGGGTGGGCGTAGCGGGTGGTGATGGTTTTGGTGGTGGCTTGAGGGTCAATAGGTGCAGCTTGGGAGGGCTGGTGTTTGTTATTTGGCTGTGTCGTCAGCGCTTTGCGTTTGAGCTTTGATGTCTCGTCCAACTTCTCAAAGGTACACGTGTCGCCCGTCTTGCGGCAGTAAGTGCAAGGGGGTTCTTTGGTCTTGTCTTTGAGCGAGCACCATCTTTTTCCCTTTCGACATGATGTGCAAGTGACAAAGGCCCTTCTTGAAGTGGACTGGTTAAAGTCTTGATCCAAAGATGGTCCTGTCCGGACTCGTCCACTCTTTGGTCCTGCCACACACTTGTAGTTCAACTGTACACATTGTGCACATGGAAGACTGTGATCGCCACCCTCTCGATACGAGCATTTGAAACGTCGAGACTGGCAGCCTTCGCATGCTCTTTTCTTTGCAGGAGGGATAACCAGTTCACACTCGATGTCGTCTTCTACACAGTATTCGCAGGGGTAAGTCGAGCCTTCCGATAAGAGCGGGCAGACTTGTCCTAACTCTAGACACGGTTTGCAACCTCTTGCTGCAGGGTGTCCTAAGGTCAAGTCTTCAAGGTTCAGAAGGCTAGGACTGGGGTGGGATAGAGCACGACCGGAAAAGCCAAGTCCGGATTGGCTCCGTAAAAGGTATGATTGGGAGGTTTCCGAAGTGAGGTTTGTCGAAAAGGAGTCCTTTGAAGCCGACCACGAGCTTGTGAAGGGGTCACTATCATCCGCACTGTCTGACACAGGCTGTGGCCAGTTATCCGGAAAGACACTGAGCTTACGTAGTAAGGCTCGCCCACGCTCCGAGGTCAATCGAAGCGTTATCGGACTAACTAGACCGATCTGTCTCCCTAACTGCCAAGTGATAGCTTTTGGCTTCTTGGGTGCACGGCCATTCTCTTGCTTGTCGGTTCGGTAGAGTGATTCTCGCTTTCTCTTGGTATTTGTAGTTGTTTCGGGCTTGTCGCAATGTGGATCATAGTTGCCACTGTCATCGTGATCGACCCAAGTACTAACTCTTTTGTTGAACCCACGTGCATTTGGGCGAAAATCATACTTGGCCTTGAGCAGATTTGTTAGCGTTTCCAACTGCCTATAATCAGTGGTGAGATTGCCCAAGCGGGTGGATCCTGCAACTCCTTCTGCAGGTGAGACGACTTCCATGCTGACGCTATTGTTGTCGATCGCTGCAAGATTCTCCGAGAGACGTTCAGGACCCCCTACCGTCCGCTAGGTTGTTGGGCCAATACAACAAACGTGCCTAAGGAACAAAATGCTAAAAGTGTACTGCCCTCGCGAGGGTTACCGGCGAGAACTTCTGAGAAGGTGGGAGGTTGTCCGAAGCCCTTGGGATGAGAATCCTTTTCTAACGTCAGATAAGGAGATCAAACACTGGCGGACCGTCGTGATTTTAAGAGAATAGGTCCAGGACACGTCGTGAGTAGTATCAGGCCGCCGGATGTGGTGTTGAGATCAGCAAGCTAGGAGTTGTTAGTATGTGACCCTGATCATATTTTCGACCAGAAGTACCTATAAGCTACATCTGAAGCTCTTCAGACTCTTATTCTCAATAAATGATCTCAAGTTAGACGTATCATGTCCGTCCAGGTCTGAACCAAGGGTAGGAAGAACCTGCGACGAGGTAAGTCTGAAGTGGTCTCGATGCGCTCCGGCAGACTACCCATACCCAGCCAGCCTTCGACGATTATTTTATACTGTTGTCGGCAAGAATGATGTGATTCTGAAAAGCATGTGCAAAGTTATATAGGATGACCAAGTCTGAGCGCAGATGGATTCAGTAGGCTGTAGCGATGCAACCTGATGCTCGAGGACCCTGTGCGTCCCTCGAACTCCAACTTGCTCGTTCACATTAAGTCTTATAGAACGGTATTGCCCGCAGTGATCTTAACATTGCTAAGTGATCGAGTTGTCACCGTATCGTATCTTAGACTTAGGAGGAGACCGTGTATAGGTATTTGTTGTAAGGCTGAATATATGAAACAAGATGGCACGAACGCAAGTTGGGAGAAAATGAAACACAGTGAGCACTGCGAGAGGAGGAGAGTACATGACTCTCCTGAAGCATGTGTTTCCACCACTTTGGGACTATTCTAGGTTTCGGGTCACTCTGGAATACCAGCTCTAAAAGATTTGACGCTTCCATCACCTTCAATGGCGATGTAATCTTGACTGGCACAGGTGTTGAGCGCAGCGGCCCAATAGATCACGTCTGGCATAGAGCGTTCCTTCTTCTTCTTCATGAGGAGATAGTGAGAGGTAAGAAAGGGAGCTGCAGGCTGTTGTGGATTCAGAAACCTGCGAGGCTAACAGAAGAGGATATGAAGACAGAAATGATTGGAACTATCTCGAAAACAGAGCTGGACTATACATTGAAAGTCCAAGCATTCTTATCGAAGGCAACGAGTATTCAGAAAAAAATAAGATGCAACGCTTACTTAAGATAAAGAATTGTAGATTGTGCCTGTGTATTGGAGGCATCTTTGTGTGACTGTGGTTAGATTTGTCGGCACTCTCCGTATGCTCAACTCTGCTAAGATTTCTTCAAAATCTCGCCCACAGTATCGGCAAAGCCGTCGACAACGCTGACAGCCAATGCACTCGTACAAGGTTACTGGAACGTGACCTGAGTGCCTGTGTGACAGCACTCTCCGGTATTATGAAGCTGTTTCTGATCCGCCATGGTGAGACGGTGGATAATGTAGCTCAACTCTAGTAAGACCACCTGCAAGAATCTCGATTCTTGCAGATGCTGATACTGTGAAGTGCAGGCATACGAGACTCTGCTCTCACAAACCATGGTATCCTTCAAGCCAATCGTCTCGGCAAACACTTGGCATGCTCAAACCTGAGATTTACCCACATCTTCTCATCGGACTTGCAGAGGGCATACAAGACTGCTGAAGCCATCCGTTCCGCTCAACCCTCTCACGAGAGTAACATAACCGTAACACAATCTCCTACCATAAGGGAGCAGGATTTCGGTTTTTACGAAGGCAAACCCTTCTATGCCCGTCCACGGGATTCGAAGAAAACTGGCAAAGAGGCGCACCACGATCAGCACAAGAACGACATTGGGTTCAAAGACGTAGAGTCAAAAGACTCTATGGCTGTCCGTGCCAACAACTTCCTTGATAATCACCTATTGCCAATACTGAGATCAGAGACGGCCCAGAATGAGCACGTTGTCGCTGTTGTCTCACACGGAATCATCTTAGCGACACTCTGGCGATGCCTCCTGAGGCGCTTCCTACCCCGTACCGTGACAATACCTCCTGGCTCAGAAATTAGTAGCAACGGCACAGTGCTGGAGTTCCTTGGTGGATGGTCAAATACTGGATACTTGGAGCTACAGATCAACAGGGCGAAAGTACCACTTTCAAAGGGTGTCACGTCCGAGACATCTCAAGTCGAGAGCATTAAGCCAACAACGGACATGCTGGTGGCCTCACCAACGGTGATAGAAAAGATCGAAGTCGAAGCTTCGACGACAGATGCTTCGCTTGTTGCCTCGGACGCTGAAAACGATCGATTGCAAGCAGAAGAAGTTTCCGTTGCATCAGCCGAGTTGGAGGCACTGTCTGGTTGGAACATGATCATTCAGAAAATCAATGGTAAAGATCATCTCAAGGGCCTCAAGCGGACGGGCGGTGGTGTAGGCAGCTCCCAGTTCGATGAAGGGCAAAGGAAGATCGAAACATTCTTCAAGAAGCAAAAGGTTGGGTAACTTTGCGCTTCGTAACATTCACTCATCATTCTCCGGAGGACGAGGGCTACCTCTACCTGATACAGCATCCTGTCCATCAACCGCAGAATCGGGCCGTTGGTGGAGTAGTACACGCGCACGGCGCGGGGTCAACTGGTATGATACTCCTCTTCGCTCTCTCTTCGTTACTATTCGCTTTCAATGATGAAGCACAATTCACAACACAGACCTGTTCTGAACTTATTTGTGGATAACGTTAATTGTACCAACTGCTGTCTGACGATGCGTATTCCTTTACACATCATCTGGTGTTTGATATGGGATTGGCAACACAGAGCTGACCGATCCAGTCCTGGAAGTGAAGCGGTCTCCGGACAGTCCATGGGAGCTGCACAACATGCTTCGGTCATCTGTCAAATGCCTATCGACCTGCCTTCTGTCAATCCTCAGGGAATTCGAACGGAGTCAAGTCAAGAGTATTGCTGGAGCGTCCGGGCCATGTGACAGCCAACAGTGACCGCTTAAGGCGGTCAAAGTAAGGGACTCGAAGCAAGCCGCTATTGTACTGAGAATTTGATTGACCCATGTTTTCATAGAACTGGCGGCTATCGCCCATATCTATCAAAGTTACCGATCTTAATTCATATATACTGATCTTGCTCTGTAGCATGATTCTGAGTCTATCTCCAGATCGCCAGATGATGATCATCACCGTCCATTGGGTTGTTATCGCTGTTATCCATATGGACAAGTAAGGTAGTAGTCATTGGTCTTGCATGCCAGGTACCAGTATCCGTCAGTGTGGCGACGTTGAAGTGGCGGTGGCGGGCTAGTCGTGTTGATCTCGGGAAAGGTACAGGCGATTGTGGCTGGGGCAACCGGCAACACCAGCCTTTCCGATAACGTTAACTATACGAAATATTATTGCTGTGACGTCGTAGCGACGATCGTCGAGGTAGGAGACACCAAAATCAAGAAACATAACCGTCAACTGTGACCACAAAGCTCCAGGCACAAGGATCACTTACGAGTACGTGTGACTCGTACCTTTCTTCAGACTTGTAACTATGGATCTGTTTCCTGCGTGCGCCAATGCTTTTCCGCATCGAGCCTTCTTGCGACGGGGGAGCTCCTAACATGCGCAAGCATGGCATCCGCAGCAGCTTCGAAGCTTGGCTTCTAAGGCACGAGAACCGTTGTCTGGCCTGTTCTCGTGATGCAACTCTTCCCAAGTCTTTCATACCAATGACAAGTTATTGTCCTTGATCGCCGATCTCACTTCCAGCCATTCCTAGTTACCGTACTTGTATGCGTTGTGCCCTGAGCCGTTAAAGAGGCTGGCGCGCCTCCCAACCACCTCATCGTATACTAGCTCCGTTTTTGTCGCATCTTCGTTGCATATCTGTCTCTGAATTCACATACCTTTCTCTTGGTATTGTCAACCTCTCCAGACTGTCATTCTCAGTATCGTCGCAATTATGGGGATCTCCTTACGCATTGCCTTGGCCGCGCTGCCAGTTCTCGCCCTCGCCCAGAACTCTACATACCAATACTACACTTTCACCGTCAACAGCCAGGTCACAACAATCACATTACCAGCTGTCGCAACACCCGCGACCACTGTCACAGAAGTCACCTCGTCCGCAGTCGCAACGATTACGAGCACGCTACCGTCCGACACAGCAGCTCCAGCTTCAACCACAACATCTCAGGATGGCGAGACGATACCCATCACAATACAAGGTTATATCACGACGATAGTCCTACCATACTGGGCCAGCGCACCGCATCCGAGCGCTCCTCTCACTACTTCAACTCTCCCTGCCGCCGTTGCGGTCCTCTCGGAGGCCCTCTATAGTGCCCAGTCAATGTCGAGTGCGATGTCAAATGCGGCAGCAGTGGTGAATAGCGTGTTCTCAGCAGCTTCTGCCTCAGGTGAGTAACTACCTTTTTTTTTTCTGACACTACGTCTGACACCGAATCTAGCTGCATCGGTCACTGCTTCAGGCTCGTCGGCTCCCTCCAGCATGAGCACCTCTGGCGCATCAATTCCCGTCATCGTACCGGTGCCCATACCCATTCCGACGGCTATCTCTACTGTAACGACCTCGGTGACGAGTGTGGATTCTACTTTATACAGTGCGATCTCCGCATCGGCAGCCAGTACTGAGATATCTACTGCTACAAGCACGGTACCCGCATCGACAGCCAATGCTGAAACGACTACCGCTACAATCACGGTTGCCAGCTCCACGACCCCGGAGTCATCAGCCGCCTCCAGCGCGCCGGCTTCGGAGTCATCGTCTGCTTCCAGCGAAAGTACCGTGACATCTACCGTCAACGCAGCTGCTTCGGAGACGTCATCTGCTTCCAGCGAGAGTACCCTTACTTCTACCGTCAGCGCAGCTGCTTCGGAGACGTCATCTGCTTCCAGCGAGAGTACCGTTACTTCTACCGTCAGTGCAGCTGCTTCAGAGACGTCATCTGCTTCCAGCGAAAGTACCGTTACTTCTACCGTCAATGCAGCGGCTTCCGAGTCATCTTCTGCTGCCAGCGAGAGTACCGTCACCGTTTCTTCTACCGTCAACATACCGGTACCAGTCCCTATCCCGACCGGTTTTTCGACCGTTACATCATCGTCTGCTACTACCACCGTTACTGTGACAACTTCATCAGGTGAGAACAAACCGACATCCTCGAAAGACTTCGTGACATGTGACTAACACCAATGTTGAAGACACCGCCGCACCACCCCCACCGACTTCGACTGTCGAGACCAGTCCCAGTTCCAGTGCCATCTCCACCTCCGCTTCAACCGCGACAGAAACCTCAACCTCGACCTCAACGACTGCCCCCAGCTCCAGTACACAAGCGCCGGCAGCTTCGAGCGGCGCGAGTGGTAACATCAAACAAGCTGGTAGCGCGGTTGGAATCTTAGCCGGTATCGTTGTGTTTCTGATGATCTAAACGCTATGTTCGGAAAGCAATAGAGTATTGTTGGGTTTGGTCATGCTCGGAGTATACAGTACGTTGAGGGCGTCGATGGGGAGGAGAACGGCGACTGCGACGACGACGGTCTTTACGGGAAAGATGATACCAAATCTACGACGATCATTAGCAGCACTGAGATACGGCTTCGTGGGAAGGATAATAGTAAGAGCTGGACCGTCACCGACGAGCGAACAGAGGTTACGGAGTCTATATGGTGTTAGGTCGACATGTTAATCGTGCAATGCGCATATACCCTTTTCTTCTCTTCTATGTACTTATTTCGCTGTAGATAGAACTTACCAATACTCAAATAGACTTGCACGCGCGCACGACTTATTTTGTGACTCACTTCCGGTGTATGCTGTGTTTCAAGTTACGAAGGCCAGCAGAGAACTTTCCAACCTTCTTACTCTAAGATGCTTATGCGTATGACTCTCAACACACCAGCACAGGAGACATCATCTCAGAACGGGGATTGGTGACAAGAGTGAACCAGCACTGCCCAGACCCAGCCAACCCTTATCGTTGGAATTCAGCGCCGTGACACAAGAAAGCTATGAAGGGTCTGGCCAGTATCAAGACGTATGGAGTGCAGAAGGATCGTACCCCAACCCACCCTCGCCAAGCTTTCGCCAAGCGACCATACCCTAAGGTAACGACGGCTTCCCAATCGAGCAAAAACGTCTTAGTTCGCCTTCCACAACTTGATAATGTGACGTAGCGTGCCCGAATATAATCTCCCACATGTACGCTATACCTCATATCTTATAATGCCTTCCTTCTGACGCACCCTATTTTCTTCTTCACTTCTGCGCCCATATTCGATCCATAGCTGGCGATGTTTTCCGATCGGCGATCATTTGACCTATTGACCTCAGGGTGGTGACGGCTCGATCATGCTATCATCTTTAGGCGGCGATAAGTCGGGGCTTCCGATGAGCGGTGGTCTATGTCCAGAAAGCACGAAAGAGACGGACAAGAACAGATAGAGGAAGAGAGTCGCATTCTATTCCGTCATGCCGTCGGATTACCTCCGCAGAAAAACCCAGTAGTCTACCTAGCAACAACACGAAATGGATGAAGGTCTCAATAGGCATCTGACATGTCCGCCGAAGAGAAGAAGCAGGAGCGACATCTATACCTCCACACCGGCCCTGTTCATCTACGCATTCCATCACAGACAAGGGACGTCATTCCATTCCAGGTCAACTGCAACACCGAAAAGTCTTAACATTCTCAAACTAGCCGCACTTTCTCTCCTGTGCTACGGAACCTGTCGCAATTCTGATACCTTCAAGTACGCGATAGAAGCAAGGAACACAAGTCATCTCGGTCATTCTCGTTCGAAGAGTCTCCTGGCTGGACTTACTCGAGTACATATCAGATTGTCACCAAAGTTACTTCCCACGAACTACCTTCTCACGGTTCACCACCCAAAAGAGAGGCAAAAGGAAAATCACATGATGAGAGAGGGACTCGAACCCTCGCCACTTTCGTGACCAGGAATTGATGCTAAGGTGTTTGCTCCTTAACCTGGCGCCATAACCACTGATCATTCACCGTCAGCTTTCTGTGCTCGTGGCAGAAGGGATCTAGGGGCTTGGGGAAGTGGAAGGAAGGAAAGGGGGTCTTACACTCGGCCATCTCACCCGGATGATGACTAAGAGGTGGATTTTTGACCATATGAGGTTTTGTAACGGGTTCGGACGAGCAGAAGTTATGTGCACTTTTCGGGATTGCAATAACGACAGCTCTACAACGTGCTGGGTGGGAAGCATAGGGGGCTACACTACCTGTTTGCGGACTTATATTGAAGGAACCCTATGAGGAAAGAAAACGGAGCCAATCAATCAACACTTAAAACACCGCTTCAGCTGCTGAATCGCACACCAATCCGGACAAAGGCGCTCAGTTCCAATTATCCTTACCGGAATAGGGTCGCCACCACTTGTACATCTGTACGGAGAAGGCAGGGAGAATGGAAAGGAACTGATATGGTGCGATAGATTCACAACTTTTATTTGAGCGCAAGGGCTTGGCGCGGTAGGAAGGAGGGGGCTTGATGTTCTTGCTATAGATGGTCCTAGTATTCTATACGACTGTCTTATTCGACATCGCTGAAAGGCAAGCGGGCCGGTTTACCTTACAGAACATGGTCGTGCCCTCTTAGTGCATGGACAGTCGTAGTTCACAAGATAAGAGCTCCTTCAAGCCGGGACAAAGAGGGAGCAGAAATCGGGACAAAGAGGATGGAGAGATGTGACGTGAGCGGCCCTCGGGGGCCATGGTTGACGAGCGGGTCGGTGTGTCTAGGGACTGTAGCTACAGTACAGGCTCCCTCCAACGACAGATATGAAGGACTTGGTGAGGTTGATCAAGCATCACTGTTCCAGTCAAAGAGCGCACTCTCGTACTCGACACGTGCAAGTACCCTAACCCCTCCCCTTTCCACCCTACCGAACCTGGCATCTCGCTCAAAACCTTGTACACGAATATTCCTCCTCTATACCCCTTGTCCAGCCTCCCGGCGCCTTCCGAACGACGCCAGCATCTCTATCGCGGCAATGCCAGCCCTTTTACTCTCTCTCTTCCCCCAATAAAACAAACCCCCGAGACTCCATTTCCCAAGCGCGCGCGAGCACCTGCGCCGACTCTGCCCCCTCTTCACCCGCAAATGCTCAGAAGCATGCCGGCGTGGACTTTCATCCCAACTCCTCCATCTACTTCCCGGAGGGCGCTGGGACCTCGTGGCACTTCTCTTCAACGGAAGTGCAGGTCCCCGAGCGCGTCGCCATGTGCTTTTTCTTTCTCATCACGAAGGGGCGCCAGAGTCTGCGACTACTTCCGGCTCCGTAGTTCGGTGGGTGTTTGGAAGACCTGACGACTCCGGTCGTAGATGCGTTTTCAAGTTGGGGCTTTGTCTGCCGCGGGTGAAGCTGCAGGTGTGAAAGAGAAGCAGCAGAGATGGGGCAGACGGTGTGCAATTGGAGATGTGGGCGGTGTTGCGGGGGGAGAACATGCAAGCAATATCCACCGTCATCGCCACCGAGTCTCGTCTCAATCAGATCCCTTCGCATCCAATGCGTCCTCACCGCTTGCGGTTGACTGGGATACCATCTTCACCCATTGGGCTATTGCGATACAGGTCAAATGATCAGTAAGTCGGTGGCAGTGTCTTTAGGCGCAAGTCTCGACATATTCTAGTGCGGAGCGATGCAAGTATTGAGACGTGGTTGCTATGTCGCCTTGGTCTTAGTTGGTGATAAGGAAAACTGCTTTTTATCCTTGGCTCTTACAGGGCCCTGGTAGGGGCCCAGCAAGTTACCTCCATACGAGGGAAATGAAAGGCTAAAGGTACACTAGGTAAGGCGATATCCACCTGGGAAGCCTAGCCACTCTATGACGGATGGACCAATTATGAGAATGGTGCAAAGCCGCCTGCCTATGTCCGGCTCGACAATTGGAATCTATGGCATGTTTGCAGCTTACCACATGCGCAACGTGAGGGATTGTGGCCGGCCGATCTTGATAATGACGGGAATATAAGACGTGCTAGAGCGAACTATGGTTTCCCGGCAAAAGCAATGGATGATGATGGGGTTTAAAGTTATCAGCTTAGTTGGTGGTCTTCATGTGCCAAAGGCAGAACACAAGGTGATTCCGTTGACAGGACGATTTAAGTGCAGAAAAACATCTTGCAAGGAGACTAGGGGTATTCGTCTTGGTAAGAACCAATCACCAAGGGTCCCTCAAGACCAATGATCTCACAGAATGTCAAGGAGCAACACGCCCATTACCTCAGCTAGAAGCACCAACGGCAACACTATGACGTGTCCTTGTAGAGCACCTTTATAGACCCTCCCCAAGATATCCTGGGCCGCGGAATACCCAGACCTACCACAAAGGTCACCTCGGTCATGATACCAAGAATGAGTACATATGCAACTCATACTTCGCCAACACAACGAACGCATCTCGGTGGCAGGAAGATTGATGGCCTTGTAGAGGGCCTTGTAAGGTTCTCTCGCCCGGACTCTAGGCCCGAGATGGTGAAAGATATAGTCTTGTAGTCCTTTGACGCCGTACGTACTCTAACGTGTATCTTTGTATATGCCCCCCACAGCTACGATCCCAGCATATATGCCTTGACATTTTGTTCTCAGTTCTTGGTGAAGTGTTTTCAGGCTCTGAAATGTTCAATGAAATCGGTCCAAAGTGATCCCATGCTTTGTGGCCAGCTGCTAGGGCTTTGCGCGGTTCTAGCTGGAGCTCTTCCAGACCACTGTCCCGACTGTATATCTCAACGTGGTAACCCGCATTGGAGAGCCTCTATATATGATCCTAGATGTAGTGAGCTGTGACACCAGATCCATATGTTTGCGTCCAAGAAGCGATGTTCATTGCCAATTGACCGCGGAGCTGTCTGCCTGAGGGCACCCCATTGTGCAGACCTGTTGATTGAGTGACAGTGGTGCCCCGTCGGTGCTAATGCTTGGGAGTACTCCAGCACCATTGAATATATGAGCAATTTGAGCAGAGTGGAGATTGCTAGTGTGACCTGTACGTCGAGGAATGCCTCGGCGATAGGGTCTATGTGGGAGCGCTCCAGCACTAGAGAGTACCTCCGGTGCGCACAATCCTGGCTTTGAAGAAAGCAGTATCCGGCAGTCTTTGGCAATGGATGAGCGATTGAGGCCCAATCACGTTCCAATGATGCTTGTGGACCAACGGCCAAGATGGAGAGCAAGCTGCACTGTAGCAATCTCGTCGTATCTCATAATGGGTTTCGTCAGAGCATGGCGCATGACTGCAAGGTGCGTAGAGTCAAAGTGGTCGGGTGCAAAACACACAATGGTATGAGTGAGATACGTTGCGTCGATATATATGAATTTAATTGTGTAAGGAGCAGTAGGCGGCTTGGTATCTAAGTTGGTTGTGATTGGAAGTACAAACTATACAGTTTCCGGTATAGACCAGGTTTTCTTCCCGGATTGCTGATACTGAGAACAAAGCCGATGCCGATATCAACATATTTCTCGTGACGGATCACAATAGCTTAGTCCCCATGATGGATATCTCTAAAAGACAGCTGCCACGTCCCGACCCTACCAAATCCCTGGTAACATGCTATACCTCTTCCTCTTATATTGACTACCAAACTCTTTCCTATATTTCAGTTCCCTCTTCTTTGCCCAGGCCGCCATCTGGCCCACGGCCAAAACATTGAAGACCAACGTACTCCAGCTCCACGTCACCAACCAGATCCCGATCCAAGCCATCGTCTCGAACATGTAATTGGGACACGTCACCAGACCGAAGCCGAAGCCCTGTGGGATACCTCGTTCGGTGCCGCCAGTGCTTCGCAAGCCACGAAGCGTGAGATGCGTCGACAGGTTGCCTAGCTCTCCGACGACATAGAGCAGCAGCCCCAAGTAGGTGACGAGCGGATTGAATGGCTTCGCCGTCGGTGCGTCCGGTCTGTAGATCCAATAGGCGATGTTGACACCGGCGAAGATCCAATAGTGGAAGCTGTTTTTGAAAATGTTTCGCGCGGGCATGGTGGCCAGACTGAATCGGTGGACGAAGAGCGTTTCGAGTTCCCGTTTCGCGAAATGGAGCGTTATTAAGATAAGAGAGAGTGTTTGTAGCCGAGAGGGCGGCGGGAAGGATGAGAGGGTGTTCGGATTGGTGTAGAGGTATGGTCGAAGTAGGTAGAAAAGAGGATGGATCAGAAGGGGGCCGATGTATTCGACAATGAAGACGGTTCGCCACGCAATTTGAGGCCCTAAGATTAGATTCACATCAGCCATATGCACAAGAGTTGCCATCTCTAGCTCTAGAGATTCAGTGTAATCGAAATGAAACACACCAAGGTCTTTCACATATATAGTGCTTTGCTCACGCAACCCCGTCCGGTCGATGGTTACATCTTTGGCATTCGGAATCAGACTGCCATCACTGCCTTTGGTCACCCTTAATCGATGGATCGAAAGGCCTGTCTCCGCCGCTAATCTATGGTAGAGGTCTGCCGCAGAAGCACCGAAGGCGACTGTAGTCTCATCCGGGAGCTGGCGGATCTGCTTCCCTGATTGAGCTATCAGCAAAGGAGTAATGGCGTTAGAGCAGGCTTTCAGTGTCGTACCTCGCGGCCTCACCACCAAAGCTACCGAACTGGGAGGCATAACAACTTGGAGAAGCGGAGACTTGCTTCAGGCTATCAATAATGATCTAACAGTACTGGCTGTCTAAACTGGAGCCAATGACACCGTCGGACGGAGGTTTTGTGGCAATGAAGCCGTCCCGGCGAGGGCAGTTGTTGCGTGCGCGTACTTTGTCGGTAATTACCCTTGATCGCAACCGTTGATTGCATCTGTTGATGCTACACGAGACCGGGCGAGACACATATTGAATGCGCTAACGGGTCACGTGATCTCAACCCTAAGCCAGTGGCTTCGGGAGCACCTGATATAATATTAATTAATGCACTTGCAGTCCAGTGTTCTTCCGAGTTAAGCCTTCGACGCAACGGCCCGTAGGGTATGTCAGTAGGTAGAGTACACAGTTACCTACTCTTAGCCCGAGGACGAGTACAGAGAAGTCACAGGATTCTATGAATAGATTGCGTGTACGAAGCTAGGTGTACTCGTACGAGTGCCTGACTCTCCTCCGGCGGGTACCTGAGCTGTCCGGGTTACACATAGGAGTGTCACTCACCATCAACCTTTTTATATTAATGGAACAGTGGAGAACAGACCACACCCGTGCGACTTCTAGTTGTACCAGTATCCTACCGATGGAGGGGCTTTCGGAAGCTCGAAGGTCAAAGGTCATAAGAATAGATTAATGAGGACATTGTACAGAGGCCTTCGGGACGAGTAAAGGTAAGATAAATGGAGTCCTCCCTCGATGAGTTATGAGTACAGTGGTATTGAAGGTCCTGTGCAACTGTGCGGTTGATGATGTGATCATCTTGCAGAGAAGGTGCGCCACGCTTCGCCCCGAGCGCGCCAAGACGATACAACTATGGGTCGGTCCAGGGTCGAGTAACTTATGGCAGTCTCTGCCCATGTTTCCGACAGGGTCTCTTATGGCGGCAGTCAGCTACCTAAGGTTTTTCGGACCTAAGGTATTATTACCTTATGATTGTTGATGGTATACCTAAGTTATGTGATAAGATGACGTTGCCTAAGCTGGTAACGTCGCTGTTAGTCAGGTCAGGTCAGGTCAGGTCAGGCAAGGCAATTATCATTGACCGCCTCGCCAGCCTTCTTGTGGGCTATGTGTACGGAGTACGAGTACGAGTACGAGTACGAAAAGACCCCACCATCCAAAGATGCCCAGCAATTGGACGATTAATTGGCGTTTTCTTGGTGTCACGAAACAGCTGAAGCTCGGATATAGACTCCAATAGAGGCGAAGTCCGAGAGCCGTCCGCTTTGGGAACCATATACCTAGGGTACTATCCCGTGTACATGTATCTCTTTTGCTATCCCCACTAATTCTCTACCTAAGGTACCTATATTGTAGAATAATCTTCGCTACCGTCGCCTACTAGGTAGGCTGTGGCTGCCTTACAGCTAACTTAGTCTCTGTCAGCCGCAAACACCGGCAGCCCCAGTCCAGCCCTCGACAAGACTGGAAGGGCTTCGATATCATAAAGCAACCATGTCTTCCACTTTTTACTTCTCTTCTAATCCGTTCTTCCATTTCTACAAAACATTTATAACTAGAAAAATATTACCCACGTGCTTTAATAGCTAACGACGTTGATGTTGATTGAACTTCCCTTCCGTATGATCAATTGTAAGCCTAATTCTCCCACAATGTTCTCTTGCTTAGCACCTTACCGCTATCTCGGCGCTGCTTGCTGTTCTTGTTGCTGCTGTAACCTCACGCCTTTAGGCGCTATGTTCTTCGTCGAATTTGTTGTCCAGCCAAAAGCGTCCTCGACACTCCCGGCTTTGTTGCCTTCCCTTCTTTTTGTTAGGTTATGGGCCCACGTTGAATGTGCGTTGAGAACAACCTCTGCGGCCTCATCAATCCCTAGAAACATGTTCCCGCGACGGGGCCTTTGGATATAGTCTCAGATTGGATGGTCGTTCTGCTTTCCGGTTTCAAGCATATGGTTTTCAGCTCGTTGCGTTACTTGTCGGCCTTCAACAACGGGAAACACTCGCCTAGAGGCAATACTGACGAGAGGTACTCAGGATTCAATCGTTGTAGCAATTCAGGGCGGAATCTCTTGCGGCCGGATCAAAGATGTGCGAGTCAGACGGCGTGATGAGGAATCTGCACAACCGGATCGAGGGTGCCTTTACCGGCGTCAAAGAGTTGATCCACGCCGCTTTACAGCCACTTCCGAACGAGACCGGAGATGGTTCCTACGTCGAAGAGAAGGTGCCGGCCCACCTCTTCAAGGATCTGCACGATATGGGCTTCGACGGCATGGACACGTTGATCGAAACTCTCAAGGCTGACGTGGCCGGTGACCCCACTGACGACCGGACTTACTTGATGGAGAACGTAGTCAAAGTAATTACCCTCAAGATATCTCCTTCAGCGCGATGCGAGTCGCTGATCTGGTGACACCCATAGCTGGCCAGTGGGCTACAGCCTACCTCCAAACTCGGCACTGACCTGACCCACAGCTTTGTGAATAAGCTCTGGAAAGACCTTTTGCACCCGCCTCTTTCGTACAGTGCCGCACCAAAGCGTGTGACAAGCAGAAAGGTTGACAGATATCTAGGTCACTCGGCGAGAAGTACCGTTACAGGCATGCTGACGGCTCCCATAACGTAAGTTCTGATCTCAATCCTCCTGGCAGAGCAGGTTGGATCTAATGGCGTACAGAACATCATGTTGCCGCAGCTCGGAGCAGCAAACACGCCCTATGCTCGAACCGTTCGGCCGCAGACATTGCAGCCCCACACTCTTCCGGAACCTGAAGTCCTCTTTGACAGTGTCATGGCTCGGAAGAAGTTTGAAGAGCACCCGAATAAGATCTCAAGTGTGCTTTTCTACCTGGCATCTATCGTTATTCATGGTATGCTCGCAAATGTGCACCATCACAGCAATCATCCCTTCTGACAGCCCCTTCTGTCAGATCTCTTTCGTACAGACCACAACGACTTCAACAATTCTATGACATCGTCCTATCTAGATCTAGCTCCACTCTACGGGAGCAATCAGGAAGAGCAGGATCGAATGCGGACCGGTCAAGATGGGAAGATCAAAGCAGATTGCTTCTCGGAAAAGCGCCTACTTGGCTTCCCGCCGGGCGTTGGTGTCCTCCTGATCATGTTCAATAGATTCCACAACCATGTCGTCGAGGAACTTGCACGTATCAACGAGTCAGGACGATTCACCAAACCAAAGGAAGGTCTTCCCGCTTCGGCGGCCAAGGACGCCGTAGACCCCTACGTCAAGTACGATAATGATCTCTTTCAGACTGGTCGCCTGATCACCTGCGGCCTTTACATCAACTGCATCCTCAAAGACTATGTCCGAACCATCCTCAACCTCAACCGCACGAGTAGTACGTGGGACCTTGATCCTCGTGTTCAAAAAGGTCAGAGTATCTTTGTCCAGGGCGCTCCCGAAGGCGTCGGAAACCAAGTGTCTGCCGAATTCAACTTGGTTTACCGATGGCACGCCGCAATCTCCCAGCGTGACGACGAGTGGACACAGCAGGCGTACAGGGACATGTTTCCTGGTAAGAAACCGACCGACGTCAGCTTACAGGAACTTATTGTGGGCTTGAACAAGTGGGAGAAGTCAATACCCGCTGACCCACAAGAACGGGCCTTTGCCAATCTCGAACGTAAAAACGGCAAACTGAACGACGACGACCTAGTTAGAATTATAACTGAGAGTGTGGACGATGTTGCCGGGGCATTCGGAGCGAACAAAGTACCGGAAGTGCTTCGAGCCGTGGAAATCCTCGGCATCAAGCAGGCACGATCATGGAACCTGGCAACCCTGAACGAGTTTCGTAGTTACTTCAACCTGAAGAGGTACGAGAAGTTCACGGATATCAACCCAGATCCTCAGGTCGCGGAGCAACTGAAGCACTTATACGATCACCCCGACTTTGTGGAGTTGTATCCTGGCCTGGTCGTGGAAGAAGCAAAGAGGCCTGAGAAACCTGGCAGTGGCCTCTGCCCATCTTATACGGTATCAAGGGCCGTCCTGTCGGACGCAGTGGCCTTGGTGCGCGGAGATAGATTTTACACTGTGGACTATACCCCAAGAAACCTGACCAATTGGGGCTACAACGAGGTTAACTATAACGTCGGGGTTGATCAGGGCCACGTGTTTTACAAGCTCTTCCTACGCGCCTTTCCGAATCACTTCAGAGGCAACTCGATATATGCCCACTTCCCCCTCGTGATCCCACCGGAGAACGAAAAGATCCTCAAAGAGCTAGGGATCGCTGACCGGTACAGCTGGGACAAGCCGAATTTCGTTCCGCCTCCAACTGTCATCACCTCCTATGCCGCGGCGAAATCAATACTCGACAACCAGATCGATTACAAGGTAACGTGGGGCGAGGCTATCGAGTTCCTGATGAAACACAATGGTAAACCCTATGGCGCCGACTTCATGCTAGCTGGCGACAACGAGGTTAATACCAGCTCACGCAAGATGATGAAGACTGCCCTCTATCGGGAGAAATGGCACCAAGAGGTGAAGATGTTTTACGAAGATATCACGCTCAAGCTACTCCGACAGAAGTCCTACAAATTAGCAGGGGTGAACCAAGTCGATATCGTGCGCGACGTCGGAAACCTTGCTCAGGCTCACTTTTGCGCCCATATCTTCTCACTCCCTCTAAAAACGAAGGAACATCCCTTTGGTATCTACACGGAATCTCAGCTCTATGGGATCATGGCCCTTGTCTTTACCTGCATCTTCTTTGATGCCGACCCAGCAAACAGCTTTCCACTACGACAGGCGGCCCGCAAGTTGACACAGCAGCTGGGCCAGCTTACGATGGCCAATGTTGAGAAAGTCAAAGTGACGGGATTCCTCGCCAACCTTGCTGAGAAATTGCACCATCACACTGCGCTGAGCGATTACGGCGTGCACATGATCCGTCGACTACTCGATTCGGGTCTCGACGCCAAAGACATTGTCTGGTCGCAGATACTGCCTACCGCTGGCGGGATGGTAGCCAACCAAGCCCAACTTTTCGCCCAAACCCTGGACTATTACTTGTCTGATGAAGGCAAGGTGCATCTACCAGACATCAAGAAGCTTGCCGAGGAAGACACGCCTGAGGCTGATGAGAAGATACTCCATTAGTGCGGACACCCCGTTCCTACCCATAAGCGAAAGGTTTTACTGACTCTATCGACAGCTTCATGGAAGGCTCGAGACTGAAGGCGACCGTAGGGCTCTACCGTGATGTCGTTACATCGGCGACTATCCGTGATGGCGACAAAGAGATCCACGTCAAGCCACGACAGCGATTGATGGTCGATCTGGTAAGTCCCTCCGGTCTCCCATCTGATGTGGTATGCCTCTAAAATGTTTAGATCACGGCCTCCATGGATCCGGACGCCTTCCACGAACCCGAGAAGATTAAGCTGGATCGACCTATGGAGTCCTATATCCACTACGGCATGGGCCCCCATATCTGCCTCGGCTACGGAATGAGCCAAGTAGCAATGACGGCGATGCTGAAGACAGTGGCAAGACTCGATAACCTCCGACGAGCCCCAGGCGTGCAGGGCCAGATCAAGAAGATCCCCGGTCCAGGAGGGTTCACATTGTACATGTTGGCGGATCAGTCGAGCTATTTCCCATTCCCGACCACGATGAAGGTCCAATGGGACGGTGACTTACCCACCTCGAACTAAGAGCTGTACGGAGGATTGACGGAGCGCTCTCGGGTGGTCGACTACTGCATTTTCATGTTGGGAAGCGTTCTCTTTGCTCGGAAACGTACGTTGTGTGCATTATCACCAGCCGGTCTGACCACTTTAAATGTACTAGGCATATCTTCGTTGCTGTTATCGAGCTATACTCTTTCGCATGCACCACATGTTTTATAGTCATCTGCCCAATACTTCAATCTTCCGACTGAGCCCAGTACTTCCAACTTCCAACTGATCGATTATATGTTTAGCCCTGCAACAACCTTCGAGAACCCTATACGTGGAGCTGGTTGCTTGACCCCCCAAAATGCCTGAGGTAGACTAGGTAGAGTGATAGTTGACGACCGCTCCTTCTACTACTGTGTTAACTGTCTACGTTCCAAAATTCATACATATTGCTGTAGTAGTTCACTTACCGTATATTGCAATGGATGAAGAAAGCTTGGCGTTCTCACCTTTGATTCTGGGTTGAAACATACCTTGAAGAACCACCGAGAAGTCGTTGCATTAATATTATTTGGTGAGTTCGAAGGTTCGTCTCCGGTCTGGGATTATGGTAGGGAGCTTCGCAGATTACTCAGCATGGTACTAGGTAGTATGGGCAATTCGTAATCGAACTGCACTTTCATTCACCTGCGAATCCGACCTTACCTTTAACATTTACCTTCACTTCACGGGCGAACTAGCTTCAGACTGTGAACCATCACTTCTACTGACACCACTCATCCATCTCTACTGCAGAAATGCCTTTTCGCCAATAGAGCTCGAAGATATCCATCTACCCCGACTACCTTAAATCTGAGGCAAAGGACCTGCACCGTTCTGTCTCTGACTAAGTATTCTACCTCTAACTCCGGGGGGTTGTCTTTCATCCTCAAGCTCCGCGACTCTACAAAGACCTTCTCGACACCGACACAACCCCACTTCCTGGCAAATCCTCATCTTCAGCATAGTCAGTCCTAGGACTCACACTCCGAGAGCCACAGAGCCAAAGGTAATACCCTGTCAAGTGACTATTACTGACCTACAGCCGCGTGAACCTCATCCTAGACAGAAACCCTCAACACTACGCTCAGATCTTCAACCTCCATCTCCACCATCTAGTAGCTCGCGAACATCATCGAGACTGTTAAGTCGCTTGTATACTCATCTGGTGTGGTAGTGGAGGTGGGGCTTCTCATGTGCGGGCTTCGTATTTTCAACCTTCGTCATGGGGAGAATTAAGAAGGCAGCCGGCCCGAAGCAAGAAGCAACAGTGGTGAGCATCTTCTGATGTCTTTGCACCCCTGGAACAACGACATCTCCTAACGAAGCTACTTCCACAGTCTCCCGCTCTATCACAGTTCGTCAGCGCTGCCGCTAAGACACCCTTATTCCAACTTCGCTCACAAATACGCTCCTTTCCTCGTTCGTGGCCATTTCCACGAGGTGATCTCTATCACTGGATACCATTGCTCAACCGCTTCGATACTGTACTGGAGCAGTTCAATGTCGAGTATGGCTTGCACACTGGACCCCAGACGCAACCTTTTCAGCGACGTCTCTTGATGAGAGGCGTCGGAGACGATGATAAAAATTCGAAGACGTCCGGCACTTCAGAAGATGAGCTCGAGACGATGGGATTTGGCCCGGAAGGCGATAGAGAGCTGGTCGAAGTGATATTGGACTTTTCGAGGGTACTGATGGAGAATTGCGGAAATCGAAGCTTGTATAGCAGCAGTGAACGACTGAATGATCTACTGAATACAACATCTACTTCGCTCCTTTCATGTACACTCCGACTAGCGACCCGGCTCGCACAGCGATACCATGCATCCCGCCAGCGAGGGACCGGTGGTATGCAGCACGTCAACAACGCTCTTCTCGCAAGTCTCTACAACATTAACCTCGACAAGATACAAAAGCTTGCTCTTCCATTCGCGAAGTCAAATCCACCAGCATCTGTTGGGGGCGTTATGGTAGCAACACCAACCACTGCACAATCCGCAAAGGGCAAAGAGAGAGCATCTCCTAGTCATCCTCGTCGGCCAAGCTCTTCTGCATCTAGTCAAGCTGGTGATATGATATCCATGGCCAAAGATCCAACGAGTCCGAAAGGCGCACCTAACGGTACGGCTGGTGAAGGTGCAGGCGGGCCGATGCCAGAGCCAGCTTGGCACAACCTAGGGAGTGTCTGGCTTACTTACTACCTGAACGACCTGGTTTCCAGCGTCGAATCGCGAAGACAAGATGCGCAAGAAGGAGGAACAGGACCATTTTCTTCGGCTCCAACAACCCCGACACCGGCCAGACGGAATTCGGCATTTGGTTCGCACCAGACCTCACGTCCAAGCCGGCTGTCGAGCTCTGAAGAAACATCAAACTTACAGACTACTTCAGCGCCCACGAAACCCGAAGTAGCTCCGTCGAGCGGTATCAAAACTCTCGAAATCCCCTTTACGAGAATATCTTCGACGCCTCTACACGAGATCATGAAATCAACACTGCCCGATGTTCCACAAGAATATCAATACGACTTATTGAGTAGGGTTAGAATTGCCTACTCGCTCAGCAGCTCTGTCCGGACGCGCCGAGAGATGCTTGCTATTCGGATACTGGCTATCACGAATTTGGCCTACGTCTATCCCGAGACCATGTTCCAACAGAAAGTTCTTCAACAAGATTCCGATGAACCACGCCGTCTGCAACTCACTTATCAGCTTGCAGAGCTGGTCCATCCACCAGGAAACGGAAATTCTGGCATTCCAAGGCCGCTCCAGACACTCGCGTTAGGTACATTGGAGGCTCTGGCAAAGCAAAAAAGCAAGGCGCCTGATGTTTGTGCCGCTCTCAGCATCAACGTCAACCATGGCGTACTCTTTTACCTTACTCGGAAAGCTGTCGCAGAGTTGGCAGTCGAATCGAGTGATACGGAGGATCTTGAGGAAGACGAATGGAGAGAAGCTTTGTTCTCATTGCTGAGCACCCTTCCCACCTCCACACCTCGAGCTGGCGAGTCAATGGTTGCTGCGGGACTAGTCCAGATCCTCGTAGAGGTTCTCACCCTGCGAACCAACAAAGCTGAGCGCAACCACACGAAAGTTATCAACCTCTTTGATAGTCTTGTCTATCAAGTGCGCGATGCCTTCCAGACATTAGCGAATGCTAAGGGACTCGATATTCTCGCCGACTTGACTGCTTACGAGGTAGAATCTGCCCTCCAGCGTGCAGACAAGGGCGATGGCATGCCTTCGGAGTACAGGACCCAGGTCATTGACTACCAAATCCCTTATTTCCAGCAGCAAACCCTTCGGTGGTTGTTCAAATTCATCTACCATATGATGCAGCATAACGGTGCCAATTTTGATCGACTCCTTCGAAACCTGATAGACTCTCCACAGCTCCTCAGTGCTTTGCGTGTAGTTCTCAGCCATGCAAAGGTCTTCGGCTCAAACGTCTGGAGTGGTGCCGTCAATATCTTGAGCAGTTTCATACACAACGAGCCCACAAGTTACGCTGTGATCGCTGAAGCTGGCCTTAGCAAAGGTCTTCTAGAAGCCGTGACAGTGAAACCAGTTTACATGCCCGAGAAGCCGGCCGACAATGCGGAGCCGAGCCAAAATGTGCATACTCAGACGAGTTCAAACAATCAATTCAAGCGGCCTGTTCATCATGAGGATACAGATGAACTATTGAGTCAGTATAGTCGCTCAATTACGGATGAACGCATCAAAGAAAGATTTAAAGTCCTACCCCCCAGAACTTGGCCGCTGGCGCGAGGAGTCTTGCCTGCTACCGATGCTATTGCCACCATTCCAACGGCATTCGGTGCCATCTGCCTGAACTCGGCAGGGATGGAATTATTTCAGGCCTCTGACGCACTCAATAGCTTTTTCGAAATCTTCGAGAGTCCGGAACACGTCAAGTGCATGGCTTCAGAGGGGGATCTTCCAACAGTACTGGGCAGGACCTTTGACGAGCTGATCAGACACCATCCTCCACTCAAAGTACCTGTCTTAAGCTCTGTTATGATCATGATGGCCAGAGTCTGCATCTTATGTAAGTCAAAAGCTAAGGACGGATACGGTGCGAAGCTATGGCTCGAAGGAGAAGACGGTCAGCTTCTCGTCGCTGGGGGCGATGAAGCACTTATAGCCGAATTGAATGGGCTTCTTGCTCAGCAGTCGACTGGCAGCGACCACGAAGACGTGACCATGGAGATGGATGTTCCGGCTGGCGCAATTGCCTCTGATGCAGTCCCAGCTGCAAAACAGGCGTTTGCACCTCAAACGATTCTCGATGAGGATTCTGAGAAGGATGATCCCAATGTACCTACCTATATCATGGTCGCTTTGAGGTTTCTATACGGTTTCTTCGAAAATCCGTCCCATTGTTCCGCCTTCGTTGAGGCCGGGGGCGTACAAAGCGTCCTCGATCTCGCCACTCTTCCCACGCTTCCGTACGATTTTAACAACCGGACCGCCAGTCAAGAGTTGGCCAGAGTAGTTCATATGATGGCTGAGCAAAAAGCACACCTCGTCCTACCCGCTCTAGTTAGGCGAACTCAGGCTGCTGCTAACCAACTTGAGCCTTTAGCCTCCCTTCAGGACGGTTCGGCTCTATTTGCAGCAGTGACGCAACGTGGCAATTCCGAGGTTTCTCGGCAAGGTCAAGACGTGCAAGAGCTTGTCAAAGCGAAAGGGACGTATTTCGTCAAAGCACTCGTTGCTGTACACACGCTTTGTAGCATCCTCTGCGAAACATTTTCGCAACCAGTCTTCAACCACCGCTCGACTCATACGCCATTCAGTCAAGTTAATCTGGCTGACATGTACGCTGCGCTTGTAAAGAGCCTTGGTCGCTTGCACTGTGCGTGCGTTTGGGAAGAGATAACGTTGCAGAGAAGCGTGCCCGACTCCTGGAGAGATGCCACTAGGATCAAGGGATATGGTCTTGGCAGCCAAGAGGCCGACGAGATACTTGGTCTCTTGAATCATGTTCATGTTGGCTCGGAGCCGACCGAGACAGCAAATGCCGTCGTCGAAACTGATGGCTCCGGTCAAGGTGCCTCCGACCATAATCCTCGGAAAGACAGCAGCTCAAACGTCATGCTAGATCGGGACACCGCAGCGTTTAAAAACGTCCAGACTTTACGTTATCTGCTTAGTCATGTACCCTCTTCTATTACGCCTTTCTTTCAGGGCCTCGGGAAGATTCTTATCGCCAAGCGAAGGTCTGACAGCTATCAGAGACAAAATGCGTATATGGTGGCCGACGCGCTTGCAGAGGCATCAATAAGTCAACTCCGTTTCCAGGCAGCAGCAAATTCTGTCTCGGTTCAGGACCGGTACTCCTATTGGGTCGTCGCGCTAACGTCGTTATCACAATTTCTGGTTGAGCGTACGTCAGATCTATCCCCAGCTATACTAACCGTATCACTGACAAAGTGCAAAGCAGGTCCCTTAGAACGTCCGCATGCACAATGCCTTACCCTTGTCCTACAATCCTTCAAGAATCAAGGTGGTCTGGATGCTTTGAAAGACATCTTGATGGTTTTCTTCGACGAAGTTAAATCCTCAGGTGCCACTGTCGGAGACGCAACTTCAAAGGATGTCTCAGGACGACTCGCTGCGGCATATGGCGGTATCAAAATCATACTCACGCTCTACTCCCAGATAACGAATCCCAAGTACATCATAGAGGCAAGTCAAACGGCGGTCATGTCTGACCGTGATCGCGAGAAAGCCGACTATTTCTCGCCCGCCCAGTTTCTTGTGGAGCTACGGATGGCTGTTTTGCCCGTCGTTCGGACCATCTGGGAATCAGAGTTCGTCGACACTGCTTCAAGTTCGATTGTGAAATGCTTGGTAGAGATTCTGCGCACTGTTCTTGAAGGTGAACACGAACATGGCGCTTTCAAGCGCTCTGACAAAGTCCCTGTTCGAACGAAGGCCGCTCCGAAACATTTCACGATTCCCAGTGATCGGGTTTCTACGCTTAAGGAGAAGGGTTACAGTGAAGAACTAGCCCGAGAAGCACTTTATCGGTGTAACAACAACCTCTCTGCAGCAGAAGAATACTGTAACGGACAGTACGACCCTACGCTTCGGAACCCGATACCGAGTCATGAAACTCACGGTTCACCCCCTCGATCTCGTAGCTCTCCCGCCCGAAGAGACTCGGAGGCCACACTTCCTGATGTTACAAACGGCGCAGAGTCGATTCAACAAACAACAGTACAGCCGCCAATGACCGAGGGTGAGAACGATGCCGGGTCTAATTCGCATGTTGAACTGCAAGAAGCTTCAAGCGAGGACGTCCCAGCCGATTCAAGTCCTCCGCCGCCAGCGCCAGGGGTACCTCAAGACACTAATCATGCGGGAGGGGATGAGCTTCTGCCAATGAGCATTGATAATCTCCTCAATCTGATCCAAATTCCGTCCGTTGATGCACCTTCGGCTGACCGCACTACGTCCCCAAATGTTATTACTCAGCCCTCTCGTTCTACCAACGAGGCGGTAACGTCTAAACTGCAAGAAACCGTGACGATTGACGATTTGGACTCTGAGCGCTCGGAAATCAGACGGTGCCTAATCGATCGCTGTCTTGATGTACTGAACGTTCACAGCGATGTTACGTTTGAGCTTGCAGATCTCATCACTGCCGCAGTTCCTAAGGCGACAGATTCAGCCAGCATGCGCAGAGAAATCGGGGAAACACTTGTGCAGTCGCTCATCTCATTGCAGTTGGATGAAGACTTCCGACCAGAGGGCAAGAAGATTGCTGCATACGCGAATCTCCTTGCCTTGGTTCTTCAAGATAAGGAGTTTTACGAAGCTGCTCTAGACGAGTTGAAAGACAACTTTGCCACTTTACTTGGATTCATCAAAGTATTTCCTGATCAAGGAGTTGAAGCATCGTCGCCATGGATTGGGCAGATTCTCCTCATCATTGAGAAGATGTTGGCAGAAGACGTTCAGCCACAGCAGATTAAATGGACCCCTCCCAGTAATGAAGAGACAAGTTCCGTCTCGCCCATTGCTGACTTGGAAGACCCAGCCATAACGCTGAGTGATAAAACACAACTGTTTGACGCGATCGTCGAAGTCTTGCCACGGATAGGTAAAGATGAATCTCTAGCGCTTTCTGTGATCCGAGTCTTGGTCATCTTGACACGCCATCGACAACTTGCTGTGCGGCTCGGCGAAAAGCGTAACATGCAGAGACTTTTCGTTATGGTGAAGCAGCTTGCGGGAATGACCAACGAAAGGCTCCAGAGCGCCTTAATGTTGGTTCTGCGTCATGTCATTGAGGACGAGGAGACGATTAGACAGATTATGCGGAGCGAAATTGTCGCGAGTTTCAAGGCGAGACCAACAAGACAGACAGACACGACGGGCTATGTACGACAATTGTATCACTTGGTTTTGCGAGACCCGCAGATATTTATTGAGGTTACGAATGAGAAGCTCAAGCTCCAGCGATTTGACACCAACCAACGGCCACAATTTCTGACCCTGAAGGCGGAGGCTGAATCTGAGCCGCTATCCAGCGGAGCGTCACAGGATGCCTCAACGGTTGCAGAGGCCGCTTCTGCCACACCTCTCCAGTCGCAGGAGGGAGATGTCAAACCTCTACCCGAGCAACAAGGTGCTGCAACAAACGAAGGAACAAAATCTCTTGAACTCAAAACACCAGTGGTCGAACATCCGGACGGAGTGATCCACTACCTACTTTGCGAGCTACTCTCGTATAAAGACGTTGAAGATAGAGACTCCTCATCTAACGTCAAAGATACCACGAAAACTCTGAAATCTTCGCCACAGGTAGATTTGGATATGACCAATGGATATGCAACACCAATGCCACCTCCCTCTACTTCCCCGGCCCCTGCGGAGAACAAGGATGTCAAGAAGGATGAGTTCAAAGCCGATCAACATCCCGTTTACATCTATCGATGCTTCCTTCTGCAATGTCTAACGGAGCTATTGTCAAGTTACAATCGCACAAAGATAGAGTTCATCAATTTCTCTCGCAAAGCCGACCCCCAGGCTGTTACGCCGTCAAAGCCTCGATCTGGTGTTCTCAACTACCTTCTCAATGCTGTTATTCCGCTTGGCACTCTAGAGCATGAAGAATCTCTACCTTTCCGCAAGAAGAGCGCTACCTCGGGTTGGGCAATGTCAGCGATCGTTGCGCTGTGTTCGAAAACTGGTGAACAAGGCGATGACAAGTCTCGCAACGCGGCCGACAATGTGGATGAGCCTGATCTTCTCTTCGTGCGGAAATTTGTCTTGGAACATGGCTTGAAGGCTTACAAAGACGCCAATGCGGCGACGGAAGCTTTGGATGTCAAATATGCCCGCATGCTTTGCATCGCTGACCTGTTCAATCAAATGTTGACATCAAGGCCATACCAGGGCGGCTCGTCTACCAACATCGAGGTCAACGCGGTACCGCAGAAAGAAATCGCTAAGATCATGTATGAGAAGAACTTCATCTCTGCCTTGACGAGCTCGATAGCGGATATCGACTTAAACTTTCCAGGCTCCAAGAGAGTTGTGAAATATATCCTACGTCCCTTGAAGCAACTTACGCGGGCGGCGATCACACTCAGTGAGACGTCGAGCATAACAACTACTTCAGGCCACACGGATGACGATGAAATCTCCACCGCTTCGTCAGTATCAGAGATGGATGACGAGCGAGAAGAAACGCCAGATCTCTTCCGTAACTCCACTCTCGGCATGTTCGAACCGGGCCGGGGGGAAGAGTCGAGTTCGGATTCATCAGAAGGCGATGAGGAGATGTACGATGATGAGTATGGTGAGGAGATGGACTATGAAGAAGAACTACCTGGGAATAGTGGTGACGTTATTAGCGAAGAGGACGAGGAGATTGATGGCGCTGGCCACATGGAAGGTTTGCCAGGTGACGTTGGGATGGACGTTGAAGTCGTCATTGATGAGGATGATGACGATGGTCCAACTGACGAAGACGACGACGACGATGATGACTCGGAGGATATGGAGGATGGGGATGAGATTGAGATCATCGATGATATTCAGGATGATGAGGAGGATCAGAGCCTAGCAGAAGGTGAAGAAGATGAGTGGCAGAGCGAGGTAGATGAAGGAGACGGTTACGAAGTCGCGGATGACGCGGAACATGACCTGAGCCACGACCCTGACAGGCTTAACATTGTTCAGGCTATCGAAGGTGAAGCTCAGAGTGTATTGGAACGTATGGGTCGAGCGGAGCTCGAAATGGAGTTGGGAGATGATGGAGAGTACATGGATGATGTTGTGCATGATGAAGAAGGTACGTCGCATGCTCTATGTCTTGGCTGCTGCCTCCAACACGGCTGACAAATATTATTAGAAGATGAGGAAGACGTGGATGATACCGAAGACCAAGACCTCATGTACGAGCCTGATTTCGAAGTCAACTTTGACACGTACTTTGAACCTGGAGAGGAGGAACACGGCATGCCTAACATGCCGTGGGACTGGGACGCTGATGAACCTCCGCCACCTATGCCACGGGGCCATCATCACCACCACCATCATCGGCTTCCTAGCCCTTGGACAATTTTCCCCGGTGGACCGCCTGATAGAGGCATCGGCCGTGAGTGATTCGGGACTCGTGCTGAGAATCTTTGCTGACCTCTCTGTAGTTCCTACGTATCGATCACATCGTCCTGTAGGTCCGGCTCGTGGCACAGATGACGGAACGAATCCACTTCTACAACGAGTCAGCAGAAATGGCGGTGGACCGACTGTCGGAAGAGGTATTCGCTCAGGAGCCGGCGCTTACTTAGCGTTGAGTGACTGGGTCCACGCAATGGAACCTGGACATCCCAGTCGAGGTCTCTTCCCCGGCGATAGCCCTGTCTCATTCATGAACAACATCATCTCAGCTATCGGGCAGGGAGGACCGTTTGGACCACTAGGTCATCGTCATGGTCTTCACTTACATGTTGCAGGCGGTTCTCGTGATCTACTTCCCCGAGAACTTCAAGCCATGCTTGGCCTACGGCGTTCGCAGCCCGACACGTCACGGCCATCCCGCGACGATCCGGCTCAGGCCATACAGTTTACACCGACGGGAACCACAATAAGATGGCAAGAGGAAGCACGCCTATTATACGGTAACAACTACGTGGACAAGGCATTACGGCTTGTCAATTCCCTTTTGCGGGTACTTGTACCTCCTGCTATCGAGGAAGAAAAGATCCGCAAGGAAAAGGCGGCAGAAGAGTTGCGTAAGCAGAAAGAAGAGCGCGAGAAGAAACTCGAAGAGGAGCGTATCGCCAAGGAGAAAGCTGAGAAGGAAGCCCAGGAGAAGTTAGAGAAGGAACAGCGAGAGGCAGCTGAGACGGCTGAAGCAGCTGCTCGAACTCAAGCCGAGGAACAAGCACGCGCTGCTGCAGATGGCGAGGTGCCCGTTCAAGAGGAGGCTATGGAAGGTATCGAGCGTACGCAACCGGATTCCCCACATCCTCCAGCATCTGAAGCGGCCGAGGCGCCTGCTGTCGAAGCTGGCGTGACCGAAGGAGCCTCTGAACCAGCAGCTCGTGTTCATACCACCATTCGTGGCCGTGAACTCGATATCACGGGTATGGACATTGACCCTGAGTATCTCGACGCGTTACCTGAAGAACTCCGAGAAGAGGTCCTTATGCATCAGTTGGCAGAGCAGCGGTCCCAAGCAGCTGCGGCAGGCGAAGAACCCACCGACATCAGCCGAGAGTTTCTCGAGGCGTTGCCACCGGATATTCGAGAGGAGTTACTTCAGCAGGAAGCCCAGGATCGACGTCGTCGCGAACGAGAAGAACACCGCCGGAGGGCTGCAGCCAATGCCGGCACCCCTGCAGCACGTGGTGAGGAAATGGATCCAGCAAGCTTTCTAGCGTCGCTCGATCCTACACTCCGCCAGGCAGTACTAATGGAACAGGATGATGAGGTTCTTGCGCATCTGCCGCAAGCCATAGCCGCCGAGGCTCGTGCCCTCGGAGGTGACCGCCGCTTGCATCAGTTCATGGACATGCCCCGAATCAACCGTAACCGTGGTCTCGACCGCGGAGACAGGGGAGCACAACAGGCGAATAAGAAACCACAGCGGAAGCAAATCGTTCAGATGCTCGACAAGGCTGGAGTAGCGACATTACTTCGACTCATGTTTATCCCACAGCAGGGCAGCGCCCGTCAATGTCTCAACAGCATCTTACATGATGTGTGTGAAAATCGACAGAATAGAGCAGAGGTTGTGAGCTTGCTACTATCGATACTGCAAGACGGGAGTGCGGACATCAATGCAGTTGATCGTAGCTTCCAACAACTGTCGCTTCGCGCCAAGCAGCCAACGGCACAGAAAACCCCCCAACCAAAGCGTACTTTGTCCGGTTTGACGCCACCGCAAGCGAACACTGAGATGACTCCTCTGATGGTGGTACAACAATGTTTGAGTGCGCTCGTCTTCCTTACTCAGTATAATCCGCATCTCCCCTCCTTCTTTCTGACGGAGCATGAGACATCAGGTGGCCTCAAAGGCAAGACAAGTCGGAAAGGCAAAGGTAAAGAGAGCAAAGCTCAGAAGTATGCTTTGAACGCTTTGCTGAGCTTGCTCGACCGTAAAATTATTATGGAGAGTTCTAACTGCATGGAACTACTGTCAACCCTCCTCAACAGCGTCACGCATCCACTGACCATGCTACTAAAGAAAGACAAAGAGAAGGTCGAGGCTTCGTCAGAAAAAGGGAATGAGGCCGCTTTACCAACCGCAGAAACTGCCACTACAGAACAAACTGGCAACAATGCTACCCTTGGCTCGGCCGAAATTCATGGCCAAAACGAGGACACGAACATGGCTGAAGGTGCGACGCCAGCTGAGGCCACAGCTGCAGATCAAACCCCAGTCGTAGGGTCTGTGAATGAGCAACCAACAAGCGGCGCTGAGCCATCATCGTCAGTGCTGAAATCGGAAAATGCCACGGGCGCGACAGAAGACGATAAGACGACGAAGCAACGTACTCTTCTGCCACCTGTGGTGCCGGAGTACAATCTACGCCTAGTCATTAACATCCTTGCTGCTCGTGAGTGCAGTGCCAAAACGTTCAGAGATACGTTATCAACCATCAACAATCTCTCGGCTATACCTGAAGCAAAGGCAGTGTTTGGGAAGGAGCTTATCAAACAAGCTCAGGAGCTGGCCGAGTCGATACTGAACGATTTAGACGATCTCGTAACCCAGATCAAAGAAGCTGGAGCCGCGTCTGATATTCAGGGAATGGCTTTGGCCAGATTCTCTTTGGCTAGCTCGGATCAGGCCAAGTTACTCAGAGTCCTCACTGCTCTCGATTACCTATTCGACTCGAAAAGACACGCTGGTAGGCTTAGTTCAGCCAGCAGCACTACGGACGTGCGTGACGAAAGCTCCCAAGCTAACGACAACCTTTTGACAACTCTCTATGAGAACTCGACTTTCGGGCCACTTTGGACCAAGCTGAGCGAGTGTCTAAGCACTATCCGCTCGCGCGACAACATGCTGAACGTGGCTACTATACTGCTACCACTTATTGAGGCGCTCATGGTTGTTTGCAAAAACACTACGCTCAAGGATGCATCATTAGTGAAAGTTCAAAAGGAGTTTGCGGTCACAAGCCCTCCGCCGGAGTCTCGCATGGAGAGTATCTTCTTCAATTTCACTGAAGAGCACCGGAAGATATTGAACGATCTCGTTCGCCACAACCCCAAGCTTATGAGTGGCACCTTCTCCCTCCTCGTCAAGAACCCGAAGGTCCTGGAGTTTGATAACAAGCGAAATTATTTCAGCCGCCGTCTACACTCTCGCGGCACGGAAGCCAGACATCCACAACCCCCCCTTCAGCTGTCTAATGTGCGTCGGGATCAGGTATTCCTGGATTCGTTCAAGTGGTTGCACTTCAAGAGTCCAGAGGAGATGAAGTACGGCAAGCTGAGCATACGCTTCCATGGTGAGGAAGGTGTAGATGCAGGGGGTGTTACCAGAGAGTGGTTTCAAGTCTTGTCGAGACAAATGTTCAACCCGGACTACGCCCTCTTTACTCCCGTTGCCGCCGACCGAACCACGTTCCACCCCAACCGACTGAGCTCAGTCAACCCAGAACACATTGTGTTCTTCAAATTCATTGGACGTGTTATCGGTAAGGCACTTTACGAAGGCCGGGTTCTCGACTGTCACTTTAGCAGAGCGGTCTATAAGCGGATACTGGGCAAGACTGTCTCCATCAAGGATATGGAGACGCTCGATCTGGAGTACTACAAGTCCCTCGTCTGGATGCTGGAAAATGACATCACCGACGTCATTACCGAGAACTTCTCGCTCGAGACCGAGGCCTTTGGCGAGACACAGATCATCGATCTGATCGAGAACGGTCGCAATATCCCAGTCACCGAGGAGAACAAACAGGAGTACGTCCAACGGGTTGTGGAATACCGCTTGACCGGGTCTGTGCATGAGCAACTGGATGAGTTCCTGAAAGGTATGTCGGCAATCTACCTCTGACCTGCTTTACTGTGCTGATGATATTCCAGGTTTCCATGACATTGTCCCTGCGGAGCTCATCTCAATATTCAACGAACAGGAGCTCGAACTCCTCATCTCCGGTTTGCCAGACATTGACGTTGACGACTGGAAGAACAACACGGAATACCACAATTACTCGGCGTCATCATCTCAGATTCAATGGTTCTGGCGGGCTGTCCGATCCTTCGACAAGGAAGAACGTGCCAAGCTGCTACAGTTCGTGACGGGCACGAGCAAGGTACCCCTCAACGGTTTCAAAGAGCTTGAGGGCATGAACGGCTTCAGCAGGTTCAACATTCACCGGGACTACGGCAACAAGGACCGATTGCCAAGTTCACATACTTGCTTCAACCGTGAGTCCCGATCGATCTTCGCACCCTCAGCAGCTGCTAACCATTCATTCACAGAGCTTGATCTTCCCGAGTACGAGAGTTACGAGGCTCTCCGACAGCAGGTGTACACCGCCATCACCGCAGGTAGCGAGTACTTCGGTTTCGCATAGAACGTCACTGTTTCCAGCAAAGCGTCCCTCCTGGTTTCCTCTTCACGAAGGTCACGGTCATGTCAATCATGCATTTGACGGCGCTACTTCCAGTCTGTACGAAACATGTACACGTAGTCTTATGGCGACGGTCGTGATAATCTGCTGGGATGCTTACGTTGGCTGGTGGTCATTTTTCAGTTCAATACTTCGTTTTGCTGGGAGATGATTTCAATGGCCTTCTGGTGATCGATCTGGTTGGATGTGGCGGATGAAGTGCAGGTCATCCTCCCTTCTGACCGTCGTGCAGAAGTTGCTTTTGCATCTTTCTTTTGATTCGTGCTGTACTTAGCTTTTAATATAGATAGAAACCTTCAAACAACAACGTGGTTTTCTTCTCACATGAAAAGTGACTTGCTCAACTCTCATTCTTCGCGGAGTAAAATCCGCTGTGCGGAGCTTGCCGTCACCACCTATCAACTCATCCCACCTCCAACCTTGGTGGGCTTTGTGTCTCGAAAATTCTTAAAACATGAGGTAAACGACACTCACAAGTTGCAGCTGCACAGCAACATACATAGCCAAGTATGGCGACCAACTCCATCAAGCTCCTGACTGGGAACAGCCACCCGCAGCTAGCCAAACAGGTTGCGAACCGGTCCGTCCAAGCCGCCCTACTCCCCACCACACAATTCCCAGGGCTAACCTCAGACCGGTGGCTTAGGTTGGGCATCGAGTTGACGAAGATCATGGTCCTCCAGTACTCGAACCAAGAGACGTCCGTGACGATCGGCGAGTCGGTGCGGGACGAAGACGGTGCGTTCCCCTCCATCTACTCCTCCGCACAACGCCCCTCTCCTCAACTCCGCTCCCACCGCCTTCTACCAATTCCCATACCCCTTCCACACGCAAGCAGCTAATACCTCCTCCCTTCCGCCCACAGTCTTCATCCTCCAATCCACCGCCCCCGGCGACATCAACGACGGGCTCATGGAGCTACTGATCATGATCAACGCGTGCAAAACGGCCTCGGCGCGCCGCATCACGGCCGTGATCCCCAACTTCCCGTACGCGCGGCAGGACAAGAAGGACAAGTCGCGGGCGCCGATCACGGCGAAACTCATGGCCAACATGCTGCAGACGGCGGGGTGCAACCATGTCATCACGATGGATCTGCATGCCAGTCAGATCCAGGGCTTCTTCAACGTACCGGTCGATAATCTGTATGCGGAGCCCAGCACGCTGAGGTGGATAAGGGAGAATTTGGACGTGGAGAGGAGCGTGATCGTTAGTCCGGATGCGGGGGGCGCGAAGCGGTGAGTAGATTGCACGCAGTACACTACAGTTCCTAGGTGTTGCAGACATGAGACTACACTATGGTTAAAGACCGGGATCGACTAATGGCCGGTCTGGTCAAATAGAGCGACCTCGATCGCCGACCGTCTCGACCTGGGCTTCGCTCTGATCCACAAAGAGCGCGCCCGCCCCAACGAAGTCTCCCGCATGGTGCTGGTCGGCGACGTGCAAGACCGGATCGCCATCCTGGTCGACGACATGGCGGACACTTGCGGCACGCTGGTGAAAGCGGCCGACACGGTGATGGCGCACGGGGCGCGCGAGGTGGTGGCCATCGTTACGCACGGCATATTGAGCGGCAAGGCCATCGAGACGCTGAACGGGAGTAAGTTGTCAAGGGTCGTGGTCACGAATACGGTGCCGCATGAGGAGAAGAAGGAGAGGTGTGCGAGGCTCGAGACGATTGATATTTCTCCGACGCTGGCGGAGGCGTGTCGGAGAACGCATAATGGCGAGTCGGTGTCGTATTTGTTTTCGCATGAGACGACGTTTTAGGTAGGGGGTTGTGATGGGGTGGGGAGGGAGTTGGAAGGGCGAGCGAGGAGAGAAGGCCAGGGCGGGGTGTACGGCTGGAGCGGAAGGGTTGAGGCAGATACTGGTGGAGGAGACTTGTATAGTACTTCACTTCGAGGCATCGATGCACGGGCGTTGTAGGGGGTGCATCTATCTCGTAATTTGGCTTAGAGATGTGTCTGGTGGCTGTTTTGGCATGGATAGCCATACTACTATAGACTTCGACACTGTCATAAGTATCAGTGAAACTATCTGAGAATATCTGAGAGTCGTCTTAAGAGAGGATCTAAGGGAGATGAGACAAGGGGGAACGCAGAAGGGTGGATACTTTGGGTAGAGTGAATCTGATTGTAAGACTATACATCTGGCTTGCAAGTCATTGACGTCTTTCAGAATTGAAAAAAATCTGCCTACTCTGTGAGTATCTTGGGATGCGGGGAAACCAAGTTTGAGTGGAGACTGATGCTTTGTGTAGACCTCGTCTGCTCTGCTGAGGTACGGTTCAGGTGTAAGGGAGATTTTGAATGCCGAATCAGGCACCGACCCAGGTCTGTCAGATGCAAGACAGGCACGAGGTGCACAATAACCACAGGTAGCCTTTAGACTTCCGTTGTGCTATTGAGTGTGTAAAGCTGTGATGCCTTTAGAGCCTTCGGACAACAGCTAATTACACGTAACAACCGTCGAAAGACTCTATCTCTCTGTAGCTGGGAGATATGAAGCACCCTCATGTGACCACCACGCCGGCAAGCCACCTCTTTTACCCATCACCTCATCGAAACCTCTCTACTTCTTCATCGACGACGCTCTCCGCTTCCGCAACTCGCTCCTCTTGGCCTTCTCCTCGTTGACACGCTTGGCAAGGATCTGAGCGTATTCGCTCTGCAATAAGACTCGGTTAGTGCAAGCCAACCACTGAACCGGTAAGGATAGACATACGGCAGCATCTTTGGCGGCCTCAGCATGACGACGCTTGAGTGCGATCCGATGTCTCTTGTGCTGCAGACGTTGCGGGGTAACGAGACGCTGAATCTTGGGAGCTTTGGTGTACGGCTTCTTGCCCTCGCCCTTGGGCTGGACTTCACGTCGGATCACGAATTTGCGGACCTGTTCCACACGCATCAGCAATCCCTCTCTCATATCCCGATTGCCCAAACCTCCGAAACCTACATCATCATCCTTTGTCAAACCGAAGAAACGACGAATCTTCGTCGCCCTCTTCGGCCCCAGCCGCTTCGGGTGCACCGTATCCGTCAGGCCCGGAATATCATTCTCGCCCTGCTTAACAATCGACAGCGCCAATACCGACAGGTCCATGGCCACAATGCACCCTCTGACGCTCTTCCGCTTGCGCTCGCCGGTCCGACGCGGCCGGTAGCAGCTGTGGCCGTCGCTGAGGAGAAGCCGCACACGCGTCGGGTGCATGATGCCCTGCTTCATCGGGAAGCCCTGCTTGTCGTTGCCGCCGGTGATCTTGAAGATGTAGCCTTTGAACTCGTCGCCGACGCTGTCGCCGGGGACCTCGGCGCCCATGCGGCGGTCCATGAAGACGCGGAGCTTGCGGTCGTCTTCGATTTCGATTAGTTTTTGAGACCCGTTGGCCGGGTAGGAGATGTTCAGCTTCATCTTGACGGGGTGCCCGAGGCAGGGTCAAGATGGGGTCGGCTGAATTGTGTTGTGATTTCGGGGTTGATTTGCGGCGTCGTTGGTGGAGGTCGTGGTGAGGCTAATTCGGAAAAATTCGTATGTGTGGGCTTAGGTAAGCGGTTGCGCTAGCGAGGTGATCGCTTAGGTAGGGCTTGGGGGGTGTCAGCCAAATGACGCCTAACACTCGAGTACTTGCATTGTCTGAGAATCACGGAGATCTGCGACGATCTCACTGCCTTTTACCAATGTCAAGCATGTGGAGAGGCAGGACTGTACGTCTTCGGGTGTTAACGATCTTTCAGCACAGGCATATCACACATTTCTAGGTTGACTACATGTCGAAAACATTATTAAGTTCGAGATGCGCGATACAGAGGGTTGCCTCTATTGATATGTATATACGTCGACCTGGATTTTCTTGTATTGCCTTTCATATGATAGGTAGGTAGACAAACAAGGTGGGTACGAGAGTAAAGTTACTAACGCAGATTGCTGCTGGGTCCTAACCGCTATTTATCGTCACCCATAGGTTATGCTGAGGGCACATATATGATAGACATCTTCTGCGGAACTTGATCTATAGCAAATGAAAATATACAAGGAGGGAGACAGGATCACACGAGGTTAAAGCGAGAGGGTAACTAATTCATACAGTCGTTATTCATTCTTCATTATGCAGATACCGTTCCAAAAGTCCTATCTACTGGGACCAGTCGGATGATAACAACAGCTATGGCTAATCAGTCTCATGAGCCCACCGCTTCAACGAATCACCTCTGATCCTTCTCTGTCGACACCCTCGAGACTCTCGAGGATGTCACTTCCTCCCAGCAACCCTTTGGTCCCACTCGTCGACTTGGGGGCGTCGCTCCAGACCTCGTGAAACTTCACAGACTCGTCAGAGGAGGCTACCACAATGCACCCTTCTTCCGCGGTACGCGACCACCAGGTCCCACCCTCACCTCTGTGCTGACTCGCTTCATTTGGTCCGCCCGGATACGGTATCGCGTACAGAGCGCGACTGTCGCCTGCCCAAGGGATTGCCACAACCTGTTGACATTCGGGCCATGTGAAAACAGCTATCCGAAATGGATGTTCAGGCTGAGCGTATCCGAACGTGGCGGCAATCTCACGACGAGTGGTGGACCATATCAACGACGTCACTTGAGCGGCGACGTCGATAGTCGCCAGGCACGCCCCGGAGGAACAGTGATAGAAGTGAATGGCCCTGTCATTCGAGCCCCCACCAGTTGCCACCAAACCACGTTGCCACGGACAGAAGGCGATGGCTTTGACGGCTGCACTATGAGTCCAACGGTGTTTTTGACAGCCATCGGTGAGGTCGCGGACACGACCACGACCTGGTATGGCCATGGTTCGGCTGACTGCACCACCATCCGCATTGGCCAAATCATCCGATACCACATCATGGGACCGGCGGCCCAGCAAGCCTGCTATTGTGTGGTACGGTCGCCAGTTATGATGGTGACCAGGCACTTCGAACCCAGCGAGGAAAGCTTGGAATGATCTGTGGGCGGTGATCGGCTCCGGTCGGCCCAAGACACGGGTCACTTCGAAGAGATAGCACATGTTGTCATTGCCACCACTTGCAAAGTAATCGCCTTCGAAGGACCAAGCCAGACCGCAGATCTGTTGCGTGTGAACCGATATTCTTGCCAGCAGGTTCATCGCGCCAGTCCAACCATGAACAGCAGTCTGGCCTGGGCTCGCCCATTCGATGGCGTAGTAATGAACGTTTCCGGCCTCGTCGCCTACCAGAAGGTCCTCCGTATCCACAACACTCGCTAGACGTTCAGAGGGCCGTCGAGTCGTGTTTGGTTTAAATGCTAGACAGGCTATTGGACTTGGCTGTTGAGATTCAAAACGGCTGTCCTCATCGAACAGACTCCACAGTGTCACTTGGCCGTCTGCTCGGCCGATTGCAAGTATACTGTATCCGCCTTGGCTTGACGAGAAGGATAAAGAGGTTACGTAAGCCTCGGAATGACCAGGGAATGTTGGTGGATACTGTACTCCAAACATCTCCGACCACAGGTACACCTTGTTGTTGAGCCCAACTGCTAAAGTACGAGAGGTGGGTGTAAACGCAAGCACCGAACAATAGAAGTCATCGCGCAACTGAGGAGCATCGAGAACTCTGAAAGGAGTGGCAGGTACAGCCCGGCGCGGTTGCGTGATAACCTTCGGACGACCTGCATTTGTTATGTTAATAATCCGAGTCATCACTGCTTTCCATACATGCAATGGCGACTGCTGTCAATCAGGGTTCGATCGTAATCGTCAAGGCCGTAGCCTGTGATGAGGTACGAGGTAGTGCGAGGAGCCACGCCGACTCCGACGGCTATATAGTATGGTCTTCCTGCTGTGTTCTGCAAAAAGGGACAGGAGAGGCTCGAAATGCTTGAAATTTGATACCTACGGGGTAGCACTGGAGGAACTTACGTATGAGGGCGCCATCCTTAACCCACTCGCTGTCTTTCCACACTGTACGTGCTCCTTGGCCGTCATTCCACTTTCGCTTTGTACCTCTGCCTATGCTCTGGGACGGAAACGCCTTCGGACCTGCTGGAGAGCCTAAAACTCTGCTTGCTTGGTCAATGTCAAATGCGGCGGCTAGCCGTCTCTCATGCCTATCAAGATCCTGATCCGGACTATCGCCTTGTAGGAATCGTGAGGTATACATCGGAGCATTAGTACCACTACCCAGGAAGCCTCCACGGCCATCGGAGACTCCTGCTATAGGTCCGTTCATGGCGGCTCCTGTACCACCAACGTTCCATACAGCACCAGAACTAGCCTGTCGGGAGGACTGGCCTAGCGACTGCGCACGTACTTCGAGCACACCACTGCCGTTAGCAGATGCAGCCCGAGGGGTACGCGACGGGCGTCGTGGTGCAAGCCTGGTTGGAGTGTTTCTTGTTCGAGAAGCCGCCCTGGGGCCGAATGGGTCTGGACTAGCGCTTCGCTGCCGTAGAAGCTTTTCGCCGCCAGAAAGGCTATAGCTTGGCTTGCTCAAATGAAAACTCCTGGTGGAAGACATCGGAGATAATCGCCTCGGGATAAAGCGATCGGGTGAGGACAGTGGAGTGCGCGGACTGGCACCGCCACTATAACATCGACGAGAAGGGGACAAGCTGATCCTCTTGAATCCATTGGAGTCATCAGGGAGCTTTTTAGCCTTGGAACCTTGACGAGGAAAGGGATAAGCATCAATGGCTTTGCAGGCCTTCACAAGCGGGGTTTCTGTTCCTTCAAACGAGCTCTCAGAAGCTGGAGGAGACGGATATGGAAAAGCCGCCGCCCAAGGTTGGGTAAGGTCCGTGGTGCACCTAGGCGTTTCCTCCAATGCTTCGTCCTTGGTCGGTGCGTCAATAATGAGAGCTACTGATCTGGAGCGGCGGCGACTAAAGAAAGAAGAGCCTGTAGTGGTGTGTATATCCTCTACAGAGAACGAACGAAAGCGTGGCATTGCGCCACGGAAAGACTGAGGAAGCGACTCTTATCCGAGTCGGGCGTGTATAATGGATGGCTGCAGGATAATTAATCAGTAATGACTGTAATGGTGCTCTGGATAATGAATGATAACGGAGGAGAGCCCGGTAGCTCTCCTCTCCTCAATCCTTGGTGACGTTAAGAAGTCTGGATAGAACAGACAACTCGAAATCGAAAGAAAACGCTTCGCTTACATAAGAACGGAGTTTGCGGTGTTTACATGAAGGAACGTGACCATTGTTACTTCCGAAATTCTTAGGCATATCGGCGGGATACCACCAGCATATAGTCGACTTAGTCAATGGCGAGCGCAAGTGTTCTCTTTGGTTTGGTGGGAAGTATTTTCGCTGATATGAAATGCATAGCATGGGGTGCCCAGAATCAGCTCTTCAGGAGCCAAATCAGACCAAACTCGACAAGATGAAGTACAGGAGATAAAAGTCTACCAGGAGTTGGTAGAACTGGTCAACCTCAAGGTCCAGCTGCGTAACATGCCCATGGAAGCTTATGCTGACGGGCTATAGATTAGAGAGCGTCAGTACACTATAGAGACATTGCATCTCACCTCCAAACTTCTTAAACAGAATCCCGAGTACTACACTATATGGAACCACAGGCGTCGGGTTCTTCAGGATCAATTCTCTCGCTCTGCTACAACGCGCAATGCCGGATCAGCTGACCCTCAAGACGCCTCTCATGACCATTCGGAAACTATACTAGCTCTGATAACCAACGACCTCCAATTTCTCGTTCCGCTTCTGCGCAAGTTCCCCAAATGCTATTGGGTATGGAACCACAGACTATGGATACTTCAACAATCAACGATTCAGTTGTCTGAAGTCACCGCCCTCAGATTGTGGCGAGAAGAGCTCGGGCTTGTCAACAAGATGCTGAGTCTTGATAGTAGGAATTTCCATGGCTGGGGTTACAGGAGAACTGTAATCGCAGCGTTGGAAAGTAACAGCCAAATCCATGGCGACTCTGGTACGAAGGCAATAGGTAAAAGCTTAGTCGAAGAGGAGTTCACATATACCACGAAGATGATCGGGACCGATCTATCAAACTTCTCCGCATGGCACAACAGAAGCAAACTCATTCCTAGACTCTTGGATGAGCGGGCAGCGAATGCCGAGACGAGGCAGAAATTCTTGGATGACGGTATGAAGAGCACGCTGTTCTCTACTTGCGTACAGTACTAACAATGACATCAGAATTAGAACTGATCAAACAAGCCCTATACACTGATCCTTATGATCAATCCCTCTGGTTCTATCACAATTACCTTATGTGCACCTTCAGTCCCAGAACCGCACGGGACTCCATGGCACCCAACCTCACCGAAGATTGCAGGCTCAGTTATATTATCCAAACGCTAGAGGTCCTGCAGGACCTTCGTGAGTGTGCTGAGGACTGTAAATGGGTTTACCAGGCGTTGTTGCAGTACACAACACTGGAATACTTGCTCAAGGACGAGCCTCTCACGGCCGTCACGAGCAATTTGGCCGAGTGGTTGGACAAGCTACGCGAGTTAGATCCGTTGAGGAAAGGTAGATGGGACGATCTCAGCAAGACTCTCGGTCTTGGTCCAGATCGATAGATCCGACCTGGCTTCCAGCATGTGTACTGGAGTCTGCCGCTATTTACCATGGCGAGTTATGACACTGCTTGTACCTACGTCGCCACAGTCTGCGGACCACTACCTAAGTTCAGAACTATTCCATACATTTCGAGTGAAATCACAGATCACATTCACGCTTCCCAGTGGCCATCATTGCGAATTCTCGTGGCCTGATATGAACTTGAAGATTTATACCATAGTAGTGACGAAGCTAATATGGTGAAAACCACATCTACTTCGTAATCACATGTAACTTGTAAGGAAACACAGGTATGTAAGGTAGGTACTCGTACTGTGAAACGTAGGCAGCTGTGGCGTCGCCCCTGGCCCGAATGATCCCTGTTGTTTCGCCTGTCTTTACGGGCTTTACGGGGAACAAAGAAAACAGAACAAGGTAATTACGAGCGACGAACAATCCTCGTATGAGAAACTGTGTATACGCACGGTCATTGACCTATTCAGAATTCGGCCTTCATAAACATCCAGTCATTGCATGATCCGTTGCTGGGTCTGATTATATCCCGTTTCTGAGTTTTCGAGTCTTAGGATATGTAGTACTCTAGTCGACATACTCTGCGCCTCTCCAATGAACCAAGGCCATCTAAGGCTTTGCATTCCTTAACTAGGAAAATTAAAGTTGTGCAACAAACCAGATCACCACTGAGATCCATTGATGTTATCGAATCCCGAGAGGAACGAACGCTCAACAACTCAACCTCGATCGTGTCTGAGCAGACAAGCTCTGGAGGGAGGACGGGGCCATGGAAAGGAAGATGGAAAGTGGGAATAGCTCAGATCGCGAAGGGGTAAGCTGGCCACGTCTCAAAGGAGACTTACGGCTCTGATCAATGTTGCTGACTGATTGACAAGGACACTTTCGAAGACGCTCATGATACCACGCCTCGAATATACCACTCAGTCTCCAGCAACTCTACAAGGTCCTTGACTGGTCGGCCCTCCTCATCGCCAATAGGCACGCCTACAATCCTTGCCACCGAAATACCTCCAGTACCAATATTGGAAGAGAATGGAGACATTGATGCGCCGGAGTCAAATGGACATGTATTGGAACCTTCACACCCAGCCGGCGATGATTCTCAAGATCACGAGAGAACCCCAAAATCACCCCTACTCACTTCCCACCGAATATCCGCAACCTCCCTCGACGATGTAAACCTCGAATTACCACAGGACGACGACTCATCTCGATCACGGTCGTCAACGCTCAAGTCAAAACCCGACGAGGTAGAGGCGCCGGCGCCACCACCAAGGCTACCGTCTCGCTCACAAGGCCTCTCGGGCGCTTTACCATCGGTACCATGGGGCCCTCCTCCAGTACCACCAAGACAAAGTATGCCACTACCGGCCGCTTTGCCTAGAAAGCTCACGAGCCCATTCTCATGGTTATCTCGAAATACTTCTGCCCCAAAGGAAGTCAGTGCCCCACCCGTACCTGCTGCGAGTGCACAGTCACAGCGGCGCAATACGTCTTCCTCTGTTGCAACTATTGGTAGTAATCCGGAGCTTATGCTGAGCCGGCTGGAGGAGGGACACGACACCGATGGATCAGGCAGCGGCCCCAAGAGGCCTGTTCGAAATAGTCTACGGGAGAGATTCAAGATGCTACGCATGAGAGAAGAAGCGGGAATCACATCTTTGGACAATGACGACGCTGGTTCAGCAGTGGGTGGTGGAGGGGCACTTGCCGGTTTGATCGGCCGCAGCGCTAGCGTTGGCTTAGGTATTGCCAGTCCAACCAGTATCGCCAACGAACAGGAAGGCGGACTTGCAGGAGCTTCGGCTCAGTCGCCTTCTTCGGCGATACCTCCACCGTCACCTTTGAATCCGAAGCTCGCACCAGGAACCGTCGCTGGAGTCTCCGCCGGACCTTCCACAACCCAAGATCCAGCAGCGCCCGTGGACTGGGACCTGTGGCAATCGGTGGTGTATGAAGGTCCGGCGGCCGTCGCACGTACGAGCCCAGAGGAATTGAACCAAGCTATCACTAGCGGTATACCGAGCGCAATTCGGGGGGTGGTTTGGCAGGTTCTCGCACAGAGTAAGAACGAAGAGTTGGAAACTGTGTACAAGGAACTCGTTGTTCGTGGAACCGAGAAAGATAAAGATCGGTCAGGTAGTGTCAGTGGACTGAGCATGACGAACGGTTCGATACATAGCAACAATAAAGAGAAAGAGTCTGTTGCTTCCTCGGCATCATCGGTTCATTCAGATCATTCCACGCCTGTGGTGGCAGGTGCGAATAGTCTTAATTCTCCGTCACCTTCCCATGAGAAGGATGCCGAGTCAATGCTTAAAGCGCATGCAACCGCAGTGGCAGAACGGAAGAAGAAGGCTCAGGAAGATGCAGCAGCACTACAGAAACTCGAGAAAGCGATCAAAAGAGACCTCGGTGCAAGGACCAGTTACTCAAAATATGCCGCTGCTGCTGGCCTGCAGGACGGACTGTTCGGCGTCTGTAAAGCTTATGCCCTCTTTGACGAAGGTGTCGGCTATGCGCAAGGGATGAACTTTCTTGCCATGCCTTTGCTCTTTAATGTTCGCTTTCCCCCTCTCTCAATACTATCATCGCTGACAAATATGTCTAGATGCCAGAAGAAGAAGCATTCTGCCTTCTGGTCCGCCTCATGAACCAATATCATATTCGGGATATGTTCATACAGGATATGCCCGGCCTTCACCTCCATCTCTATCAATTTGAACGCTTATTAGAAGACCTCGAACCAGCACTGTACTGTCACCTTCACCGAAGAGGAGTTACTCCTCAGCTTTACGCAACTCAGTGGTTTCTTACTCTTTTTGCCTATCGCTTCCCACTACAGCTCGTACTTCGAGTTTACGATCTGCTCCTCAGCGAAGGCCTCGAGGGGGCCATTCTAAAGTTTGGTATCGTCCTCATGCAGAAAAACGCGCAGACATTACTTGGAATGAACGATATGTCAACTTTGACGAGTTTCCTCAAGGAGCGAATCTTCGACGTCTACATCGACCAAGCACCTTCGGCCAACTCCATACTCGAGTCAGGCTTTTTCGGAAGCTCAGGAGGCATCGATAAGGAAATCTACCGTGCGGATGCCTTGGTGCAAGACGCCTGTGCAGTCAAGATCACCCCTGAAATCCTCAAAACCTATACCGCCGAATGGAACGAGAAAGCACGCCTTGAGAAAGAGAGGGAAGCCGAGATCGACGCTCTGCGAAACGTCAACAGCAACCTTTCACTGAAGGTCCGTTCGTTAGAGGAGCGGGCTGAGAGGTCCGACAGAGAGCATGTGGAAATGGCATCGGAGCTGGTACGAACCAAGGTGCGGAATGAGGAGCTGCAAGACTTCAACGAGAGCCTCATAGGCCAGGTCGACGAGTTGAGAGTAGTTGTGGAGCGGCAGCCTGAGGACATTGAAAAGCGTTTGAAGGACGAGATGGATCGGATCATGAAACGGAACATCGAAGTCCAGAATGAAAACCGAGCATTGGAGGAACAGATGGCAGACATGGAGAAGGATCTCGTGGAAACAAAGATGCAGTATGCCGAGGTAACATACGCCCTCCACAATCCATACCCACATGATATGGCTAACTGGATCCTTCTACCAGATAAATTCCAACCACGAAACACTGAAACAGAAGTGGAACGACCTGCGCAAAGCTCTCGATGGTTAAACCAGTCACTGGTCTGACTGATGCTCATGCCTTTAGTACAACGCATAACACTATCCAATATGTACAGATCCGTCTCTTCACAGCGACTCGATAGATGCGGAGTCTCTCCTTTCTAATTTTTAGTCTATCGTCATGGGCAGGCGGTGGGTGTCATGTGCATTGAGCGCGGAGTCGTCCTCTAGCAATTATGTATACCATTGAAAAGATACTGTCAGCACATGGCTGGCTCAGTCGGCGAGTTTATAAAGCAGTGATACACTTATTCCTGACTCTCATGGCTTTTGACATGGAGCACCGTTGGGGCTATGAAAGAGCAACCGAATGAATCTTTTACTGCCAATAGTCCTTTCCTGGGAGCTGTTCGGTAAAAGGGGCCTGAACTTAGCAAACCCAACCCATATTGCCTCTGTAATACGAGGAAGATCGTGGTGATAGATGAACCAGCCTCTCGTACGAGAACAGTTGATGTTGGCCCCAATGTAAGCCACGCCGACATATTAACACTTCGCCGTGGGACTGACGAGAAAATGGAAGCCCTGAGCACAAACACAAGAATACAACAAGCATCAACACCATGTCTAAGTCAGCCTACTGAAATCAGGATCAAGCCCTGAAGGTCAGGTTGATCGATATATACAGAATCTTACCCTACTATACCTTACGTAAGGATGGGGCTAAAATAGGTCGGGCTGTGCCAACGTTGCCCAAAATAGCTATATTCCTACTTTGTAAGCTTCATTCCAACATGTTGGCACCACGACTCCTTCATAACGGAAACAAGAAGTCAAATATGTGGAATATACTGCGTCCATGGCACCGTGGTGTAAACACCCACGGGAACGTACCTCAGACTGATGGCAGTCTCCACAGTGATATACACCCTTGACAGCAAAAACAAGGGCAAATTCAGCAGCCCAACAAGAATGACAGCCCGATACAACAAAGGCATGATCCCAGGTTCCGGTGCTAGGACGACCGCCACCAAACTTCTGAAATCATGCTCGTGCAGATATACCGCGATCGAAAATGCAGCGAGCAGCGATATCGTGCCGGCCATGGTGTCGATGCAAGCGATCTTCCAAAGCAGCTGCTCGACCTCTGTCGGGAACGTGAAGTCCCAAGCGAGGGTGTGTGCGGCGCCATAGAAGCTGCACGCTACGAGGGCAGCGACCAAGCCTCCGGATGCCCAGCTGCAGAAATACGCATAGAAGCCAGCCCGCAGGCCCTTGCGGTTCAGGAAGATGTTCGGAGCGTGGGAGGTAAAGTAGTTGACAGAACCCTGGTGGTCGTGCAGCTGTTCGTCTATTCTGTCTAGCGCCGCGGCTGCCAGCTTCCATCTCTGGATGTCTTTCTCGGAGAGTGATATGGCTAGCCTTCCGTTGTTGTTGTCGGTGGCTGGTACCGAAACGGGCCGGACTTCCAGTGCTGGCCCAATGCCGCAGGGGAGAGATTGCCCGGTTACCAAAGAACAAATAGGGGATGTATCCGAAGGTGGTTCCAATAAATACTCGATGCTATCAGCACGATGATGGGTGATGACATCCGGGGGATCTCCAAAGGAACGCCGTGGGCGAAGCTCAAGAGTGACTTTTGCTTCCGCTTCTTTATCTGGACCTACGCCCTGCTGACTTCGCTCATTCGGCACGGGGTACATGTGTAGGTACGAGCTCTCGGAGCCAGTACTATTCGAATATTCCGTTGAACAAATCCGCATAGGGGGCCCTCCCTTATGCGAACGCGCTCTACTTCCAAAACCATAGTTTCGCACCAACATCAATGCCAACAAATCCTGGAATTCAGAAGGATCGATACATGTCGGGTCTCGAACGTCGAGCGGTTTCTGGAACCAAAGACCGTACATGCCAATCGTACAAGCCACGTGGAAAAGAGTGTGGACCTCCAGTAGGGTGATCGGATAGCCAACAGACTTTCGGGCGATGGTTTCGACCAGCATCCAGCTCACTTGAACACAGACTAAGCATTTGGCGAGGACATCCGCTTTGCTCTTATCCCGTATAGCGGCTTCAGGTACCTTTAGGAAATGTCCATGTCTGGCAAGAAAGGCGATTCCTTTGGGCGAAAATGTGAGTCGAGATAATGAGTTGTGAATGTGACTGACATCAACCACAAAGCCTCCCATTACGGCGTAATGCCCGTACATCATGGAATAGCGTGACTTGTTGGACGAACGGAAGGGACTCTGTGAGGAGGCACTGAAGTCAATCCCCTTTCTCGAAGGCCACAAGTCCAGGATGAAGAGTCACTTACCCTTCCGGTCAGGGCACGGGCCCGGTTGTGGGACGTTTCTACCCTGGCAGGATCCAGCCCTGGTCCGGAAGTCTCAGCTAAGGCTAGACTGTTGAGTTTCTTGCAGAGTCTTGCCGCAGAGAACCATTGCTTTCCGGCCGAATACAGGACTATTTCTGGTGACACGACGGCCACCGCGACCCATTTGCATTTGTGAAGCCACCATGCTACCGTCGTTTGTCCGTGAGGTCCGACATTGAGATGGATTGCCGTGAACACACACAGCGAGAGTGTGAAAAGACAGCTGGATATGATCTTCCAGGTGCCTCGACCTTGTGGTTCCGGAACCCAGAATGGCGCAAATTCAGTGCTGTTGAAGGTTTTCAGGGGACTATTGACCATTGCCAACTGTTACCATGCTAGACTCTAAGGGCAAGTTTTCTGCGTTTGAACATGTTTTAATGAAAGTATCTACAACGGATCAATAATAGACAAGTCATGAATCAGGCTCTCCCCTGGAACGACCTCATACACAAGATTTTGCCACATGTTTTGCCGTCCTGTTCTAGCCTTGTGGAACGGTGTCTCAGGCTGTGTTACACGTGACATCACCGCGTCCAAGTGTTCGACAAGAAAATATTTCCGATTCGTTCTTGGCTTTACTTGGCAGTCTATTTTTTCTTTTTTGATCGGTTCTACCTATCGTTTCTATGCCTTTCAATTTCCCTGAGCTGCAAACAGCGTTTCGGGCTATAAGTCACCTTGACATCGACAGACCCAGCTCCTCAACCCTAAGAAGCTTATACTGTTCTTAGTTGATGTGTCTATGCATATAGCTTAACTATATGTCCCTCCAGGTCATTTCTTCTTGACGATGGAAATGAGTACTCCAGAAGTCAAGTGACCCCGAGGCGAACAAGGGGCATCTTCTGAATTCAACGAGTACCGGAGGTCGTCACGTAACGGAGGGTCGTGGAAGTGAGTGGAGGCAGTTTCCTAACATAGCTGAGAAACTCCGAGAAACGTTCCACTACTGAAGACTTGAACGAGCATCTTGTCTGAATACCGAAAAAGCCAACTACTCTGATCCATAGCAATGCCGTCTACTCTACGAACTTGTGCTTATGGCAGACTCTGCTCGTTTCCTGATAGCAACACCCTATGGTTGAGAGAGCGTTATCCGATTCAGGATGGCCTACCAGTCTCAGACCACTTAGTCTGCTAGGTCTCTGGCTACATCCGAGCACCGCTTCGAGGAAGACGTCCTATGTACAAGATGCAACGAGATGATTATCTTACTCAGCTTCTGCGAATCTCTACCTCAAATGCCACAGCAAGCTTGTCGTGGGAAAATGTGGTCTCGTACCATAATCGCATCACGTCGAGGATGCAAGCCATGGAACAGTCCAGGCTCGAACTCAGAGACTGCCAACCCCTCAAAACAGCAACTCTTGCTTGTTTGAACAAAAGTCACCAACCGCCACAACATGATCCTGCATGGCCAGAACTCATGGCGCGACACCGAGCAGCAGTACTACCTCTTGGCTGATGACACAAGCATATATACAACGTGCTTATCATACGAGTAGAACGAGAACACTAACACGGCGACAGGACAGGACAGGAACTCGGTTGGACGTGCTTTGCGGCCTTGCGGGCAAAAGCCTGATCCCTGCCATGTCTTCATCTTTTGCTGGCGGTTACAAGCCCTAAGGAATCTAGTCTCCGGAAATAGTGGAGCAGATTTATATGACCCCGAAACAACATCTATGTGGCTCATAGCCAAGCCACAATCACACTGGAATCTTCCTGAGACCCTGTCGTCGCCCAATGGAGGCTATCCATCTATTTGATGGTGGGTTTAAGGTTTTAAGCTTCAGGGCTTGCTCAGACAGCCGGTCAATTCGAATACTAGCGTTCTTCCCTCCTGATTATCAGCCGTAGAGTCCGCACAGGCGGGCACCTCGAACTTGACACTCTCTTTGCTTGTCCAACCTTTCATCATGGTACATGTCCAGCGAATCATCCACGATGGCCCAGTAAGAACATCACAAATATCCCCTCACAACCCCCTGAAAACTCGCCTCAACTCCCCACAAGCCTCCGCATACCGCCTGCCCACATCACCATGCACGCCCCACGGATTCGGCGTCCGATCCCAAGCATGCCCCACTTCCCGCACGACCCCGCCCGAGACCCTCTTCCCTAGCCCCTTCAACCGTTCCGCAAACCTCAAGCCCTCCGCACACAGGCCGTCCCACTCGCACGTGTAGATGGCAATATCGGCCGGCAAGCCCGTGCGCAACCGCTCGTCGTCCGCTACGCCTGGCGAGAGGAACGGACTACGCAGGTCGATGGCGTCGGGAGGAGAGAGGTATGCGGCGTCGAAGAGGTCGGTTAGGAAGGCGGGCAGTTCGCGGGAAGGCCGGGGATTGGTGGCGCGGCGGGAAAAGCGCGGAAGGGTGTAGTCGAGAACGGGGTAGAAGGCGGTGATGGCGCGGATCTTGAAGGGGCGGTCGGTCCTGCTGGTACCGCTGCCTGTCCGCCCCGTAACTGCTCCCTCATCCTCCTCCTCCTCCTGTACCTCCCGCTCCCGCTTCCCTACCCGCAGCCTATACCCCAGCCTCAACAAGACACTAAACGCCAAGTTCCCCCCCGCCGAAAAGCCACTGACACCGACGCGCATCGGATCGACGCCCAGCCGCTCCGCATGCGCCACGACCCACAACAGCGCGTCGACGCCGTCGTCCACGGCCGTCGGGAAGGGATGCTCGGGCGCGAGGCCGTAGTCGACGCTCACGCAGACGGCGGGCACGTGGGACGTGAGGGCGGCCGCCCAGCGGGCGTCGTCGGTGGCGGCGCCGAGGGTGAAGCCGCCGCCGTGGAAATTGAGGATTAGGGGGAGGGGATGAGCGGCGGGCTTGTGGGTTGGAGGAGGAGGTGGGGTGTAGAAGGCGAGGGCGATGGTGCGTGGGTGGTCGGAGGGGGAGCCGGAGGGGTTGCTGGTGGGGATGCGGATGGTGAAGGTTGGTGCTGGGGGGCGGGGAGGCGCGAGGCGGTGCAGGTGCATGCCGATGCGCATCAGGTGGCGGAGGAGGTAGGCTTGTAGGTGGAGAAGCCAGCGCCAGCCAGGTGGGGCCATGGCGCTGACGGGGGGCAAGGGTGCGGAGGGTTGCTGTTTGTGGCAATGGGAACTGAGCGGAGAAGGCGGAGAATGGAGTTGACCGCGGTGGTTCATAGATAGATACAAACGTTAGGCGGGCATGAAATTAGCCCTCCATGTAAGCATGAAGTAGGTATGAACTTAGGCACGCATTAGGTGGGTATCAGACGTGAACTAAGGTATGAACTTAAGCATGGGCGCAGGCATGAACTCAGGTGTGAACTTAGGTGTGGGTTTAGGTGTCAATAGGTGTAGGGAGGTTAAGTTGGGCGATTCTAATAGCCACGTTGAAATGGGGGAGAAAATATTGGAGTCGTGACTGTAGGGGAGAATCTAGTAATTTATTGATCATGCTTCCTCGGCGTGCATGAGAGATGTCTCTATCGCCGGGGTACTGTGCGGAGTAGAGTACATGACAAATACTCTACTCACACGCACCGTACTGAGAAAGGTGTATCTTTGTTTGATATCGCTAGAGACACATATTTGAAGCTTCCAAAGTCTCTTCTGTACATAGCAAACCTCTACGATATGTATGTTGTTTGTAGAATATTTGATGCTTCTACAGAGATGGTTCAACCCTGCACCAGATTCTCATTTACCCAGGGGCGGAATGGCGTCCACTAACTCAAACAGCCGTACCCTTCACCACAAAACTCTTCTGCACCATAATTCTTTCCGTTCCGATTTTTGAATTGTCCAGCATGTCATGCAGCGCAGTCTCATTCGCTGTAACCGCCGTTCCATGATCCGCGGCCAAGTTCTCATGCGGTCCGACCGTCGACGAGCTTGACTCCTTGCGGTTTTCCACGCTGCCAATGTTGCTATGCTTGCTGTCGTTACTGTGGCGGCTTCGGATCGAGCCGAGGGAGATGACGCTGCGGAACGAGCGGACAACTGATTCGACCGAGAAGCCTTGGAAGACAGGGCGGAGGGTAGGGAGGCAGGCGCTTACAATAGCGAGGGAGGCTTCGATGATGGTCCAGTAAGTGGTCTGGGCGATGTAGTCTGGCAAGTTCAATTTAGAGAACTGTCTTCACCGGAAAAGAAGGCTGTGGGTTGGAATTACAGGTTAAATCCCATTGTTCTTCGGGATCCATGTTGGCAGCCTTGACAAAGGTGACCATCCGCGTGATGCTGGCTGCAATTGTCCTGTTGCTTGCTTAGTGTATTCTGGGACTCATGCGTACCAAGACAAGCGTAGGTTGGGAGTTTGGGAAGGTCATAACTTACAAGCAGCCTAGTAAAAAGATCGCAGTCACGGCGATCTTGTGCCTAGGGGGCATTTGAAGATGCCACACAAAGGGAATAGGGATAATCAGGATGATGAAGTCGATCAGGAAGTCAGAGATCGAAAGTGAATAGTAGACTTGAAGCTTGTTGGTGCAAGTGACACCAGGGGCGGAGGAACCATATCGAACCCAAGTCGAAAGAGGAGTGCACATAAGAAGCAGTGCGAAGAAGAAACTGAGGCCCCAAACAACAGCCAGGCTTATGGAAGTCCACACAGCGGCTGTAAACAAAGGCCCGCGGAAGATTCTCTTATAGAAGAACAAGATACTGCATTTGGTGAGTGTGATGGGTATAACATGAGTGCTTTCAAAGATTATCTCAACCTGAGAGGCGGGTCAGCACTCCAACATGTATTTGAGTATATGATATCTGTTATCCTTACAACATTGAAAAGATAAGATGGAGGGATCAAATCCCCGGTAGGTGTTCTCTGAACATGGTTACCCAGGTTGGCATCTGCGCATTCTGGATCACACACTTATATCAGTTTTCCTACAGGTAGACTCAAAATGTAGTTCTATCGGCAAGAGAGAAGAGAACCCACGGATAAAGATAGGTATGGCACAGCACAGCACGAAGAAGAACTGTATCCATTTAGTTGGTCCTTTTCATAAACTGTTCCCGATTTGGTGACATACTGCAGCTAGTAGAACAAGAATATCATCAACGGCGAGAGCTAACTTTCTTGCTCGACGAGCCTTTATGCGAAGGCCGACAAAGAAAAGAGCAAGAAAAGTGAACACTGCAGTCAGTGCAATGACCTCCCCACTTGACTGGACCATGTCGAAGGGGATAGAAGGCTAGCAGTATCTCATCAATAAGTTTCAGTAGAAGACAGGTTGCTGTAACGGTGATGGTTAGAGAGGTGTAGATTTATGGAGGAGCAGAACAGTTCAAATAGAAAACAACGGACTTGTACGAAGAAAATTCAATGTAAGCGGCAAGACTCCACGTGGAGTGGTGCCATCCTCGGACATAAGACCCCCTGTGCTGATGTAGTACTCGTAAAAATCTGTGACATGGAATGGAAAAGTGTGAGGAATGCCATTCTGTACCTCTACCAAAGCTTCTCCAATACGAGATGCTGAAAAAAGTACCTATGTAGAATGGTTGTCTATGTATAACAGGCTACACAAAACAGTCATTGCAGCAGAAACGCTGGTTATCAATAGTAAAGGATTATGCAAGCGAAGCTCATCCGTAGTTCAAGGTCCTAAACCACGTCTCTCAGTGAGATTCAAAGGCCAATCCCAGGTAAGTGAGCCAGATCATCGCCCGGAGCTGACTGACGAAAAACGTGTGCAGCAGCGGGATCTAGGTTTCTTGTCAATGATCAGCGCTTTGTGATTGTGGCCTTGAGTACATCCAATGACACAGCAGACAGAACAATTGGGGGCCATGCAGTGTTTTGCATTAGTTGTAGATCTTCCCGGGGTCAGGTGGCAAAAGATTGCAGCTTGGGTAAACGACTTCGGTATACCATGCACCTGCATAAAAGACCCCGATACACATAGACATCGGCCCGTAGAAAAGACTTCCATGATAACATACATCCATTGAAGCTCAATGCCGCCAACATCAAAAAATACTATTACTGACCCTAACACCCTAACCACCTAACCTACCCTAACCGACTGAACCACATTGTCCCACACTTTTGGTGTCGAAAACTTGGTGTTTTGTTTATCCGACTTATAGGTACTCTAGTAGTATCTACGGCTGTACCATCCAAACCAGAACAGGTGTAATACAGTCGACAATTGAGCCAGTCGCATCCATCTACAAAGAATATATATTCTTCCTTAGGAAGTGTTAGGCTATAGCTCTTCGTATGTTGTGTTCAGCCCGTTCTACAATACAGGCTCTACCTCTATCCCACCTCGCCACGTTAAGCCAAGCAATTTTCAACATCCAGCCCGTTTCTCCACTACCAAACGCACACGGCAACTTTCATGTAACCAGCAAGAGTACAGGATATCCATTCATTCCATCTGGGACGGTAGCCTTACAGTAACTGCACGGGCATGCACAATTTGCCTTGCGATGCTGTGTTCCCAAAGCGGTACTTCTCCGCGCAAGTGGAAGAAACAGTCCCAGCTACCTATGTTGACAGAGGCTTCTTCAACGCAGTGACTGGTCTCAAGCATGCGTGGCTGTCACATCAAACAAATAAAATCTATTACCCTGTCTGCATCCTTCATGCGCTTCCTCTCTTCGCGAGGTTCGGCTCCAATTACCAAGTCATGGCTGTGGGTTCGAAGGGATAGACAACCGCCTCGTCTGCATCCGGGGCGGCGGTGGGGGCTGGAGCTTCAACCCTGGTAGTCAGGGCTCCGGCGCTGGTTGCTGAATTGAACTTAGTGGGCCTCTTGCACAGAAGCCACGCAGCATTCTGGGAAGAAACTCACAGTGTGAAAGGTCGGCCGCTATGACTCTTGCAGTTATGAGAAAGAGGGCGAGGAAGCGGAGGGAGAGATGCATGATGGTCGTTAGGGTGGTTTGAAAGGTTCTCGACTTGGACGTTATGTGACGGATAGGTAGAGGTGAGGGTTGAAGAAGCCTTGACGAGCAGAAGCAATGAAACCTGAAATGTGAAAGAAAAAGGCTTGAGTCTGGGAGGGTTTCATATACAAGGTAGATTATGCTCGCCCGGGAACGCCGAACTGCTATCAAGCGGATTCTTGCATCATGACGAATCCCTAGCAACGTGATGCTTACACAGACAGGGGTGGATCAAGTCTGCCCTCCTTGATGCTCGCACTTATCCCGGATGGCCTATCAAGCTGATACCGAGGCGCCCAAGGCGTACTATCTGCACCGTAGTGGTGTGCACCATCAAGACAAACCATCGATAAAAGGCGTCAGAAGGCACAAACTGATCTCTTGCAGCTATGGTTACAGTGGTTAGAGTTCTTGCCTTACACACTGAGTCACCAGCAATGCGCCTTGTCAAGATGCAAGATAACAAGGAAGTTGCAAATTGGGTGTGGTTTGATGAAGTTGCCTCGTGAGGCTATTGCCGCCGAGGTGGCGAGTCTGATGCATTGCATTTGTGAGACTCAGACTGTTGTGGAAACTGAGAATGATAGTGAATCAAAACAGTGGGCCTTTTTGACACTATGACGGCTCATTTGACAACTTTCTATACTTTAGGTCAGGGGAGTGGGTCACGGTGAAGACTTGAGTGGTACCGTGGATATGGCGGAATGGCACGTATGGAATTTGAAGCTACTCCAAAGTGAAGTTCTGTTGCTGCCAAAAACTGATACAAAGATACCTCCTGATGTTTGCGACCTCTCTCATGGTTCTATGGCTCCTTCTCATAGTGAAGCCCATGCCTGGGCTTGCGAAGCAGATCTGTCCGATAAAGATCAAACACCCGCTCGCCAGCCCAAGCACTGATACTTTCCCAATTCGCACATTCATGAACACAATTGTCATTCTGGGTCGGGTACCGAGCTGAAGGATCCGCATGCTGAGCAGTCTCGTTGATCCAGTGGAAAGTCACCAGTGACAGATCAGGCTTGCACATCAAGCTTTCCCTGATATACTCGATGCAATGATCTGGACAACGGTTTCAGCACAGTATTCAATGTGGCGAGCGACAGACCTTGAAGCCGCATACCTACGTGCTTTTTCTCTCTGAGCAACTGGATCTCATCTTTTCCTTTGTGGTACCAGTCTCTGTAGGCCATATGACGGATTTTTTTCTGTATCTGATGAGTAGTGTAGGTTTTCTGGAGAGAAGCAATCATACTAGACAATGCAGCGCGTGATAAACACCTAGCGATGCGATTGCTCCAGAACCATCCTTGAGATATACAGAAGTCAAGTTGAGCGCCTCAAGATCGGTGTTGGCAACACGGATGTTGTCATCTGCAACATGCTGAGCCGATGATCATTATGGTTCACGAAAGTGCCTTACTTCTCAACAAGTTGTGCCAGGCTTCCTCTAGTTCAGGGCGAGGCTCTCCAGCAAAAGGGTTGTTTATGAGAAGTGTGGGAAATCGCCGAGTCTCCCACTCAAGAGCGCTCCGGGCAGGCACTGCATTGGTTAGACAGGTTGATCTTATGGATTTGAAGATTAGGGCCTTACATGGGATAATCTCGGGCGCTCTTTGGTCAACTCCGTGACTCTTGTGTGCGAAGTACACAACAGCAGCGGTATAGGTTATCAATATGATGACATGAGAGAGAAGGTATACCCATGATGAGCGAAATGACTGCTTTATTCTGAATTGAAGCCCTAGTGATGCTATACCCTGCGGTTCCTCAAAAAACTCATGTGATTCCTCTTCTTCATCATGACGATGAGTTCCATCTAGGAATGGCTGGGCAGCAGAAGTGTCTTTGCCTTCAAACATTGAAACTCAGGATGGAGAGTAGTTTAGAAGATTGTGTACGTAACTGAGATTCAAACTCCATGAAAGATCTGGTTCGGGAGAGTTCTCAATATCGACCAACTCTTACTGTAACAACCATCCCAAATACTGAGTTGCCTTGTATGGGCGGCTGGCCTTACCTTCGTATCAATATTGAATGCCGATCCCGACGGTCGTACGAGTGGGGCTGTTTCGATGTACTGATGCTGCTGTTGCAGCATCTGTACGCAGTTGACTTCAGGGGTCAAGGATGCTTACTTCACCAGCCTGATCCGACCCAAGCGAATCTCAAGTGAGCCAACCTTCCTCAAGCCAGTCGGGGCTGCCTTGAAAAATTCAGGTTGATCTGTGCTATGTGAGGATGCAGAGATACAGCAATGTACTCGAGTATGTCGGCTTTATGGCATTGACATTTACTTCGTCGTCCCTATTTCCGAAGATCGGCCCCCTCACCTATGTTTGGTGTGTCTAATGCTTTGCTATGAGCCAGCTGTCGCGCAGTCCTGTTGGACGCCACTGCATTGCTGAGGTAGTAAAAAGCTTCTTTCAACGGTTATCGCCTTTTTGTCATATCAAGACATTGCTCGATATCATCATGATGGCACGATTCTTCAATTCTATGCTAGGAAACCATTATACTCGATTGCCCTCCCGGGGCGGAAATCTTGCGCTTGATGGGACAAAGGTCCACACGCAGGATCGTTTAAAGACTCAGACCGTTTGGCTTCTTGTCTTATTGACTGTTGTAATTGCTGGGCTAGGAGGCTTCACGCTTGGAGTTTCTACCACAGAAGATAGGGATACGGTACCAGAGTGGA
>JAMYGW020000006.1:1805000-2032088 GCA_025617375.2 Acarospora socialis | reverse complement strand
CCCTAACCCTAACCCTAACCCTAACCCTAACCCTAACCCTAACCCTAACCCTAACCCTAACCCTAACCCTAACCCTAACCCTAACCCTAACCCTAACCCTAACCCTAACCCTAACCCTAACCCTAACCCTAACCCTAACCCTAACCCTGAACAAAGTACAAGATGAAGCAAGCTCTCTTAATGAACAAAGAACTCATTAAAATATATCATTACAGAAGAACTGATGAACATCTAGAAATTAAGTACACTGAGAATCTAGTGTGAAGAAGATGCAATGTTAGTGATTTTAGAAATTAAGTCATCAAGATGATTGCTGTGTGTGATTCATGCTGAAGAAACAAGATTAACTGAGATAAACAATACAATAAAGTAATGCAACTAGACACATCAGATGCATCATGAAAGTCAGTTATCATGAACTTCATTATAAAGCTATCACTGTCAAAGAACTCAGCATGAAGAGTAAAATTCAACAGCATATTGATCATAGTGAACAGATTAATCAAGTACACAATGTTCATTTCATTCAAAGAAACTGCAACAGCATCAGTACTGACATACATCATATTGTATAAATTGATTAGCAATCATAAGCTATCAAAGAAATTTATCACTGACAGAGACAAGCTATTTACAAGCAAGTTCTGAAAAATGCTTACAGCAGAACTTGAAATAAAACATAAAATGTTAATGACATATTACTCACAGACAGATAAACAAAGCAAATGAATGAATCAGATAATAGAAACATACTTGAGACACTATGTCAGCAAAAGTCAAAACAATTAAGTATGACTGTTATCAACAGCACAGTTTGTGTACAACAACACAAGAAACAAAATCATGAAAGAAATGTCTTTCTATATGAACTATGACTATAATTCAGAGATATGATGAGATCTTAAAGAACATGAATCACAAAGTCAAAAAGCAATTTTGAATATCACTCAGATGAAGAAACTACATCAAGATCTGACAAAACAAATCAGACAGCAAATGAGATGAATAACAGAGACAAGATCATTTAAAGAAGAAAAGAAGATATATCTAAAAACAAACAACATACAAACTAAAGAAAAAAGCAAGAAGCTGAAGAACAAGAGCATTGAATCATTTAAGATTATATGAAACATCAAAGAATTAAGCTATGAGCTAGACTTACTCAAGAAAATGAGAATACACTCAGTATTTCATGCATTCATGTTACAGCATTGCAATCAGTTCATATCACTTCAAATCACTGAAACATCTGTCAAATTCAAAGAAGAATATGAAGTTGAGAACATTTTAGAAAAGAGAATGATTAGTGAGAAAGTTCACTATTTTGTCAAATGAAAAGATTATAACATCTCAGAAAATATCTAAGAACTCAAAGAGAATCTCAAGAACTGCATAAGAACACTTCAACATTTTGAGAAAGAAAGTTAATATTAGTTCAGAAGAATGACAACATTGAGTCAATAAGTTATAACATTGTTGAAGAATTTTCATTCTCAGTCTCATCATTATCACTATCAAGTTCAGCAGCAAGACAGTTGATCTTTTGTGAAGCACAACAGTTTATCTGATTCAGTGTTTTCTGAAAATGTATGATTTTTAAGAAAAGTGCAGCAAGCTCAGTGTGCTTGACTGTCAATTTGCTGTTTGCTTTATTAATTTTCTTTTGAAGTGAAAGATGATGTAATGTTCTAACCTGAGATTTCTTGAGTATGTAGAGCTAAGAGTTTGTGCTTATTGATATAACAGCTGGTCTGAAATGGTTCTGGTCTTTAACTCTTAGATGATTACTTAAGTTGAACATGATTGTTTTCATAAAAGAAATGACTTTACTATATAGAACACACTTAATGTCTCTGTGTTGAGCATTCTTGATGTTTTGACATCTTGATGTTGAGAAATTGAGCTCTCAGCTTGTCTGCTCATTGTTGAGCTGTTGCACTGTTACATGACTGCTGTCTAGCAGTTCTCTTTGTATACACTTCAGATGAACTTCTGATCACAGACTCATGAGTTTCTTTTTTTTCAGATATGATCATAATATCATTTTTTTTCTTCAGGTGCTAGTTCTCTAGAGTTTATTTAAGTGAGAGTATATAACAATTTCATCATCAGCAATGATGCTTTCTAAAAATTTCAATTGTCTAAGAATTGCAAAGAAAATTCAACTCAGTGATAGTCTCACCACATTTTCTTGTGAATTCTGTACTGCCTGCAGTCTCAATTGCTTTGTCATGATTTGTGAAAGATCAAAATGTGATAAGTGTACTCACTGTGATCATTTATGCATTGCAGTTTTGTGAAAGTTTCTCAATAGAACTCATCTCTTTCTTCAAAAGAAAATAAGTGATGCAAATGCAGTTCTTGATGTTCTTGCTGTCAAGATAATGTGTTTTCAAAAGACTTTGAATCAAACAGATCATCATGCTGCACAGAAAACTGACTGTCTTGCTGCTGAACTTGATAGTGATAATGATGAAACTGAGAATGAAGATTCTCAAACAATGTCATAACTTATTAACTTGATGTTGTCATTCTTCTGAACTAATATTGATCTTTTTTCTCAAAATGTTGAAGTGTTCTCACACAGTTCTTGAGATTCTCTTTGGATTTTCAGATATTTTCTGAGATATTATAATCTTTTCATTTCATGAGATAGTGAGCTTTTTCACTAATCATTCTCTTTTCTAAAATGTTCTCAACTTCATATTCTTCTTTGAGTTTGACAGACATTTCAGTGATTTGAAGTGATATGAACTGATTGCAATGCTGTAGCATGAATGCATGAAATATTGAGTGTATTCTCATCTTCTTGAGTAAGTCTAACTCATAGCTCAACTCTTTGATGTTTCATATGATCTTGAATAATTCAATGCTCTTATTTTCTAGCTTTTTGCTTCTTTCTTTAGTTCATATATTGTTCATTTTCAAGTATATCTTCTCTTCTTTCTCAAATGATTTTATCTCTATCATTCATTCTGTCTGCTGTTCAATTCATCTCATTAAATCTTGATGCAGTTTCTTCATCTGAGCAATATTCAAAATTGCTTTTTGACTCTGTGATTTGTGTTCTTTGAGATCTTGTCATATCTTTGAGTTGTAGTTATAGTTCACATAGAAAGATGTTTCTCTCATGATTTTATTTCTTGCATTGTTGTATGCAAACTGTGTCATTGACAATAGTCATACTCAGTTGTTCTGATTCTTGTTGACATAGTGTTTTAAGTATGTTTTTATCATCTGATTCATTCATTTGCTTTGTTCATTTGTCTGTGAGTGATATGTCATTAATATCTTGTGCTTTATTCTGAGTTCTGCTGTGAGCATTTCTCAAAACTTGCTTATAAACAGTTTATCTCTGTCAGTAATAAACTCTTTTGATAGTCTGTAATTGCTAATCAATTCTTGCAGTATGATGTATGTCAATACTGGTGCTGTTGCAGTTTCTTTGAATGAAATAAACATTGTGTACTTGATTAATCTATTCACTATTGTCAATATGCTGTTGAATCTCACTCTTCATGTCAGATCTTTTGACAGTGATAGCTTTGTAATGAAGTTCATGATAACTGACTCTCATGATGCATCTGATGTGTCTAGTTGCATTACTTTATTGTATTGTTTATCTTAATTAATCTTGTTTCTTCAGCATGAATCACACACAGCAATCATCTTGATGACTTAATTTCTAAAATCACTAATGTTGTGTCTTCTTCACACTAGATCTTCTGTGCATTTAACTTTTAGATGTTTTCTGATTCTGCTGTAATGACACATTTTAATGAGTTTTTTGTCTGTCAAGAAAGCTTGCTTCATCTTATACATTGCTGCTAAGCTCTTCATGAGAACTTCTTTGTTGTCTTTGCTTAAAATTTCAGCATGTATCATCTGTACATCTTCATGATCAGATTGTCTGCTCAAGATATCTGCTTCATTATTCTTATTATTCTTTTTGTAATGAATCTGAAATTCATAGTTTGTCAACTGCTTCACTCAATGAATCTGTTGTTGATTGAGTTGCTTTGTTGTTGCAAAGTTTCTCAGATTCTTGTGATCTATATAGATCTAAATTGACTTGTTTGTTTCTGCAAAATAAGATCTTCAATCTTGTAGTGCTTTCACTATTGCAAGAAGTTTCTTATCATGAATCTCATATCTTTTCTTGAATTCTGATAGTTTTCTAAATTGATATGTTATGAGTTTCTGTTGTTCATTCTTGATCTAATATAAACATGCTTTTACTGTGAAATCTGAAGCATCAGTTTTCAGTGTCTTTTTGCATGCTGAGTTGAGTATTTTTAGGTGTGCTGTTTCACTAAGACTTTTCTTTAATATGTGAAACACATTTTTCTGCTCTTGATTTCAGTGTTATTCTTCACTTTTGTGTGTCAAATGTGTCAGTGATTTCACAATCTTTGCATAGTTTGATACAAACTTTCAATAATAGTTTGTTAACTCTAGAAAGATCTGTACTTTCTTGATTTATTTTGATGTTGATCAGTTTCTGACTGCTTTTATTTTCTTTAAATTCTTCTTGATCTGTTCAGATTGAATTACATAGTTTAAAAACTTAACTTTCTTGATTTTGAATCTGCTTTTTGATCTTTTCATGTATAAGACTTTCTTGTTGAGCTTTGTCAATATTTTTTGCATATGTTTGCAGTGCTCTTCAAGATTTTCTGAGTATATCAGAATATTATTGAGGTACATGATCACAAAATCATTGAGATATTCTCTCAATGTATCATTGATTAATCTTTAAAAGATGACTGAGACATTCTTTAGCTCAAATGACATAACAGTATATTCATAGTGTTTGTATCTTGTTCAGAATGCTGTCTTTCATTCTTTATCTTCTTTCATTCTAACTTGATAATAGGTGTTTTTAAGATCTAAGCTCATGAATCACTTAGTCTTGTCTAATTAATCTTGCAACTCTTCTATCAACAGTAGAAAATAACTATCTTGATGAGTTATCTCATTGAGTTGTCTGTAGTCAACACATAGTTGTTTTTTGTCATTCTTCTTTGATACAAACAGAATTGAATATTCTGCTGATGATTTTGATGATTTTATGAATTTTCTCTTGAGATTTTCATCAAGATAAGTTCTCACTTTCTTGAGTTGGTTCTTGCTCATTGAGTATAATGACATTCACTTAGATTGCTTTCTGTTCAATAGTGATATCTTGTGATCTCATGACTTATACTTTAATAAGTTTATCTTTGATTGTTCAGAGATCTCATATGTGTTTTCAATTGCACATATTTCTTTCATAACTCAATCAATCTTCAGATTTCTTTCACACAATCAGGGCATCTCTAGCACTGCATCATATTTAATTAATTTCATAACATTGAATGTTATCTCTTGTGAGTTTTCAAGAATTGAGATCTTCACACAGATCTTCTCATCAATTCTTTCACTGACTTCATTTGTCATTTGTATGTTGAATGAACAGTGTGCTCATCATGTCTCTAATCTCAACATGTTAACTATTTATTGATTTATAATGTTATCATTTGCTTCAGAATCTACCAATGTGCTGATTTAATGTTCATCAATTATGATCTTGATTCATATTTGATGATCATTGTCTTGTCTTTGAGACACCACTAGCTTCTTATTCTCTAGTCTTGTTGAGAAAGCTTGTTGTTTTTTGACTCACTTAATTGTTTAACTTGTCTTCAAAGCTCTTAAAATCATCTTGATTCTCTTCTGATCATAAGATTTGTATACTTTAAACTGTATTACTCAATGTGTCTTTCTGAGTGTAGTTGAAGTTCATACTGATCATATTTCATCTGCAACTGACTTTCACAGACTTTTACTCTTTGCAGAAATTCAGATGATATGTACTCTTCACTGAAGATTCATCTGTTTTTATTCTGTGTGATATACTCTTCAGATAAGTGTATCTCAATCTTGTGGCTCTTTGTTCTTTAAACAAGAGATTTTGACAATACTGTGTTGTCACTGCTGAAACATTCATCTTTAACAGCTGTTATCAGCTCTTCTAGCTGATCATATGTCTTTTATTCTTTCACATTCTTGTGTCACACTTTCTGTTTTCAAGCTTGCATCTCTTGCTCAAGCTCTTGCTTCTCAAACTGAAGTTTTTCTTTTTTCAATGCTCAGTGTTGATTCTTGAGGTGCTGGTATGCTGTCTTCAGTCTCATATTGACTTCTCATTCATTGATTTCTTTCTGGTCTGCATTCAAATTCAGTGCTTGTCAAATGCTATCACTGTAGTCTTCTTCTATCTGAGTTTCTTAAGTATTGATTTCTTTGATCTTGACATTAAGAACATCTTTCTTGATAAGAATAGCTAATTCTCTTTTGTAAACTGACCTGTTGCATTTGTCTTTGTTTTTTCTTCTAAACTTCTGTGAGTATTATCTGACTCTGTCTTTTGTGCTCATGTGTACTCTGCATATGTCATTGTAACAGGCTGTTTAGCTGAGAGTGTCATGTACTATGTGTGTATTCTTCTTGACTGTCACTGCAATGTTTTTTTTTTTCATTCAAGACCTATTGCATTCTCAGACAAGGTGTTCAGATTTTCTGCAGTTATAATACATTTACATCTTGTTTCATGATATTATCTGAGACTTAGTGAACCACTCTGACTGATATTTATGCTCTGTTCATCTAGTCTTTCATGACTTTTGATGACACTTCTTGATCATATTGAGGTTCATAGAGTTTGTTCTTCTATGTCTTATTGATGAAACATATTGCTTCACTCACAGTTGAAAGCTTTCTTCTTGATCTTCTATCATAGATGACATTTGATATTCTTTTTGTTTCATCTGTCATTTTCACTGACAACTGTCAATATTAATACTCAAATTGATCATTTTCTGAAGATTGTCTGATCATTCTGCTCAGACTATCTTGTCTTTGATGAACTTTCTCAACTCACAATAGTACTGATAAATGAGTGCTTCATCATTTCATCTGATAAGTGTTGCTAACTGCTGAAACTCTGTGACATATACTGTCATCAATTCACTCTGTCACAAGATGTAAACTTGTTTCTCTGCTGCTCTTTCTTCATTGATTACTTTGAAGACTTTTCTTAGTTTTTCTTTGAATTATGTGTAGTCATTGAACATAGACTCTGTGTCTGTGTTGTGTTCTTTGTACTTTTTTTCTAAGAACTCATGCAGTTTGAAATTGACTCAATCAAAAACTGCATTCACAAGATAGATTGTTGTGAACAGTGTCTTTTCTTAATTGATTTGAAACTTCAGCTGATTAAATTCAATGTACAGATTGAGTTAGTCACAAAGACTTGCAGCTTTTCTCTTTCTTCATCAAAGATATTTGGTATCTGTATCTTCAGTGTGCTCATAGATAGTTGTATCATCAAGACTGACATCACTGATGATGTCATCATTCTATTTGAAGTAAATGATAAAGATGAGTTTGTCTAAACTTGTTTCAAGAACAAAGTTAAGATATTCTTCTGTGTGTCAGACATCATACTCATTATATTATAAGAGTATTCAAAATGTAACATTCTAATCTGAGATTTCTCAAATATGTAGAACTAAAAGTTTGTGCTTATTGATATAATAGCTGATCTGAAACAGTTCTGGTCTTTAACTCTTAGATGATTACTTAAGTTGAACATGATTATTTTTATAAGAAAAACAACTTTACTATATAGAATGCACTCAATGTCTCTGCATTGAGCATTCTTGATGTCTTGATGTCTCAATGTTGAGAAATTGAGCTCTCAGCTTGTCTGCTCACTGTTGAGCTGTTGTGTTATTATATGACTGCTGTTTAGCAGTTCTCTTTGTATACACTCTGAGTGAACTTCTGATCACAGACTCATGAGTTTTTTTCTCTTCAGGTATGATCATAACAGATGAGTTCTATTGAGAGACTTTCACAATACATTGACACACAGATAATTATGATGAGTATACTTATTGCATTTTGATTGATATTTCATTACAAAACAATTGATGCTGCAACAAACACAATAGTTACAAGAAAACAAAGTAGACACATCATCAATCTGAATTTTCTTTGCAATTGTTAGACAATTGAAATTTTTAGAAAGCATCATTGCTGACAGCAAACAATGTGAATACTCTTGCTTATATAGATTCTAGAGAACTAGTGTCTGAGAAGAAAAAAATAGTGTTATGATTAAAATCAGAATGAACTTGAGACAGACTGATGTGTACATGTGAAAGATGTATATCTGAAGATATTTAGACAGCAGTCATGTGACATCTCAATATGCTTGATGACAAGCTTAATGAGCAAGCTCAATAAGTTACATAAATGAACTGTCTTAACAGACTGTTCAGCTAAGAGTGTTATGCATTATATGTGTATTCTTCTTAACTGTTACTGCAACATTCTTTCTTTTTATCTGAGATCTGTTGCATTTTTGAGTAAGATGTTTGAGTTTTTCACAGTTATAACATGTTTGCATCTTGTTTCACAGTGTTGTCTGAGACTTAGTGAATTGCTCTGATTGACATTCATACTTTATTCATCTAGTTTTTCATGACTTCTGATGACACTTCTCAATCACATTGAAATTCATAGAATTTGTTTCTCTATGTCTTATTGATGAAATGTATCACTTTATTCATGATTAAAAGCTTTCTTCTTGATCTTCTATCATAGATAACATTCAATATTCTTTTTGTTTCATCTGTCATTCTCATTGACAACTGTCAATATTAATACTTAAATTGATCATTCTCTGAAAATTGTCTGATTGTTCTGCTCAGACTATTTCATCTTTGATGAACTTTCTCAACTCACAATAGTACTGATAAATAAGTGCTTCATTATTTCATCTGATAAGTGCTGCTAATTGTTGAAACTCTGTGACATATACTGCTGCTGATTCACTCTGTTGTAAGATGTAAACTCATTTTTCTGCTGCTTTTTTCTCATTAATCACTCTGAAGACTTTTCTTAGTTCTTTTTTAAACTGTTCATAATCATTGAACATAGACTTCATGTTAGTGTTGCATTCTTTGTATTTCTTTTCTAGAAACTCATGCAGCTTGAGATCAACTCAATTGAAGACTGCATTCATAAGATAAGTTGTTGCAAACAGTGTCTTTTCTTGATCAATTTAAAACTTTAATTGATTGAATTCAATGTACAGATTGAGCTTAGTTACAAAGACTTGCAGCTTTTCTCATTCTTCATCAAAGACATTCAATATCTGTATCTTAGATGCACTCAGAGATAGTTATATAACTTGAACTGACATCATCACTGATTGTGCTGTCATTCTATCTGAAGTAGATGATAAAGATGAGTTCACTTGAACTTGTCTCAAGAACAAGATTGAGACATTCTTCTGTGTGTCAGACATCATACTCATTATATTGTAAGAATGTTCAAAGTGTAATGTTCTCACAGAAGATTTCTCTTGTATAAGAACTAAGAATTTATGCTTATTGATATAACAGCTGATCTGAAATAGTTCTGGTCTTTAACTCTTAGATAGTTACTTAAGTTGAACATGATCATTTTCATAAGAGAAATGATTCTACTATATAGGGTGAGCTTGATGCCTCTGTGTTGAGCACTCTTGGTGTCTTGTTGTTGAGTATTCTTGGTGTCTTGCTATCAAGCTGTCACACTGTCATGTGACTGCTGCCCAGCAGTTCTTCTCATACACACTTCAAGTGAACTCTTGAGTACAGACCTGTGAGTTCCTTCCTTACAGGGTATGGTTGTAACAACTTACTAAGATGTAGTGCTGTGACTGTGCTCTGTTATTCACTCTGACATCAAGTCTGTTGAGACAGCTCATTCATGCAACTCATCAAGCTTGCTCATCAAGCTCACTGTCAAGCATGTTGAGATGTCATGTGAGTGCTGCCTTGCAGTTCTCCTCCTATGCTCTCTCATGTAGTTTTAAGTCTGGCTGTAACAGCCTGTCTGGTGTATTTGTCAGTCTGTACCATATCTCTTAGAGTATGGTTGTAACACAAGGGTGCAAGAGCACAAGAGTGAGGGCAATGAGGACATAAGCATCAAATGATTGTCACTAGCAAATCTAAGTCCTATAAGTCACATGCATGTCATTGATGATTAGGTAAGGTATGTTTTGGAAGACTTGCCACAGAGTTGTGTATCATTGCTTCATGTTCATCAATTCACACATCACGGCAATAGTGATTGTATGGGAAGAGAAGCTTCAATGTATAATCTCACCACACAGATAAGTGGATAAGCAGAGCCTACGAGATTCTTACTCCGTCGTAGGCTTGCGCCCATAGATGAAATGCATGTTGCAATACGCGTGCACGGCACGATTTCTCAATTCCCCCCGCGTATTGGCAACGAGAACTTGTACCTCCTCGACTTTCCAGCCCAGCACGCGTGTGAGAAGAGCGAGACTGTAAGACTCGCAAGCGGCCATGAAAGCCTCACCGGTGTAGAGACCTAGTTGCCGGAGCTTCTTGTCTTTTGGCCAAGTGCCGATGGGAATCTACCAAACCCGTCAGCATTCATGCCGTCCTCATGCGGAGCGGATCACAGTACCTTATAGACATCATCGGTCACGTCTTCGAACCCCGCATCGATCAACTTTTGCTTCTGCTCGTTCGCAACATTCATCTGCTTCCCCAACTTCGTGCTCGCCTCGTCAACGAGTTCCTGCATCTGTATCAGGCTCGGCGCCTTCTTCATCGTGTCGTCATCCGACTTGACCCACACTTCGAACTCCTGCATCTCGATCCACCCGCCAGGCTTGATACATCGCAAGGCCTGCGCGTACAGCTTCGCCCAGTCCGACACACTACCGCCGAGATCTCGGCCGTGGATAAAATCGTACAACCCAGACCAGTCTCCCAGCCAGTCGGCCTCGATGTCGTCGACCATGAACGTCAGATTCGGTGGGATCCAGCTGGGCTGGATGGGACTGAGATCGGTGCCTACAACCTGCGCACTTGGGAACTCGTCGGCGCAATCAATCGCCCAAATGCCCGTCCCCGTCCCGAGATCCAGCACATGGTGAGGGTTCGACGGGATCGGAGCACGAAATAGCTTCCCATCCAGCGCGAGCACGCGAACGTGATGTAGAATGTCCTGCCGTTCTTGCTCCAGCTCGTCATTCGGGAGCACGTACTTGCCCTCGCGGTAGCTGTGGTACCGGCGGCCGTTCTCGTACTTGTAATCCAAGACGCTGGACGCGAGCGAAGTCGTGTCGCTCTCGGCGTCGGATTCTCCCAATGCGGAGTCAACCTCGCTGGAGTCATCCGTGTTCGGTTCGATAGGAGCCTGTGGATCTGGTGCGGCGGCCTGCGCGACCGGTTCGATTGTGGCATCTCCAGACGACATCGTCAACAGCTGGAGGTGAAAGATTAAAGCGATTGTCTCCGCTCAAGGTTCGTGGGAAATGGGCGAAGATGTGGGAACGAGGAGGCGGCGATAACCATGGCCTCGGAGTTGACTGCATGCTGTGCCACACGCAGAGCTTGAGTGGGTTTAGTCGCATAGGCCTGAACTGGTTTATTGGATGTATTTGCATATCGCACTAATATATATTGCTGCACTGTGTAATTCTCGTCGAGTGTCGCGCTTGTGGAGTAATGTGAGTGATCTATTTCCTCATAGGTGGTCCGGAACCGCGTAGTTGCATGCAGTCTGCATGACTTGCGCGCCGGTCATAAATTGAACATACTCGTACTTGCGCTACTCTGAAAGTGAACGTTGCGTTTACTAATTCGAATGTGTAAGTGTAGAAAACAGCAGAGATATATATCCAAGTACGGATTACTTTGTCTACTTGTCATATAAGCATGGATTTGGACCGAGTTTGAGCGTCCCTTTCAGAGTAGTATCATGCCAGCCTTCTTAAATCTGTCGAACGCCTTGAACCAAGATGTTGTTGGATTGATCTCTTCTGAGAATCCCACTGATCTGACCTTGTCCAGGCTCAACTGACGGTCGAAGTTTAGATAGTACCCGTATGAATCCAGGAAATCAGCCTTATACACCCTATTGCGCCTAATGTTGTGCTCGTCCAAGACGTGCTGGTGCTTCTTTATATACTCTCCTGGTTTGAGTATACTTGGGTCCTCCACCGGACCAGTACCTTCGAGCCCAAAGTACTTGGCAAGAGCTGGCCAGCGCTCGCTCATCCGAGAAGGCCTAGCTTCATCGGCGATGTTGAAGACCTGTCCACCTCCGGTCTTCTCGGGATGCAAGGCGGCCCAGATAGAGAATTTGGCTATGATATCCGCAGAGGCCTCATTGTAAAGGGATGTGTAAGCACTCTCCACACCCGGGAACGGAACCTTGGCGCCTTTGCCCTCGACGAGAGCATACAACGAGAGATAGCGGGCCCAATGCGCAGTAATGTTGAACGCACCGCCGTTGGGTACAAAACCGACCTATCATGAGCCGGATGTCAGAGTGGACTTGATAATTTCCATGGTCTGCTCTTGGGTCGTGCTTACTACCGCATCTGGTCTGACATCGCACCACGTCCAATTCTTCCCTTTGCTCTGTTCGTCAAGGAGCTCTTGGAATAGATAATAGAAGATCTTACTGCCCGCTGGCTCCGGCAGTCGTCCCATGGATTCCTTGTATGGAGCAGTGAAAACTCGGTCCGGAAGTTGAATTCCATATGCCTGTTGGGCTTTCAACACCTCGATCGGATTTTTTTGGATCTGGGAACTGACCTTGGTACCGCTTGGAAAAACGACAACCTTCAGGTTCGGCGAAAGGCTATTCAAGGCGCCAATTGCACGCTCAAGCATCCCACAGTTAGTTTTGACCTCCGCATCTGCGTTATCATCTTGTTTGTAGGCTGGTAATAATACAATGAAAGTCGTCAGTAGAGATTCTCGACATTGGAGTCGGAATGAGGTCTTGCTCAAACCCACCAAAGTAGAATGCATAAGTGACATATGCAACATCCTCAACTTTGTCCCTCAGCGACGCCGTAAACTCTTCTACGGTTCCCTCCGCTAAGTTCACACCGGAGACCAAGTCGAGCTTCGGTCGCGATGGCGAGGGGCTTGGCCAGAACGAGTCAGCAACACTAAGAGGTCTGTTGACCAACGCCGTCACCTTCGAGAACGTCCCTTCAGCAGGGTAATTCTCGAGGATCTGGTCGACAACCCCCCAGCCGGCGAGACCCGAGGCGCCCAACACCAGTGCATGAAGGCCTGATGGCTTGTTCGGCTTGGCCATAGCTCTTCTGTGGAATAACGAATAGGTAATTATTGTCTGTCTGCAAAAGCCGTAAAAGATGTCTTCTTGTAGTGTCAATAGTTGTAATGATACGACTAGTCTGCCTTTTGACATATGTACTTCTTGGAAAACTCTGAGGAGAGCAAGCCTCGTTATTCGAGTTTAAGTATTCATAGAATTGATATATTTCAGAGTTCGCATATACCTGGTTCAGAATCTAAAGAAGGGCTATCTCAATTTTTCGCACTTATAATTCACCATGACCATACGTGTCACTCTGCCTAGAGAAGAACCAAGCTAAACACATCTGCCCACGTCCACTCTGTTGTCCCCACTTTCAAACCTAGTAAGTGAAGCTATAATCCCCTTCCCTCTGTCCCTGGTCATAAGCCCCAAAGTTACACTTGTGGTCTACATCATTACTGCCCCAAGACTGCCCACCATACCTGAACAGCACAGCTTGATCATCTGTGCTCTGCGCAGTGACAAGTAGCACCAAAGGCAGCTTGCTGTACACGCTGATCTCCTTGTCTGCTGGAGCCGAGACGCCCAGGGTGCTACCGATCTTCTGCCGATTGTTATCTTGGATGATGATATCGAGTTCGTAATTTGCGGTAGGGTTTTTATTCAATTCGTCTTCGGTTTTCTGGTACTGGGTGACGTGTACGCCACACCAGCCTTTGCTGTAGCTGTGCGAGGAGGAGTCCCCTTTCTCTGAAGGGGGATTCAGCACATGAGGCTTGAAGAGAGGTACACAAAGCCAAGCCAGATATTGTTCGTGAAGCAAAGAGGGAACTTACCTGGTATCGGTCCATTCTCCAAGTCGCAATTGGCCATATCCTTTGTTGTCCTTGGCCCAGAGAACACATTTCTTTGAAAAGTCATCGGGATCGACCTTGACTATTCGGGTGCATTTCTCCCCATCCTTTAGAAAACTGTCTTTCGAAGTTGATCCATGCGTTTCCGAGCGGGGTGTTGCCATCGGTGGGGAGCAAGACGTACGCCGTTCCAGATGTCTTCTCGGCGTAAGCCTGCGAGAATCGCTGCGCAAATGCGGTGCACTTCGTCCACTCAGGGATTTTTGTCGGTGAATTTGTCAGGATAGGCATCGCGAACGAGTTTGAGGCCGTTTTGGTTGCGAAGTCCTGCGGTTTTTCTTCATGTTTGCCAACCTTGGACGTCGTCGTAGTCATGCTCGCTGCAAGGCAACACTTTTCAGCTCTGGCTTTCGGAGCGCTTTGTATGGATGAAACGTGTACGAGTACCAGACACCCCCTGAACATCGCTGCAGATGTGCCCCCTCTTTGCAGGAAGGCTGAAGCGTTTGAGACAATAATAGTAATGGAAAGGCAGAAGCCACCCAAACTAAATTACACAACGATCGTCGATGTTTCCAGTTACGAGGGACGTCAGCCTTGAGTCTTCAATTCAACTTCCTCAGCAACATATGAGAACACTTCTGTTCACAACGTCGCTGCCACATCAAATCATGTCTTTCCAGCAGGATGAACTGGCCGCCGCACGCGCAAAGGGGATTCCAATCCGGGTGCCTGATAACCGCCAAACCAGTCCTCCTTCGCCTCCACAAGGTGCTGCGCTCCAAGCCATGATGCTCGAGGCTGCTGAGAAAGGTGACGTGGATGTTGTGCGACAGTGCCTCGCTCGAGGTGCAGAGGTTTCATACAGAGTCATAACTGCGGCAACCGGGTCCGATGAAGTCTTCAAGTTATTAGTGACCGAGGGAGGTTTGGACGTCAACTATGACCTCGAGACGGGGGGTGATATGCTAATCAACGCGGTGTGGGAGCGTAATGTGGGTCCACGATCGATGTATGGGGGGTCAAATCTCGTTAGCTGACTTGTCATTTAGCGCGACTTCACCCAATGGCTCCTTGAGCACGGCGCAGACCCCAACTCCGGCCACCTCATGGCCGACTCCACAAGTGCCATGACCGCCGCCGCCGAACAAGGGAGGCTGGACCTGGCAGAACTCCTCGTCCAGCATGGCGCGAAGGTCTCTGGCAGCGGAGCGTTGGCCGCCGCAGCGGAAAAAGGCCATATCGACATGGTCTATTGGCTGCTCGACCAGGGCGCTGATATCAGTGAGATGGGCGTGCACGATTACGGGATCAGCAAATGGAAGGAGAGAATGGGCACTGCCTTACACAAAGCCGTGGTCAGGGGAGATGTTGCCATGGCCAAGGTGCTTGTCCACAGGGGTGCGAAGACGGATATGGAAGATCTTTTGGGACGAACACCACTCATGAGAGCAAGGGAGGAGAATCAGCAGCTCGCAGTGAGCTATCTTGAGTCATTAGGGGTGGCTCACTAGATTCAAAGACATACGTTGAGATTAAACCTGATGGCCATTTAACAGCAATGAGTAAAACTACTTCAGATTCATGTATGAGAAATTTGAGGCTTAAATGACTGTTAGAGTCTACGAAGCAGGTATCTTACTAATGTAACAGACTCATATCTAGCAAGAGTATGAGTACTTTTATAGCCCTACTTGGAGCCCAATTCCCATCGACACAGCCGCCGCATATACTAACGCTAGAACTATCAGTGCCATCCCTGGCCGCTGTCTTTGCAGTGTTCATGATAGAGGACATGATGCCTCCCCTGTAACCCCACGAACCCAACAGGAACCTGTCTGCCGCGCACACAAGGAAGTACGCATTGTCTTCTTTTTGGTCCGGGGCGCAGTCACCCTCTGCCTTCTCTGGGCTCTCGTCTTGATCCTTGTGATTCGTCACTTCAAACCCATCAACGGCATGTACTACGGCCACAGCTGGGCCTTAGTTCCTGTCATACCCGAATCGGTGGACCTCTGGCGCGCCCAGTGGAATGGCAACTCGGTCATGTCCAGAACCATCACGCTGGCCATCCCTTGGAAATTCATCGGCGAGTTTGACTGGCAGAACACCAAGTACCCGTATGCCCATATGTCTCCTTTCCCAGCTTCTGCTGGGCATACGCTCTCGTCTGCCTGCTCCAGGCCGTCATGACCCTCAGTCTGCACTGCGCTGAGTTGCTGGTCGACGTCGTGCGAGACGAGAAGACTTGGCGCCGTGCCGGCAACCGCTCGAGGGCCTTGAAAGGCGAGCCGGGTCTCTCCCGCGCGCCGACAAACGCGCTCCACGCTCTACTCGTCTCCGGCCCAGCATTGACGCTCTTTCTATACAAGCCCATCCTCCACTGGATCTTCAGCGTGGCCGTCTCGACCTACTTCTCCCTCGAGCTCGTAATGCACCCGCCACAGATCATCTACCTCTCCCTCACGGCGGTGCTCTTGGCATCCTTTGTGTCTGCGTGTGCATTCTGGCAGCCAAAGGGCCCACAGCTGGCAACATTTGGCCATCTGCAAACACTTGTCAATCTGATCGACGAGTGACCGGAAGTAGGGGAGACAATGTTTTGGGGTAGAAAGGCGGGCGAAGCTGCTCAAAGTGATAGCAATAAGAATGGAGTGCAAGCCAAAATAAGCGCGCTGAGGGATGAAGTCTTGGAAGAGGATATACTGAACACAAAAGGCATAGCGCATGCTGGAACAGCAGCAACAATGTTGTGCGAGATTAGATACGATGAGGTTTATATGAGTAGTCAAATTGAATAATAATCAGTAGCAACCTATGACTGTCAAAAGGGTAGTTCATGTCAATGCAGACCAGAACCTTGCGTTACCCGAGCGGACATCGTGTGACTTGCGGACTCAGGCCCCGGGCTTGTTGACGTTCCAAGCTATAGCCATAGCCATTAAGGCCCATCAGCGTCTCAGTACAGGGTGAGATTCCAAGAAGAAAGAAGAAATGTAACAGTTATTCTTATTATCGCAGTGCTCGCGAGGCTATGCTTCAACATCTAATTGTTCAAAACACATTGCGCCAAAAGAGGGTTGCAGCCACTCTTGCCACATGTCAAACATTGCAAACATATTCCAAGGCGTCGTATCTGGAATATTCATCTTGCCATCCATGAATGGCAAACCTTCCATCCTCCTATCCCATTCTCTAGCAAGCTCCACCCAAGCCAAGTACCATCCATTGCCCTCCATGTCCGTCTCGTCTGAATTGATTAGACCCAGTCGCGACAGTCCTTCCGTGTCAGCTAACGATGTCAACCACATGCCTATCTCGTGCATACAGTAGAGCTCTCTGTTGTTTAGACGAGCGAGGAACGAAGACCGCAGTTCTTGCGAGTGTTGAACATTGCCCATGGTAGTATAAATCCACATGCGATAGTAGGTATGGGTGAAGCGAGTCCGTTCCGTCGGAGTTAAGTAATGGCAAGGATGATCTTTTTTAATGTGCTTGTTCAGTACTATCTGTGGTATCATCTGTGTTTCATAGAAGTCACACAAGAGAGACACCTGGCTTGCGTTGGACAGAATCCTCTTCGTTCGACGAAGAACTGTCTGATGATCCTCCTGGCGGTGGCGGTGTTTTTGCTCTTGCTGGTGCTGGTGCTGCTGTTCGGCTTCTGCCAGTTCCTGGGCATTGGCCAGCTGCTCTGCTTCCCGGAAGCAGTCTATAGCTCGTGGGAAGAAGTGATTAGTTATCAACGTAGCGTTGAGCTGCCATACGTGCCGGAAAATTCGCGCGGTGCGGATCAGGTTGGCAACCTCGTTGAGGCTGCTGACGGATTCGAAAATACGAAGGATGAGCTCTTGTGGAAGAGAAGAGAACAAAGAGGGTCTTATAAGCGGCTGCTGGCCCCTGTCAATGGTGGCGAGAGTCATTGTTGACTGGAGGTTAGCTAAGAGATGAAGTAGCGCCGAGTGTTGGGTGGGATCTTTTCGTCTGTGGAGTTTGATCTCATCTCCGACAGCTTGAAAAGGCGATACGGTTCTAGTCCTCTCCATACTCTATAGCTTCCTTGCGTCCCGATCTAAGGGGTGTCGAAAATTTATTCCTAAGGTTGGCAATCCGCATAGAAGAATTGGTCTAATATCAACTACCTGCGAGTATGATAGTACGTGCTCTACTTAGATCTGAGGTTGTTGATTAGCAAGTAAGATAGCAGTGAGGTGTACTCAGCACTGCCCATCAGAACGGAACAACGTTTCCGCATCCCGGTGTGTATGTTCCTGTCCGCCAAGCTATCATGCCAACCCTATCTTTTATTGTTGCACCGCCAATCAACTCGACCCCATCTCATTCAGCTACGAAGGGTTTCTCAGGCAGTCAGATACCAGCATCTACTCCCGGGGCCGCAACCTACGGCTCTAAGTAGCTGACTCTGTATCAAGAAACAAGCCGACTTTGGGGCCACACTGTGAAGAGGGCAGTGCACAGGGTAGATTCATGATGAAGATCAACAAAACTACTACTATACGGAGTTGCGTCTTTCATATATGAGTCTAACCTCCTATATCTATGGCTTCTAATTCTATATGTTCTATTTCTATGTCATGACACGTTTCAGATTCTCCTGTCATTCCATGGCCGCAGCTTATGACAATGATTGTCAACATCATCCTTTCTTTAGAAGCAGTAGATGTTGGACATGTTCCTGTCATGTTTGTATAGAGTGGCCATTACTGCGTATGCTCTATAAAAGCAGGCGTGTCTCCTGACAAGCCAAGTACCGTCTTCATCATCTTCTATGCGCATTAAGTTCGCTCTTGGATACCTCTTACATCTTCAGACTGCTTCTGAACTTCGATATCTTCTCCTTCACAGTGAGGAACTTCAGGATGCGGTCCTCTAGCCTTCTAGCATCGCTGTGCTTCTTCGTCTTTGCGTCGGCAGCGCCATCCGCATCGGTGTCTCAACGTGTTGACAATTCTCCTGGACTGGGCAGTGAGCTTGAACTGCGGGCACTCTCATATAAGAACCCTCGCGAGGAGACCACCCCACCTCCTGGTGGTAAATGCACGCCCGACGAAGTCAAACTTATCAGAGGGAAGACAGTCAAGGTTCTCAACTCAAAGCCGACAACTTCGTCTTAAACTGACTGGTTACTCACTGCCGAGCACATTGGCACAGAGGTTTGTACCGGAATCAGTTGTTTTGTCTCTGAATTCATTGTTGATGGCACAAAGGTCAAGGTTGGGGAGAAAACAGCTGGGCCCATCGCCGATGAGATTACTAAATTTCTTGTAAGTGAACGTTCCCCGTTGGTGACGCCACTCGGCGTTGACTGAATCTCTATGCTCTATACACTGTCTTCCACGTCTCTGACTGATTAGTATGTAGACAACCTGGAAGCCAAGTAAATCTGGAAAAAGTGAGGTGCAAATCGCCGGGTTCGAGTGTTGTGGTTCATGGTTTGTGGAGGCACCAAACGGATTCAATGAAGGAACTACGATGCAATATATCTTCCTCTTCGGACAGCAGGTAACAGCTGCGATGCCTCTAGAGGGAATTCAGGCACTCTTTGTGAAAGCAAAATCTGGAAAGACAGATACGCTCCTAACCACGGTTCAGAGCAAACTCAACAACATGCACCAACTCTGTAAGGAAGACTTTTCTGAACTAGCTCAGATTAAGCCCTCAGATATCAACGACGAGTTCCTGGGCTTCATTTCAATGGTAATATTGTACGCAAAGGCAGGGCCCAAGCAAACTGCAACAGACGGTCCGAAAATGGCACTGCCTCTCATGCCCCGCACGGACCAGCAAGCCATCTACACCAAGTTCATTCGGGGGAAATTGGGAGACCAACTGAAATGTGATTCACTGTATCAGATAGTCAAGCACCTAGCGTCATACAATGGTGACGGTTCCGGCGAAAAGGATTCGAACTTCGGCGACGGCTCAGCGTTCGACAAAGCGCAATTCAAATGGGATAACGTATCGAGGGCAAAACAAACAAGGCCGCCGAACTACTGGTAAGCGACTGGGTGAAAGGCCTTCAAGATGACAAGGGAGATCTCATGGCGCAGAAAAGACAAGACTATTGATGGTCAGATTGGCGGTCTCGGTGACCGCATGGAGTATCTATATCAGGCCAACCATGACCGTCTTGTTTCAACCTTTGAATTTCGAGACCTCGGAAGTTCCAACGGACTGACCTCCAGAAGTCATTAGTGGCGTTTGGGGACGCCGTTGTCTACTGCCCATAAGGAGTACTCCAAGCCTCCTAGAAAACTCAAGATTTGTTAGCCAGACATCAAACGAGATGACAAATGTCTTTTGCAATAACAACAAACGAACCTCCTGCTCAGACAAACCCTCCGCCACCATCACCTCCTAAATATAAGAAAAGTAACGGATATACTCAACCTAGTCTTTACAACGATGCTTGTACTAGTAGGACATATAAACCTATTCAGATGGGGTACGATCAGGCTGCGGGACTCTATTATGCCTGTTTCTGCCCAGTAAGTGTTCCTAGAAGTTCTCAATTCTCATGATTAAACTGGACAACTGCTTACGATTTCGACTGGCTTATAGTAGACGACATGCTCATTACATGTTCACTAAAGGCCCTCTCAACCGGTCTCATGAGCATGGTCCCCTTCCTGTACATTGCCGAGTCGCTCCAACACAGGCACTTCAAGGAGATTGTGAAATTCGTTGCCCTCCGCACCCATGTAACTGTTCCAAAATGCTGCGCTGGTGTCCAGGCTTAAACATAGGCCATATCTGCGATACTTTGTTGCCAGATGGGTGTGACTAGATTGGCATTCTGTATCAGCAGCATCTACCATGACTTTAGAACCTAGACCAAGGCTGTAGCTAGAGCAAGGCAAGAAGAAGGTGAGTAAGAAGTATACTTACAAAACCGGCTAAGGTGCAGGTAAATAACAGAATTTCAATTAATTTAGACCGACACAGCGCTGAGGGAAATGAGGAGATCTCCAGTGATCCTATCTCTGTTACGGCGACATCATGAGACATAAGTATACTGTAAAGTGATTTTGCAAAAGGCCATCTCATATCTTGAACAATTTAAGCATTCCATCACCGATGTACATAAAATTGATATTCCATGTTTGCGTTGCTGCTGTTGACTGCAAGATGATCATTCATGCCTGCTGAAAAAGACGAATGAGGAATCTCAGAAAGCTTGATCCATCTCCCTGCCACCTATGAGATAAAACACTCTTCCCCCGAGGTCCGCTCGATTATCTATATCCAGATACCATACCTTATATGCCCATCGCGATGACTGAGACTCACCCTTCAAAGCTACGGGGAATTGCCCTTCTCGCGAGCTTGGTCTGCGCACTATTGACGCTAGCAAGCAGCGAGCCCTCACCCGAATCGCCATATAAGCGCGACTACTTCTACGTAGGCGGACGATATGTAGCTGATGGCACTGGGCAACACACTTTCCGAGAGCAGATGTACGTGGAGCATCTTGCTCCAATCTACGCTGCAAGTCATAAGTATCCACTGGTGTTTATTCATGGGCAGGCGCAAACTGGCACGGTAGGTTGACGATGACCCGCTTCCTTCCATTGAACCTCCCACCTAGCCAAACTCTAGCTGATCTTTACAGAATTGGCTCAACACCCCCGATGGCCGGAAGGGATGGGCATCCTGGCTGATCGACAAAGGCTACGAAGTCTACCTCATTGACCAAACAGAGCGAGCGCGCTCGGCCTGGTTTCCTGGAAACGGAACGCAGATTACTTACTCGGCAGAGCTGGTCGAACGGCGGTTCACCGCTCCAGAGTTATTCAACCTTTGGCCTCAAGCACATCTTCACACGCAATGGCCGGGGACCGGGCTCATGGGTGATCCGACTTTTGACGCCTTCTACGCCTCCAACGTCCAGGTCATCTCCAACGCAATTGAACAGCAACAGACAATGCAGAAGGCCGGCGCCGCCCTTCTGGATCGGATTGGTTCCGCTATCCTAATAGCCCACTCCCAAGGAGGCTTGATGCCCTGGCTGATTGCTGACGCTCGGCCTGAACTGGTCAAAGGGATTCTCTCGATCGAGCCAAGCGGTCCTCCGTTTCGAGATGCAGTCTTCAGCAACACCTCTGCCCGTCCTTACGGCCTGACAGATATCCCTTTAACTTATGATCCACCCGTTGCAGATCCAATGAAGCCCTTGGCAACCCAAGAGCAGTCCTCAACTTCTGCAAATCTGACGTCGTGCGTGCTGCAAGCAGAGCCGGCTCGGAAGTTGATCCATCTGGTGCATATCCCAGTGATGCTGGTGACAAGCGAAGCTAGCTACCATGCGCCTTATGACCATTGCACTGTCGAGTTCCTCACACAGGCAGGCATCCAAACTGAGCACCTTAAACTAGCTGACCTTGGGATACACGGTAATGGACACATGCTCTTCATGGAAAAGAACAACCTGGAGATTTTCGAAGCCCTTGAACCTTGGCTTGCTGCTATCCCTTAACATCTCGATGCTCGGGTTCGATACACCAATCACACACAGTGTTCTAATGGAAATCTTATGACAGCACTAGCTTGGCATCTAATGCTTTCATCTTGATTTATCCCAAGTCGACTCCTTAAAAGCAAACCCATAACTCCACCGCAATGCGTTATAACCTAACCGAGACGTTATTATATCATATGTCCCATCTTCCCAATCTGTACGCGAGTTAGCGAATATCTCGTAACGATTCCAGACTATCCAACCTTTGTACGCAAGTAACCCTCTATTTCCTCACTATGTATACCTCCCTTGCCGCCGGTCTTCCAAGCTATAGGAATCATTGCAACCCGTTCCTTAACCACAACCTCTCGATTTGGCCCTTCCACCGCTCGTACTTTATCCGGATTATTTGTGAGAAGCCGTATACCAGTACTACCTCCCAAGCCCAGATCCAGGAGCATAGCGGTGGCCAGCCCGTAGCTCCGCGCATCCGCCGGATGCCGCAGCAGGAGATTGGCTTCTACCGTATCTGATCCCAGATCTTGCAGGTTGTAGGCCTTGAGCTTCTCTCCTAGCCCAATTCCCCTCCCTTCTTGCCGTAGGTATATGATGACACCGCCGGATGAAGATGGGAGAGACATCAGCCTCGCAGCTTCGTCAAGTTGCTCGCCGCAGTCGCACCGCGCAGACCACGCGGTTTCACCGGTGTAGCACTCGGAGTGTATTCGAACCAACGGAGGTGACGTTGCAGGCTCCGTTATAGGCTCCCTTGGAGCCGGATGTGGTTGGGAATCTAGGTGACTCGATGTTCTTCCGGGATGCAGCCTCCCGGTGTATGCACCGCGAATCATGCGATCCATTTCCGTCTCGCCTGGTCGCGGAGCATCCAAAGACTTTGACCGGATATGGGAACCAAATACGATTGCAAGGTGCTCTTTGTCGTCCACACTGTTCTGATACAAGTGCAAGAACATCTCTGCGCCGGTCACCGTCGGAATTCGAGCTCGAACGACGCAATCGACATCCGGAAGGGCTGGGAGCAGTTTCGGAGGCTTTTGTGTGCTCGTGTCGACGGGTGTGCATCGCGGCTCCCGGCGTGATGCTGGGGTGCCAGTTCCCGGCGTCGAGGGCGGCGTGAAGGCAGGGCTGATGATGGAATTGGGAGGGTCATGGTCGAGGTCATAATCTGATAGTCTTGACGAAAGAGATCGCGGCCGGGGTGAATATAGAGGAGATGCAAGGGGCGGCAGTTCGAGCATCGTTCGTGTGTCACGGAGACAAATCTTTAATCCTCCAAAGGACCAGGACGTGGGGTTCCTCGGTTGCGCTCGACAGTAGTGCGTCAGCGCTGCCCCTCCACCATCTCCAAGTTCCAGTTGCTGAGGTATCGAAGGGATATTTGTAAGCCGCGCTGGAACGGCGACGTTGTCTCTACTCCTTTACAGGTGGTAAGACTAGGAATGTTGTAAAGAGTTGCCTTGTACGACGAATCTCGAAAGAACCATATTATTGCTTGATTATCGTTGTCAGACGAGGGCATCAGCGCTATCGGGTAGCGTATTGGGGCGAGACACCGAAGTCCCGATAGTTCCCAGTCGAGAAGCTCTCCTTGCAAATAGATTGCTGGGTGGAAGCTTTACAGTGGGAGATTTCGGTGCACTAGATTTGTCTCCAAGGGTTTGTCTATATCTAGCAAAAGCAAATGATTCTCTGGAGCGGCCCCCAATGAAACACATAGAAAACCAGGCGTTGCGCCCATCATCAACAACCCAAGAGGCCAGGTACTCTTGCTTAAGAGTCATCATCCTCTCTCTGATGTAAGTATATTTGTCTTTCAAGCTATGTGAAGACCTGATTGTATAGGGAGGAAAATTGAATAGCTCCAATCAGTAGGCTGGCCCTAGCGTACGAGGAACTGGTTCAGTTGGGATTATCCGTCAAGTAAGTACGTGAAGCTGTGATTTGAGGTCTCCAGCGTCGGGTTCGAGAGTCCTCCTATGACATATACTCCGAATCTTTCGCATGCATCAAGCTGCAGGCCTGCCAATACCCGGTACCAAGCGCGGAGACTTACTTCGACAATTTGAGCCTAGGACTGCCCTAGTCCTCCTGCAACCGGTGTGACTGTGATAAGAAAACACAAGTACAACTCACAGTACGTCTGATATTAGCAGCCGAAAGAACTCGGTGTCATTGCATTACTGGAGGCCAGAACGAGACTGGCGCAAAGACATCGAGGTTCAGGACATCTGGAAGCAAAGCAAGACAGGGACCCATGAAGTACTCTCGGGGATGACATGATAACAATTCTAGCTCTACCCGGAATACTATACTCGATTGAATTCGTTGCGAACTTGTAAAGAAGCTTGGCCGTTGGACTGCGGCGGGTAAAGTAAAGTAGGTAGACCCTGGCAGAAGATGCGCGGCTAATGACTCGTCATTGCTTCGAAGCCGCAACGAACATGACACCTTGTCCAGTCACAAACTTCGTCGGATCTCCGATCACGAGCGATCCTTTTGTCCTACGAACAAATAAGGTCCCTTGCCTTACTTCACTTAGTATGTGAGGGCGGGATGACGTGTAAGCGTCTACCTAGACATGCCAACAGAGCCGCCAGATGATGCCTCAGATAAAAAACACCCACCCACCAATCCGGCACATTCCCATGATAACGTCGCGACCCCGACCCTGGGGAACAAGCGGCGTATCTCGACTGCCGCTGGATCTCGAGGTGTCACAAGCTTGACGCCCGAACAACTGACCAAAAAGCGTGCCAATGATAGAGAGGCTCAACGGGCCATACGAGAGCGCACCAAAAACCAGATCGAGACGTTGGAAAGAAGGGTGCAGGAACTCACCTCTCAACAGCCCTACCAGGAGCTTCAGGCCGTTATCCGGCAAAAAGAAGCGATCCAAGCCGAGAACGATGAGATCCGAAGACGCCTCTCATCCGCGTTGGCCGTGCTAGAGCCGATCCTGAGCTCTCAAGTTGCGCATGGTGAGACTACTTCTCCTCTGCACGCCCGGTCTTGCGAATATATTCGATACTGACAAGCAAACAGGTCCCGTGTCGATTGCGCAACACAATGCACAAATCTCGCAATTTGGCCCTGATCCTATGCCAACTTCAACGATCCATCGATTTGGTTACAATCAGGCTTCGGCGGCGTCCGTCTCCCCTGCGATTTCGTCGATCACAGTACCTTCGACACCTCAGTCAGTCATAACGCCCGCTGATCAAACATGGAATGGGTCAGCTGCTGCGGTCCCGAACACCCTTTCGCCATGGTCACCAGTCAATGCGTTTCATCAGCAAAGGGACGCCTTGGCACATGGACTCGAATTAGGCGCATCCGGGGAAAAGCTTGGGTTTGGATTCCTCGTGGATAAGGGAATACATATTGCCCGATTAAGCAACGGCTCTTCAGTAAGAGGCGCATCTGTTGATGGAAGCAATATAGGTTCAGGTCCATGAACTCTCCCATCACAAAGAAGCATACCTGACAAGAGCTAGATTGCCATCCTCCAAGTTCGAATAACATGCGGACTGCGACTACGCCCCATCTCGGGTCTTACCACGGCTATGCCTCACCGGACGGAACCCCAGTTGCGCATTCCGCGCCCGTACTAAATATAGCACCCACCTGCCCACTCGATGGCCTCCTACTGGACTTTCTGGCCGAAAGGCGGCAGCAAGCTGCGGAGGGTGTTCCCAGCCAGAAGCTAGTTGGACCGGCTTATCCCAGCGTGTCTTCTCTACTCAACCCCGAACGCAGCGTGTACTCACACCCACTCTCGAAGGTCTTCACTGATATTCTGAGGACATTTCCTGATCTCTCGAGGCTCCCGGAACAGGTTGCGGTGCTTTATATCATGTTCTTGATCATGCGATGGCAGATCTCTCCGACACTGGAAAACTACAACAGGCTTCCGGATTGGGTCAGCCCTCGACCCTCCCAGCTGTTCAGGCCTCACCCGGCATGGATTGATCATCTCCCGTGGCCGCACATGCGAGACAAGATGGTCCATACCTATCAGAATTACCCTTTCGAGAATTTCTTCATTCCGTTCACTACTACCCTATCGTTGAATTGGCCCTACGATGATACGGATACCCTTCTCTCAATCCCCGAGTCGGACGAATTCATGATCAACCCGGTGTTCGAGAGGCATCTCCGGAACCTCCACAACTGGTCTCTGGGCCCGGCCTTTGCCAGGGCCTTCCCAGCTTTGGTGGAGACGGCCAAGATCAAGGCAGATAGCCAACGGCTGGCGCCTTAAGAAAGCCTTATATATACATATCAGACTTGCTATGATGACGAAGATATGTTGATACTTTATCGATTGTTTCGGCGTTGATGCTTCTGGCGAGCAGCTACTTGGAACATGGGATGGCGCACACGTTACCAAGCCAGATCTTCTATCGAAGTTCTGTTTTCCAAAGATACACCGAATCACAGTACAGGAAAGAATGGCTTTGCTCTGTGTATATATCGTAAATGAAATCAGCGTCCTTGGTATCTTGCACTTACCTTATCAACCGCCAACAGTTACATACATGGTATCTTTAACCCCTAGCTTTAGGCTTGACGGATGCCCAGGCTCAGCTGAAGGCCCGGATGACACAAGAAGTCTTCAAGACATACGAGATGACGGTGCCTTATGGTAGTACCGGGGTCGTCGGTCCGGTGCCTTGCTGTCGACGTTTGCTTGTGGCTTGGTTCAGGACTGCGGACAGTCGAAGCTTTCGAAAGTACACGTTCTCCCATTACCAAGGTCTCTGGTGAGGAATACATCATATGTTTGGCCTCAAAGACTGCAAAGAAGGCAAATATGATAAAGGAGTATGATCTCGCAGTCAGCCTTTATTATATTAGAACAGTACCTACCTTAGGGTTCAGCCACTAGGACCCTCGAGCTGGCTGGCTCGGTCATGTAATACACTTGGAGATATTTACCTAGAGGCATACGACTGCTTTTCTATAGCTCAATCCTTTCGTAGACATTAGTAATCGAATCAACCAACTTATTGTCTAACTACACGCTGCCATTGAGATCCAACAGATCCTCTCTTACTCCAGGAAGGTATAGCTTCCTAATTGAAGTCATCTGCCTAGATGGAGAAGGGCAATGCTTGAACGTGGTGATTCGATGCCAATTCTGTGTCGGGCCCTTTGAAACAGGCGGAAGAGATTGCATCTAGAGATGAACATGGTAGCTTTGGTCCAGGTGCACGAGACTGAGCCTGGGAAGCTGGGCCTTTGTATGTTACTAACAGCTGTGAAAAACTCATTCATCATAACAGAGAATACTTCTATGATTGTGAGATCGCATCTTCTCCATTGGACTTGCATCCTTGAAGCTTTGACTACCAACAAGCATTAACTATCTGCTGATCTTCTTCTGCCACTCAAAGTCATTATGTCCGCAGCATGTGGCCCCATGAAAACACCACTTGTGCAGATCATCCCATTAGATTGATGAATCATCTAGTGTTGTTTTCATTCCAGGGTCAATCTACAGGCAACTAAGACTGACTTAACAACAACCAAGAATTAAATTAGTGACCATTTCAATATCTAGAAAGACACAGATGATCACTTAAAGCTAAATGAGAGATCAGTGCAATGATGTCTAATCTTACTCTCTTAATCATTGACAATTTTCATGTTCAATGCAGCACTGATGAAATAAGTGTCACTGATTTAACTTCTCTTCATGTTGTACAAAATAAGTATATTAAAAATTGTAGCTTCTTTCTCATGCAACTCATTCAGATCACTATACTTTAATAAATCAATGTTCTGTCATTAATTTTTAACTTTGCAAAAGTTCTACAATAAATGCTTCTCTGTATGATATCTGAATAATAGAAAGTCTTTTTATTCAGTCAAGATAAATGAATTATAAAAGTAAATAAAATCAGTAAATTAACTAACATTGTACAACAGAAACAAATTGTCAGCAGAAGAATCATGTGACTACTGTGTGAAAAAACTTGAAAAATATATGTGAAGTGTCAACAGTTGAAGAGATGATTTCAGAAAGTTTGTGAGAATTATAAAAGAAATAATCATAATGCTAAGTATACTGTACAAAATAAAAATACAGATAATGTATCATCATCAGAAGTAGAAAAGATGATAAAGACTATTAAATTCAATTGTAAGATCAAAGCTTCAGCAGTATATAGCAAATATGTTGAGAAGTGCAGTGTTCTAACTACTTTCATAGTCTTAGTTGAAATTAACATCAAAAGTTACTCATTATTCATATAATCTGCATGACAGAGTATGTGAATAAAAAATCTTTACAATCAACATCAATCACAGTCAAGTCAACAATGTATGTTTCACTAAATAGACAGTTAATCAGCAGTATAGCATGAGTATTCTTTTATTTCTCAACAGATTATAAACTCAGATTAATAAGAAGCTTCTCAAAGAAAGTGCATACTATTCTAATATCTTGACAGCTTGATACAGAGACTCAAAGATTAAGTAAAATAATCATTATCAGTCATTGATATAAAGCTTTAAGATTGAACAAAACAATATTCTCAGCAGCTTGATACAGAATCAAAACAAGCACTTTTGACTGTTAATACAGAGTTCAAAGATTGAGCAAAATGACATTCTTGACACTCAATATGAAACTTTAAGATTGAGCAAAACAAGACTTACTGACAACTTAATATAATGCTCAATGATTGAGCAAATAAGTACACACACTTCTTCTTTTTCTTATTTACATTATCTTCTTCTGTACATCTTAATACTTCACTTTATTTATTTTTTATACTATGTGCTGACTGTCATCAAAAGCTACATCATGAATTTTGATGACTCTTTCACAAAACAACAACTCATCTCAATTCTCAGTTGCAAGAACTGCAATCAATGATTCACTCTCATAAGAAAATAACTAATAAATGAAAATCTATGATATATTGTCAAAATCTCAGTGATCAACACTTCTGTCAATGACTTTTTCTTTTTACTCAGCAATTTTAATTTTAGAAGTCAGAAGTTTGATATAAAGACTTTGTACTAACTTATTATCTATATCAGTGCAGATGATCAGAAATATATTGTAGACAAGATTAACATGAAAAATACTTGAAATATCTTGAAGTTCAAATACAAGAAGAAGCTGCAGATCACTGAAAAACAATATTTAATGAAGTTTATTGAATACAAAATGTTAACAAATGTATTTATTAATGAAGCATAAACACATCTCAGCAAGCTGAGCAAAAAAATTGCTGTGACTCAGTTTGATATGACTGATCTATTCAAGTCTGAGCAACAATTTCAGACATTTCTTTAAACATTATTTGAAAACTACACAGTGATCTACAACACAATCAACACTCAAAACATCTTAAACATCAAGAGAAGTCTGCAGAAACTTTAAGAGAAGAAAATACAATTAAAGACTGTTGAGACTGTCTTGTAAGCAGATTAACACAAAGAGAAAAACTCAACACATTTATATCAGCATGATGTGAGATATCATTATTGAAGATCATTAAGCTTCAACAATGACTGTTCTTCTCAACATAAATCAATTAAATGTCTTCTTTACTGTGACTCTCATTATATTTGAGACTGTAAATATCTTTTTGCTGCTCACAAAAACATTAAGTTAAAAAAGTTATTTGTTTTAATCACAGTTAGATCAGTCAGAAAATCAGACAAATTGTCTGCAAACAATTCACATCATAAAGATAAAATAAGATTTAAGCATAGAGACAGAAAGCATAGAGTTTTTGATGCTGAAATTAAAAAAAACAATAACTCATTCTCATCTGAGTCTGATGCAGAGAAAGATAATAAGATTGTTACTTTGTTTAAAAAAGCTGTCAGTAAAATACTCAGCTCTGAATGAATTACAAATTCTAAATACTTTACACACATAACTAATCAATATTAACTCTTCAGTAGTTCTTTAATATGCATATGATGCTGAAGAATTAAAATTGAGAAAAAACACTTATACTCTCATTACTGTGAAGTAACTGTGATGCAAAACAAATTCAGAAACTTTGTAAGTCTGAGTTCAACACTTTATATGTCTGAACTAGAAGTTAATTTTTTATTAAAAAAGTGAATATGTAAAATGAAATTGCAGAAAAGCTTTGATCAACACAGTCTTTATATGTGAAATAAACATAACAATGTCATAATAGAAGTGTCTGAGCAGAGCAGTATCTATATAGTTAAACACATTGCAAAAAAACTAAATGAGTTCATTCTGTTATCTGTCATACACATGTTATTCAATTTAAAGATGATTCTTTCAGTCACAGTATCAGATATAAACTTTCAGATGTAAACTGACTCATTAAGCTTTGTTGACACTTCATTTTCTGCTGACATTTTATTTTTGAGTGAAAAGAATAAGATTTACAAGCTGTAACATCAACAGTTTGTTCATCTTGATTCTGCAAAGCTCTGCAATCTTTGTAAAGTTATGATTCTTGAGAAGTTAATTTTCATTACTGAAGACAAGAAAAATATGTGTGAAATTTGTGTCATCATCAAGTTTATCAATCAGCAAAAACACACTGTAAGTAAGCAGAAGATCAATATTCTTGTTTTGATTTTCATTGACATATGTAATTTTTTATCTCTATCATTTATCAAACATTAGTACTTTCTAAAGATTGTGAACAACTATTCTTGAAAGACATAAACAATACTGCTGAAGCAATATAATAATGTTTACAGAAACTGCAAAAGTGATGACTAAAAATTGAGCTTCAAATTAATACAAGAATACTTACTGTACAGAGTGACAATGTTACAGAGTTAAAATCAATTTTGAATGACTGATGCAGATTCTTTGACATTACACTACAATACACTGTGTTTTACATGTTTATTCAGAATGATGTTGCTGAAAAAGTCATTCATATCACTGAGAATTCAGTGCACATCATGATCAAGAAGACAAAACTTTCAATAAAGTTTTAAATGAAGACAGCATAAATAGATGTTTATCTTCACAATTAAACAGCAACTGATTTCTTAATCAACAACAGACAAATAACTTTGAAAAAGATCTTCACTGATGTGCAGTCATTCATTGATTATATTTATGTTTAAGATTGTAAATACTACTTCTATATTGATCTCAAATTGTTGCTGAAGAGCAGACAGAATAAGTTTATAAATTAAAAATGAGTAAAAATCTTCATGAACTATGCAGATAAAATCACAAAGCAATATCTGCTTTAAGCTTCAGATCTTAAGTAGATCATTAAGAGTTATGCTGTGAAGTTTACTGAGAATGAGAAGAAAGACAGTGTTGATTTCAAACTGCAAAGATAAATGTTAAATATTCTGTCTGAACAAAAGTCAGTTGAATAATTATAAAAGAATGTAGTCATCATAAATTTCACAGCATTTACAACTCTGTTTACTGTCTCTGAACAAACTTACAAACTTAAATTTATGAGTTTAGATGACAAAGAAGAGTTTAAGTTGACTGCAGATAATTTTGACACATTTTCATCAAATATTCATATGATAAATAAATTGATCACAATCAACTCAAACAGATTACAGACAAATGAACAGAGTGAGATCAAGCAGTTTTTATATATTAAAGTTTCTGTCAGCAAAGCACTGAATATTTTAACTGAGAAAGTTAAAACATTCTTGTGCATCAAGATTTTAAAAAGAAAACAAAATAGTAACAATAAAGACTTCAACAAACTCATGATCAAGATATCATGAGCTATGCTAATGTTCACAGTATTCACTGTAAATAATGAGAAAAACACTGAGAATATCAAATCTGACATTTTCACATCTGTTATTTACATTAAAGCAGTAAGAGACTTAGTCTGAGAAAAGATGTAAAAAAATGCTATTTAAACAGAATTAATGATTTTGACAGTCAACAGAACATAAGAAAAAATTATGTTATCAAAGAATGTAAACATAATGATTAGCAAGTAAATATTCAAACTTAAGTTGAATACTGATGAATCTTTGAACAAGTTTAAGACAAGAGTTATGATGAGAGATTTCTCATAAATGTATAACATTAATTATAAGAACATTTTTGCATTTACAATCAAGTTCAATACTCTTTGAGTCTTTCTTGTCATTGTTGTTCTTAAGAATCTTGAATGTCATTAAGTAAATATTAATAACATTTTCATGAAATTCTTTCTTAAAAAGATCATTTACATAATAGTTTTTTCTGAAGTTTAAGTTGCATCTGACTGTACACTGCATATACTGTGTAATCTTTATGATCTGAAGTAAACTGTGTAAAATTGACATAAATGATGTATCACTGATCTGCACAAACTAAACTTTCATTAAAGCAATGTTAATTCATATTTTTTCATCAACAACATCAAAAGAATCATGCTACTTCTTTATGTAAACAACATAATTGTAGTTTCAGTAAATCTGATACACATTCTCTGATTTAAGAAAGTTTTTGTGAAGATGTTTAAAGTTAAGAACTTGAAAGAGACACAGAAAATTCTTAATATACAAGTCACATGTGATCACAAAAAAAGAACTCTATATCTAAATCAGACTCATTATGTAAACAAGATGCTGAGAGATTTTCACATGCAGTTTGATAAGTACAAAATTATGACAATCTTACTCAATAAATATGATGCTCTTCACTTCATCAACTCAGCTGATTAAAGAATAGATTAAAGACAGTATCAACATGCAATTGAAAGTCTGATGTATGCAGTGATTCATACTTAACTAAACATTGTTTTTATTCTAAATTAATTAAATCAATATCTTAGTGATTTTGCAGAACATCATAAACATGTGCTTAAGAAACTGCTGCAATATGTAAAATTAATTATTAATTTTAATATTGTATATGAATTCAGTAAAAGTCAAGTCATGCTTGAATACTTTAACTTTAACTATACATCAGACAAACAAGATTGAAAATCAATTCTGAAACATGTGTACATGCTTAAAAATGAATTAGTATTATAAATAAGTTGAAAGCAGAAGTCTGTTGTTATTTCAATTACAGAGACTGAATACATAATTATATCAATATGTGCAAAAACTGAGATCTGACTTATACAGATACTATGAGACATGAATATGAGCAAGTATTTTGAAGATAATTTATATCATGTAAACATCAAAAAAAATGAAGTTCATCAAGCAGTCTCATTTCTTCAGCTCAAAAAAGACATTTAAACTGTCTTGACTTTGATCAAAAATGTATATGTGCATGAATAATCAAAACACATTAACATTGTCTATTATTATATCTGTAATCTGCACAAGCAAAATCAGATTGATGTGAACTTTGTGTTTAATCAAAATATGATGATTGATGAATTAATTAAGTTCTTATCTAGATGAATTTTTAAGCACTTTGTTGAACAACTGAAACTTACTGTTAATGAAAGTCAATAAATGCAGCATCATCAAGTGAAAATGTTAAGAAGTGCAGTGTTCTAGCTGCTTTCATAATCTTAGTTGAAACTAGCATCAGAAGTTGCTCATTATTTATATAGTTTGCATGACAAAGTATGTGAATAAAAAATCTCTACAATCAACATCAATCATAATCAAATTAACAGTATATGTTTCATTAGATAGACAGTTAGTCAGCAGTATAGCATGAGTATTCTTTTATCTCTCAACAAAATAAATTATTATCTTTTTTGCATTTTTAAGATCTAAGTGTCTTGTATAAGTGAAATACTCTATCACAAATCTTCAAAGTTCTTATATACTTTATTGCAAAACTTCAAGATACTATATATTGAATATTGTATTTTATAGAACTTAGTTAAGAAATATTTTAGTTTAGTGCAGCTGATAATCTTGTATGATGTGCAAGAGATAAGAAATCTATCAATAATAAATTTAAATCTGAATTTAGATCTGAATCAGAATTGTGAGATTTTGTTGATGTGTATGAAGACTGCATGAAAATAGTCAATATATATTATTAAAGTGATATTGTACAACTTACAGCAGCTGTCTCTGTCTTGACAGAAAATGAATTGACATTTAATTTGATTTTTAGCTTGTTTTTTCTCTTGATTTTCTTGATGAGTAATTTGAACAACTTTTTCTTCTTAATAATTTCTTTCTTTATAAACTCAACATTGTACAACACAGCAGTCTTTTTTTCAACTATCAAAAACATTAAATAGTTGCTGAATGTGAACTTAAAGTAAGTCAATAAATTCAGAGTTATTGTGACATTTTTCACACTATATTCAAGATAAATTGAATCTTCTTTGCTTCAGTCATTTGCAAGTGTGAGAAATGTGACATTTTATATGATATAATTTCATTAATACATGTCAGATATAAGATCTGTGCAAATAAAGATCTTGAGATTGTCAAAGATATAATTATAGAGTTGAATACTGCATCTCTCTAAAAACAAGTATATATAAGCTGTCATATGATCAATGTTGAATGCAAAAAACAATAAATAAAGCATTTTATATCAATATTTTCACATTCTACATACTTCTTGATCTCATGAAGTCTATTATGATTACTTTTATAGATATAAGTCTTTTGACATAGAGTCACTATCATACAATACACTTTAAATACAGTGATATCAGTAGCAACAATACTGCATAAGTTTAGAAAACTGATGTCTGCATGTGAACATGAATGAGAAATATCATAAATTCATGTATTAGCTGCTTATCATGCAGTTTCTGCTGTAATAGAAATGTATGATAGTATTGATGATGTTGTTGTACAATGTGATGAAGTTGAAATGATATTGAGATCAATGATTACTTGTTGACTGAAAGTATTTGAATTTTTAACATCACATCAATTACAGTACTGCTTGATTTTTCATTCTGTATGTGATCTATCTGAATTTTGACATCATTTAGTGAATGTGAATTCAGATATTTTGATGTCATACAACACATGTACTTTAAAAGAAAATTACATAAAAGATATTTCAATCAGATAAGTTCTTCTCAAAATCTTCTGACTGTATATTGAGTAGAGTGATTATTAAGTTAAGTCAAGCTCAGATTTTGAAACTCAGCTCAACTCATTAGACTTAACTTTGCAATTTAACTCAACTCTGAACAGAACTGAGTTTCAGATAGAGTCAGATCAGATTTTTCTTGACAGCTCAAACTAAATTAAAATTAATTAACACATAATAACTAAGCAGAATTTGATTAATAGATATTATTAACACAAAACTATTAGATGATAATTTCACAAAGCACTTTTTGTTTAACTATGTGTTTGCAGCATGCTTTGTGAACATTATATGTGAACATTATAAGCTGTTCATTACATCACATATCTAATACAGAGCTAAAGTATATTAATTAGTAAGAAGTTCATTTTCTTAGTAGAGCTGAAAAGTATCAAACACTGTTTTTATCTTTCACAACTCTGCTGTCATAATCAGATTCTCTTTCTTATGTAACTTCACAACTATATAATATATAAGTCATAGAAGAGAGATTTTGATATGTGAGAATTTATACTTTCAAAATAAGTACAAAAAAATGCTTCACTTGTCTTCTGCAGACTTATGATTGCTGATTGATGTCACTTTAAATTTTAATTATATTGAGTGATTATCTCTTCAATCAGAAAAGAGAATGCTGCTTAATCAATCTTGAAAGAGTGCAGCTTTTGTCAACATTATCATTGCTGCATAGTAGAATTTTGTTAAAGAGCATTAGAATTGAACATTATAATATAATATGATTGTAGAAACTATGTAACTCACTAAATTTTTTTCTCATAGCAATTAATTTAGATGAAGAAGAATTATTAAAAATTCAGTTATCTTCTGAAAAGATGCTATGTTTGACTGCAGCTTCTTTGCTCTTTAGTTATGATGTCATCTCTGCATCATATATCTTCATCTTTTTTTCAAAGATAGTTTTCATTAAAGATTTCTTCTTAATTTCTTCAGTCATCTCTGTTGTCAGCTTGACTTTCTTTCTTGACTTTAGTTTTTGTTTTGATGTCATAATGCTAAATACATAACTTAAATGTCAGTTTCTCTACTATTATAATGTCTATATTAGAAAATGAAATTGATATTAATGTGATTTCTTCTACTACACTTTACAAACAGTATGTAATGTGTCTTAAAATCAAGTATGTTTGTAATTGTCTGAGATAGAATGATCATGAGATAAAATTTCTGAATAATTGCATAGTTTGTTTTGAAGTTATCTACAGATTCACTCACAACAAATAACAACATTCATGTAAACAAACTGTACTATGAGTGCTTAGTTAAGTTTACTTTTTCACTTTCACAAAATCTCTGATCTTTTCTCTCTGAATCTTCAGTTTTTCATAAATTCTTTTTTCAAACTATTATACAGTCATCAACATACTTGTGTTTCTTTTATAACACAACAATATAACACTATCAGATCAAAAGATTAAAGAAAGTCATCAGATATTGTTTAGATATATTTTAAAGAGCTCAATTAATTGTTATGTAAGTGAAGTTAATTATGAAGAGATAAGATGTTGACTTTCATTTTAGAAATACATCATCAGAACAGTACAGAAAGAATGTTAAGATTATTTCTGTAAATATAGCAAAATTGCAAGTATCAAACTCATTTAATACAATGTAGAATGCATTTATTTATAAGAGAACTCACTTTATCAATATATTAAACTCATCATCTCAATCTGACAAGAAGAAGAAGAAGAAACAGATTGACAAAACTGATATATTCATATCATCTTAACTCAACAAGAAAAAGAAGAAGAAACAGATCAACAAAATCAATATATTTATCTTAGACATTACTGCACATCTGAAGAAAGAAAACTTTGCTGATTAATGAGAAAGAATAAAAGCATCTATTAATTATTTCAAATTAACATTCAATGCTACACTTCTCAAAAATACTTCAGATATACTCAGCAGTTCTTTTACTGTGAAATTTTGTAAGTAACTTCTATGATTATAACACTCAATTATAATGCACAAAGAGTGTATTAAATCAGAAACTAAATTATATTCATAAATTGAGAAGCTCTTCATCTCTTTTTAAATTAAGTTCTTCACTATTTAGTACAACTTAAAAAATCATGCTATTACAATTTTCAGTAGTCAATGTCTTCAGAGATGATGAAATTAAAAAGACTCATAACAAAAACAGTAAAACACTGAATAAAGTGAATCAGAATCTCAAGCATGATTCAGACTATAAAAAGCTTAAAGATACTGTTCAAAAGACAAAGTATGCAGTCAAGATTAAAGAAAAGATTGTGACTCAAAAATATGTAGAGAGTGAACATGATGAGTATTAATTTACTGTTTTAGTTTTACACAATCTCTAACTTAATATGTAACAATCTTTCTCATGAATCAGAATGCAATAGCTCAGCAAAAAAAGAAAAATAACACTGTCAAGTACAATAACTTCATTATACAAACTGAAGAAATTCAAACTCTGTATAAACTTCTTGAAGTAAAGAGTTTTTCTGCAGTCTTTAATGAAGAAGTATGTCTTATCTGTTTGAATTTTAAACTGTGCTGATGTGATTAAATTGCAAAAGCTTATCAAAATATTCAAGATCACTGAACAAAATCTTTATATACAGTAGTTAAGCATCAAGAATAAATCATTCAGTTCTGCAGCTATGAAGAGTTTACTGTTGTGAAAGATGAAAACTTAGATCTTGTTATGTAAGTTTTCAATAATATTATATTTGATTCAGAACACATAGCAGATAATGAAGCTCATCAGTATGTATTTTAATTTTAATACTCATTTATAACACTTCTTAAGACAGCAACTGATGCTGTTTTGTTTTTAAATATCAGTTATCAGTGATTTTCAATGCATCTGTAGATGAAAATGCAGAAGTGAAAGTAATATTGAGTGAAAATGAGAAAATAGTTACAGTAGTTATTTCTGAGTGAATTGTGTCAAATAAGAATATTAATGATGAACACATCTTTTTTAAGCTCAGTGAAGTTGCATTAACAAATATTAAGAAAACAGTTTTAGAAAAAAACAAAATATATTAATTCTGTGCTGTTTTAGTATCAGAACTCTCATTAAATAATTTTTTTCACAGATTGTATCTTTGAAGTCAAAGAGTTAAAAGATTGATGTACACAATGATCAGATATGTTTATATTGCTTAATTATAATGTTTTTACAATTATCTATAAAGTTCTTGCTAATTCAATGTATCTGTAGATTAAAACAGAATTTAAAATTTAATTATCAACAAAACAGATTCTGTCTGTTGCAGATGATGCTGATGAAAAGATAAAAGTCTTAAAAATGAAAGAAAATGTACAGAATGATGAGACAAAGAAGAAGAATGATGATGATGATGATGATAATGATGAGAGTAATGAAGATATGAAATTAAACTGAATTACAATGTTCTGAGTGAAGATCAAAGATCTTTAATATCATTGTTGTTAATGTGTAAGCAAGTTTAAGTCTGATACTCTACTCAAAGTCACTTTCATAAGTGTATTTTTTCTCTTTGTATGTACAATACTGTTGATTCAAAATGTAATTGTTGTTCACTATAAACAACTCAACAATAATGAACTTCTCAGAATTACAGAGTATGAAAGTATATCTACATATATGTGTATGACATAGTCTATCAGACATAAAAAGTATAAAGTCATAAACTAATTTAAAGAATGCAGCAACAATGAGAGTTGTGATCAGACTGTGGTAAAGAGACAAAATTATTAAGATAGTAAATATAAGAATGAGATCACTGTGAATTTATAAAAACACTGTGCATGTATTCTGTCTCAAATTCATAACAATTTTATGATGTGCTCAACAACAAAACTCTTTGTTTGTAATGTTGCTCTATGTTTTAGAAAAATGTGAGACAAGAGTTTACTGAAATCAATGTCACTTATATCTATAAACATCAACATTATCTTCAGATAAAAATGAATGTATTTCTTTCAGCTTTAAAAAATCACTGATGTGACTGATATGTGAAAGATTAAGTGTCTTATGTGATCTTAATATTGAAGCAGTAATGATTTTAAAGTGCAGTGTCTGTGCTTTTGTCTGTAAGAATAATGTCTTTGACAGTTGTTTGCTTTATTTATAAAGAAGATTTCTGCTTCTTGACTGACATGATGTTGTATTTAAAACTGTATATATAATGACAGTAAAGATGCTCTAAACAGAGTTGTTAAAGCTGATGTTTTGAACAATGAAATTGATAATAGTAGAGTTATTGAAGATAAAGCTAATAATTGAGACATCAATTGCTGCAGATAACATATTCAGTGAAAAAGCTCTGTGCTTTTCTTCTGAACTGATGTTTATTGACTTATGACTATAGTTGTTGTTGAAGATTGTGTGTCTTGATGTTACATGATTTGTAATATTTATAATACTCAAATATATTACTTCAATATTCAGATTTTAATCTTAATCACTGTTGTAAAGTTTAGAATCAATGTTTTCATCTTGATTGCTGTTGAAAAGTCTGAAGTTGTTGTTATTTTCTTGATCACTATTATTATAAAGATTATCATCAATGAAGAGTTGATTCAATAGAAGCTCTGTACAAGATTCAGTTACTTTTTAATTTAGTTTATTTGCTGAAGATTCTTTTTCATTACTGTTGACAATTATTGTCAATGCAGATCTCTTTTCAAGATCTTTTATCAATTCTGCTGCAAATGTGAACATGTTATGATATTTAATTAGTATGATTTTCTTGATGATTTCTGAATTTAGTTGATTTCAATGATACATGATGACATCTTAAGTCATGTTGAATAAACATTCAACATCAACATCTGCTGCAGAAATCACAAGTATATTTTTTGCAAATTGAATCATCACTGATTTCAACTTCTTCATCAACTTTCAGTACTCAAGAATTAAAACATTCACATCAGATACTGAAGACTTTTGCAAATAATCTGCAAGTTTTTTCTTCACAAATGTATCTTAATGCTTTTTTATGTTCTTCATGTAACTCATCATAGCTATTGTCTTCTTTTCTTTGAGATCAAATATGATTAAATCTTAATCTGATGATTCATTTTTCAGATACTGATAGTTGATGCTGTAATATTTTCAAAACTCAAGTTCATAAATTACACATAGATTTCTTCAGTCATCTTTCTGTATTAAATCATGTCAGTCTTGATATATTGTTTGAATTGAAGATTGAAGAATGTCTACATTATACATGTTAAGCTTGTTACATAAATTCAATATTGTCTCAAGATTACAGAACAATTCATGATTGACTTTTATCTTTTCATAGTACTGAGTCAGTTTTTTTTTATATGCATCAATAGCATTCAGCAACTCAAGATTGAAGAATAATTTAAATTTCTCAATTGCTTTGTTCTGATTTTCAAGATGATCAAACAGATTGTTGTATGTGAATTACAGCTTGTAAATTGTTGACTCACTAATAACATTCATGATCTCTGTTTAGTTCTTGAAGTGTTTTAGAAGATGCAGTATGTACTTGATATACTGTCACTTTCTTGTATTACACTTAAAAAACTTCATTCTGCTTGTTGTTTTAATCAAATACTTTATTTATTGAGAGAGTTCAGTTCATAGTTTATATACTTTATTCAGTATATCATAAAATGAGTTTCATTAAGTTCTCACATTCTCAATCATACTTCAAGAATTTGTCTTCTGCAATTCTTTGAACAGTTTAAACTGCTGTGATGATGTCATGATTGCAATAGCAAACATATAAATCTTCATCAATATGTTGTTAACATAACAATGAACTGAAATAGAGCATTATAATGAAGTATTACAAAAGATTTACTGATCTTTTTCAGTATAATATCAAAGAAGTAGTTCTTTTCAAATATGAACTTTTGTAGCTTACTGTCATCAAATGTAGTTGTAAAATAATCATTTTTGACATCAACTTTCAAATCTGATTGACTGCAAGCTAAATAACATGTATTATGCAATTCATGATTTTAGTTTCATCACTTCAGATTATATTCTTTGCACTTAAAAGTTAACTGAGATGATGTCTTAAAGTATAATTGTTGAAAGCATTGTCTGCTGTAATCACTAACAATTAATATGTCAGATTTCACTTCTTCAACATTTCAAGAACATATTCAGCTAAATTTTCATCACTATATTGACTCTTTAACTCTCTGAATGCTAAAAGAATCTCTTTATACTTTTACTCAGTATTAATGAAGTATGCAGTGATGTTTAAAAATGCAAGATGATTAAAACTGATTTATTCATCAAGTACAATAGAGACTTTAATCTGCAGCTTAAGTGCTGCAAGAATTTCTTTTTGAACTTTTACAATACAATGTTTAAGAAGTTATGCAACTTTTATTCAATCTGAGATCTTAATCTCAGCACAACATATTTAAATAAGCTTTCAAAACTCTAAATGCTCAACAGCATAAAAGAACAGATTGAGTGCTATAATAAATTGAAAAATTTGCTGATCAAAGACTTCAGAAGTAAAGTTAAATGATTTGACAATGATTTTTTAAATTGTTTGCACAGATATGAATGTTATATTAAAGTATTATGATTGAAAAACATAGCATACAGTGATATTCAGTGCTGCAAAGATTGAAATCTGTCTTTCTAATGATTTTCTTGCATTCTGACAACTGTTGCTCTTTAAATGACATTTTATAATTGTTGTTTCATCATCATCTGATGCTGAATGATTCATAATATTGTGACATTTAACACACATCACATCAGATCTTTCATCACATTTGCTGACTACTTCAGCAAAAGACTTTTAGACTTTTGCTGAGTGACTTGAACTGTTTTACAGCATTGAAACATGCTTTTTGACTTTTGCAACTGTGTTTTGACTTCATATAGTTATCTTTCATCACTCTTAAAATTCTTGCTTCATCACAGAAATTCAAAGAATATACTCTGAGTTGAGTGCATTTGTTAGAATCAAAGAGAGTGATTGTATTCATTGAGATAATCAAACTCTATCAGTAAAAGCACTCATAAAAAAACTTTCTGAGTCACTTGTCAACTGACTGAAGAAAGAACTGTATAAAGACATGATAATAATTTCTCAGAGTAAGTTGATTGAGTAAATGATGCTTTGTTGTAGTATAACAATAGTAAGATATGAAGAGTATTGTGAGACTTAGTAAGTTTTTCTTTATATAAATGTAGTTATGTGATCACAAAATTTACACAAGTAAAAGATAGAACTCATATGATTTATACATATCTAATCAATGAGAAAGCTACTCTGCATAACATGTTATTGAGTTAACAATAATTAATTATTGAAATAAATAATTTAATGTAAAATTCTATACTACAACTTCATACTATGTTATGTGATAATATCAAACACAATATTTTAAACAGAAATAACTTATTATTAATAATTCATATTCATAATCAGATAATTGATCATCAAGAATATAAAAATAAACAATTTGTCAAATATCTCTAATTATTCTCTTACTATCTTACAGCTTTAATCATCACAAAACTGTGTATTACTCTATTACTCACTTTTCTTCTCATTACTGTTCTCATCTATGATACTCTCATCATTTTCATTATTTTTAGCTTCATCTTTCTTCTTCTCATTATTTTTCACATTAGTAATTGCTGCATCAATAATAAACTCATCAATTAAATCATCATTCAAGAACTTCTCATCTTCAGACTTCATCACACAAACTTTATCAGCATTTTCAACAACATTTTTTTTCTTCTCTTCTTCTTGATCAACTGTGAACTCTTAAATGTATTTAGTCACTGTTAAAAGTACAAAGTATTATAACTGAGCAATATAATACTCACAAATGATCATAATCAGCAATATGCTCAGAATCAAGAATATCACTATAAAAAAAACACATTGTCTTTGCAGAATCAGAATTTCCAGCATCATGTAGCTTCTGTTTTTCTGTGAGATTAATGATTTTTTTTTAATGTTTCATCATAACAACAAGACATTTGTCAATCTGCTGATTGATATTGCTGTGTTTTTTATTAATGATGATATTTTTGTCAATATTCTAGAGAAAGTCAGAGAAACTATAAAACTTTAATATAGAGTATATCTCTTGCTGTAATTTCTTAGACTCATACTTCTTTTTCAGAGTTAAAGCATCAGTAAACAATTTCTTCTTCTCAGTTTTCTCATCAATTTAAGTTCAGTTCTTCTGCTTCATCAAACAAACTTTAAGCTCATCTTCATAGTAAACAGCTACAGATAGTTAAAAGCATTATAACAGAGTATTATAATTCTTGAAATCTATCAGATATTTCACAATTGTATCACTTCTTCAAGACTTCTTTCTTCATTTTCTCTTTTATGAAATTCTGTACAGCAGAATTCACAATTTTATATTCTTTTAACTTCTTCATGATGTCTCTCTTTCATTTCACAGCTCTGCAGTCTGTTATCTTTGTATGTTTAATTTGTTTAAAGTCTTCATTCTTCATAAGTTTCTGATGTTTCTTCTATGTTTATACAGTTTTTAAGTTGTTTAAGTACTTGTTAAATGTCTTCTTTGAATCATATAATGACTTATAAGAACAATCACAACAATTAAAGTCAACATTTAAGATATTTTTTGAGTTTGTTGACAAAATAAAGACAAGTTATTTGATAGAGAGAAGTAAAAGCTTAGTGTTTGAGAATTTTGTCATTGTGAGAGTCTAGAATGTAAAGTTAGCTTTGAGAACTATAAATGAGTGTTATTATTGAGTGATAGAATGAGCAACAAAATTAAGCATCAAAACTGAGCACTGTCACAAAACATTAAAATAAAACATCAAAATTGAGTATCAAAACAAAGCATCAAAACAAAGTATTAAAATAAAGTATTAAAACAAAGCATCAGAACAAAACATCAAAATGAAGTATCAAAATTAAGTATTGAAATAAAGCATCAAAATGAAGTACTGAAACTGAGCATCATCATGAAGCACTAAAACTGAGTATTAAAATAAAGCATCATTACAAAGTACTGAAACAAAGTATCAAAACTGAGCATCAAAACTGAGCAAGAAAACAAAACATCAAAATAAAGTGATAGAAGTGAGCAATATATTAAGTGCTGAAACAAAGCATCAAAACTAAGAATCAGAACAAAGCATCAAAATTGAGTATTAAAATACAACATTAAAATGAAGCATCAAGATGAAATATCAAAACTGAGTGATAAAAATGAGTGATAAATTAAGCATCAAAACAAAGCATCAAAACTAAGCATCAGAATAAAGTATCAAAACAAAGTATCAAAATAAAGCAACAAAATGAAGCATCAAAGTGAAATAATAAACTTACTGAATGTAAATACTGAGCATAGAAACTGAACATAAAAACTAAGCATAAAAATTAAATGTAGAGACTGAGCAATGAAAGTAAAGATAAGAACTGAGTGTTAGAGATAGATGTGTTGATATATTTACTCATAATATTGATGCAAATATCATGAGTAAATATGATGTTTACTAGCATCATAACATTGACACACATATCATAAGTGAATGTAATATTTACTAGCATAACATCTCAGTCTCTCTAACATCTCAGTAACATCTTTCAACAACAAACTTTAAACTACAATTTTCTCATCAACTTAGTCTTTCACATACATTAGAACTCACAGTCACTCAAAGATATCTTTATCTTTATATTAATCTCTTATAACACTTCTATTAACTTGATTTTAAAACTTTATCAAATTGTCATTTTATATCATGACACATGTAATGTTCTAATCTGAGATTTCTCAAGTATGTAGAGCTAAGAGTTTGTGCTTGTTGATATAACAGCTGGTCTGAAATGGTTCTGGTCTTTAACTCTTAGATGATTATTTAAGTTGAACATGATTGTTTTCATAAGAAAAATGACTCTACTATATAGAATATGCTTGATGTCTCTGTGTTGAGCTCTCTTGATGTTTTGATGTCTTGATGTTGAGAAGTTGAGCTTTCAGCTTGTCTGCTTGCTGTTGAGTTGTTATGTTATTATGTGACTGCTGTTTAGCAGTTCTCTCTGTACATGCTTCAGACAAATTTTTGATTTTAGACTCATGAGTTCTTTTCTCTTCAGACATAATTGTAACATTATTTTTTTTCTTCAGGCACTAGTTCTCTAGAGTTTATTTAAGTGAGAGTATATAATGATTTCATCATCAGCAATGATGCTTTCTAAAAATTTCAATTGCTTAAGAATTGCAAAGAAAATTCAACTCAGTGATAGTCTCATCACATTTTCTTGTGAATTCTGTACTGTCTGTAATCTTGATTGCTTTGTCATGATTGATGAAAGATCAAAATGCAATAAGTGTACTCACTGCAGTCATTCATGCATTGCAGTTTCATGAGAGTCTCTTAACAGAACTTGTCTTTTTCTTTGAAAGAAAATAAGTGATGCAAATGCAACTCTTGATGCTCTTACTGTCAAGATGATGCATTTTTAGAAAACTTTAAATCAAATGAATTGTTGTGCTGCACAGAAGACTGACTGTCTTGCTGCTGAACTTGATAGTGATAATGATGAGACTGAGAATGAAGATTCTCAAACAATGTTGCAACTTGTTGATGTTACAGTCAAGTCAAAATGAGCTTGAAACAGACCAGTGTGTATATGAGAAGAGCATACACTCAGAAAACTGCTAGACAGCAGTTATGTGACATCTTGTTGTGCTCAATGTGCAGACAGTGAGCTGAGCAAGCTAAACAGCAGTTATGTGACATCTCATCATGCTCAACATGCAGAAGATGAGCTGAGCAAGCTGAAACTCAATGTGCTTGATGCACTCAACAACAAGATCAATGAGAGATGACAAGCACAGTATCTATATAGTAAAGTCATTTTTCTTATGAAAACAATCATGTTCAACTTAAATAACAATCTAAGAGTTAAAGACCAGAATCATTTCAGATCAGTCATTATATCAATAAGCACAAACTCTTAGCTCTACATACTTGAGAAATCTCAGGTTAGAATGTTACACTTTGAACATTCTTATGATATAATGAGTATGATGTCTGACACTCAGAAAAATGTCTCAATCTCATTCTTGAAGCAAGTTCAAGTGAACTCATCTTTATTATCTATCTTGAGTAGAGCAGCAGCACAATCAGCAATGTCAGCTCAGATAATACAGCTATCTGTAAATGCACTGAAAATTCAGGTATTTGATGTTTTTAATGAAGAATGAGAAAAGCTGTAAGTCTTTGTGATGAAGCTTGATCTGTACATTGAATTCAATCAACTGAAGTTTTATATTAATCAAGAAAAGACATTGTTTGTGATGATCTATCTCATGAATGCAGTCTTCAATTGAGTTAACTTCAAGCTGCATGAGTTCTTGAGAAAGAAGTACAAAGAATACAACACAAACACAGAGTCTATGTTCAGCAACTATACACAGTTCAAGAAAAAACTCAAGAAAGTCTTCAGAGTGATCAATGAAGAAAGAACAACAAAGAAATGAGTTTATATCTTGCAACAGAGTGAATCAGCAACAGTATACATCACAGAGTTTCAGCAGTTAGCAGCACTTATTAAATGAAACAATGAAGCACTCATCTATCAGTACTATTGTGAGTTGAAAAAGTTCATTAAAGACAAGATAGTCTGAGCAGAACAATCAGACAATCTTTAGAAAATAATCAATCTGAGCATTAATATTGACAGTTGTCAATAGAAATAACAGATGAAACAAAAAGAATATTGAATGTTATTTATGATAAAAGATCAAGAAGAAAGCTTCTGACTGTGAGTCAAGTAATATGTTTCATCAATAAGACATAGAAAAACAAACTCTATAAATCTCAATATAATTGAGAAGCATCATCAGAAGTCATGAAAGACTAAATAAATGAAGTATAAATGTCAGTTAGAGTGGTTCACTAAGTCTTAGATGACACTGCAAAACAAGATGTGAATGTGTTACAACTGTGAAAAACTCAAACATCTTGTTCAAGAATGCAACAGATCTCAGATAAAAAGAAAAAACATTGCAGTGATAATCAAGAAGAATATATGTGTAGTGCACAACACTCTCAGCTGAACAGTCTGTTACAATGATATGTGCAGAGTACACATGAACACAAAAGATAAAGTCAGATAATACTTTCAGAGATTGCACAAGAGTGTGAAGAACAGATATGACACAATGAGTTGATCAATCTACAAGAAAGAATTAGCTATTCTTATCAAGAAAAGAGTTCTTGATGCTGAGAAAGAAGACAATACTCTTAAAGATGACATCAAAGAGACTGATGATCATGAATTTCAGATTGATGAATCTTGAATATTTTTCAACAGCAATACACTCACAGAAAAAAGTTCAAACAATATTGAGACAGAACTCTCAAGAAAGTACTGAGCAAAGATTGAAGAGAATCTAAGTATTCAGAGAAAAATGACATCAGATTGCAATACAATGCAAAAGAAAGAGCAAGAGACTCAAGATCAGAAAGTGAAGATATGCAAAGAATTTAATGATCTAATAAAAAACATACAAACAGTCACAGAAAAGCTGATATCAGAATTTCTTGTATGAAGAATCAAGAGTCACAAGATTGAGATACACTTATCTGAAGAGTATATTATACAGAATAAAGACAGATGAATCTTCAGCAGAGAATACATATCACTCAAATTTCTGCAAAGAGTAAGAGTCTTTGAAAGTCAGTTGCAGATGAAGTACAATCAGTATGAACTTTGACTACACTCAGAAAGATGCATTGAGTAATATAGTTTAAAGTATGTGAAACTTATGATCAAAAGAGAACTCAGATGATTTCAAGAACTTTGAAGACAAGCTGAATGATTAAGTGAGTCAAAAAACAAAAAGCTCTCTCAACAAGACTAGAGAGTAAGAAGCTAGTGGTGTCTCAAAGACAAGACAATGATCATCAAATATAAATCAAAATTATGATCAATGAACACCAGATCAATGCATTGATGAATTCTGAAGCAAACAATAACATTATGAATCAAAAAACAGTCAATATGTTAGAATTAGAGACACAGTGAGTGCACTGTTCATTCAACATATAAATGATGAACAAAGTCATTGAAAGAATCAACAAGAAAATCTGTGTGAAAGTCTTGATTCTTGAAAACTCACAAGAGATCACATTTAATGTCATGAAGTTAATCAGATATGATGCAATGCTAAAGATGTCTTGATTATGTGAAAAGAATTTGCAAATCAATTGAGTCACAAAAGAGATATGTGCAGTCAAAGATGCATATAAGATCTCTGAACAATCAGAGATGAGTTTATCAGAATATAAGTTATGAGATCATGAAATACTGCTATTGAATGAAAAGCAATCTAAGTGAATGTCATTATACTCAATGAGTGAGAACCAACTCAAGAAAGTTAGAACTTACCTTGACAAGAATCTTAAGAGAAAATTCATAAAATCATTAAAATTGTCAGCAGAATATTCAATTCTGTTTGTATCAAAGAAGAATGACAGAAAATGACTATGTGTTGATTATAGACAACTCAATAAGATAACTCATCAAGACAGTTATTCTCTATCACTGATAGAAGAATTGCAGAACTGATTGAGCAAGACTAAGTAATTCATGAGCTTAGATCTTAAGAACATCTATTATCAAGTTAGAATGAAAGAAGATAAAAAATGAAAGATGACATTCTGAACAAGATATAAACACTATGAGTACACTGTCATGTTATTTGAGCTGAAGAATGCTTCAGTCATCTTTCAAAGATTAATTAATGATACATTGAGAGAATATCTCAATGATTTTGTGATCACATACCTCAATAATATTCTGATATACTCAGAAGATCTTGAGAAGCACTGTGAGCATGTGTGAAAGATATTGACAAAGCTCAATGAGAGAACTCTCTACATGAAAAAGTCAAAAAGCAGATTTGAGATCAAGAAAGTTAAGTTTCTAAACTATGTAATTCAATCTGAACAAATCAAGAAGAATTTAAAGAAGATAAAAGTAGTCAGAAACTGATCAATGTCAAAATGAATCAAGAAAGTACAAGTTTTTCTAGAGCTGACAAACTATTATTGAAAGTTCATATCAAACTATGCAAGAATTGTGAAACCACTGATGCATTTGACACACAAAAGCAAAAAATAGCATTGAGATCAAGAACAGAAGAATGCATTTCACATATTAAAGAAAAGTCTTAGTGAAACAGCACATCTGAGAATACTCAATTCAGCATGTGAGAAAACACTGAAAACTGATGCTTCAAATTTCACAATAAAAACATGTTTGTATCAGATTGAGAATGAACAACAGAGATTCATAATATATCAATTTAGAAAGTTATCAGAACTCAAGAAAAGATATGAAGTTCATGATAAGAAACTTCTTGCAATAGTGAAAGCACTACAAAACTGAAGATCTTATCTCACAAAAACATACAAGTCAATTCAGATCTATACAGATCACAAGAATCTGAGAAACTTTGCAATGACAAAACAACTCAATCAATGACAGATTCATTGAGTGAAGCAGTTGACAGATTATGAATTTCAGATTCATTACAAGAAAGATAATGAAAATAAAAAAGTAAATGTCTTAAGTAGACAACCTGATCATGAAGATGTACAGATGATACATGTTGAAATTTTAAGTGAAGACAACAACAAAATTCTCACAAAAGACTTAGCAGCAATGTACAAGATAAAGCAAGCTCTCTTGATGAACAAAGAACTCATAAAAATATGTCACTACAGCAGAACTGAAGAACATCTAGAAGTTAAATGCACTGAAGATTTAGTGTGAAGAAGACACAACATTAACAATTTTAGAAATTGAATCATTAAGATGATCACTGTGTGTGATTCATGTTGAAGAAACAAAATCAATCAAGATAGACAGTATGATGAAGTAACACAACTAGATGCATCAAATGCATCATGAAAGTCAGTTATCATGAACTTTATTATAAAGTTATCATCATTGAAGAATTCAGCATGAGAAGTGAGATTCAACAATATATTGATCATAGTAAATAGATTAATCAAGTACACAATGTTCATTTCATTCAAAGAAACTGCAACAGCATCAGTATTGATGTACACCATACTGCAAGAATTGATTAACAATCATGAACTATTAAAAGAATTTATCACTGACAGAGACAAGCTGTTTATGAGCAGATTTTGAAAGACACTCACAGCAGAACTTGAAATAAAACATAAAATATTGACAGCATATTACTCACAAACAGACAGACAAAACAAATGAATGAATTAAACAGTAAAAACATACTTAAGACACTATGTCAACAGAAATCAGAATGACTGAGTATGACTGTTGTCAATGACACAGTTTGTGTACAACAACACAAAAAACAAGATCATGAAAGAAACATCTTTCTATGTAAATTATGACTATAATCTGAAGATATGATGAGATTCTGAGAAACACAGATCACAGAGTCAGAAAGTGATTTTGAATATTGTTCAGATGAAGAAACTGCATCAACATCTAATGAAATGAATTAGACAGCAGATGAGACAAACAACAGAGATAAAATCATTTGAAGAAGAAAAAAAGATATACTTAAGAACAAACAACATACAAATTAAAAAGAGAAGAAAGAAGCTGAGAAACAAGAGCATTGAATCATTTAAGATCATATGAAACATCAAGAAATTAAACTATGAACTAGATTTACTCAAGAAAATAAGAATACATTCAGTATTTCATGCATTCATGTTACAGCATTGCAATCAGTTCATATTACTTCAAATCACTGAAATGTCTGTCAAACTCAACAAAGAATATGAAGTTGAGAACATTCTAGAAAAGAGAATGATTAGTGAGAAAGTTCATTATCTCATAAAATGAAAAGATTATGATATCTCAGAAAATATCTAAAAACTCAGAGAGAATCTCAAGAACTATGCAAGAATACTTCAACATTTTAAGAAAGAAAGTCAATATTAGTTCAGAAGAATGACAATATGAAGTTAACAAATTATGATATTGTTTGAGAATCTTCATTCTCAGTTTCATCATTATCACTATCAAGTTCAGCAGCAAGACAGTCAGTCTTCTGTGCAGCATGATGATTCATTTGATTCAGAGTTTTCTGAAGATACATGACTTTTAAGAAGAGTGTGACAAGCTCAGTGTGCTTAGTTGTCAAGACATTGTTTGTCTTACTCACTTCTTTCATTGTCTTGAATATTTTCTTTCAAAGAGAAATACAAGTTCTATTGAGAGACTCTCACAATACACTGACACATGAGTGATCACAGTGAGTACATTTATTGCATTTCAGTCAAGATTTCATTACAAAGCAATCAAGACCACAAGAGACACAATGATCACAGAGAAATGAAATTAAGATGTCATCAAGTTGAATTTTCTTTGCAATTCATAGACAGTTGAAATTTTTAGAAAGCATCATCACTGACAACAAACAATGTGAATACTCTCACTTATATAGACTTTAGAGAACTAGCACCTGAGAAAAAAAGAATGATGTTACAGTCAAGTCAGAACAGACTTGAAATGAATCAGTGTGTACATGAAAAGAACATACACTCAGAGAACTGCTAAACAGCAGTTACATGACATTTTGTCATGCTCAATGTGTAGACAGCAAGCTGAGCAAGCTAGACAGCAGTCACATGACATCTCATCATGCTCAATGTGCAGAAGACAAGCTAAGCAAGCTGAAGCTCAATGTGCTTGATGCACTCAATGATGAGACTGATGAGAGATGACAAGCACAGTATCTATATAGTAGAGTCATTTTTCTTATGAAAACAATCATGTTCAACTTAAATAACAATCTAAGAGTTAAAGACCAGAATCATTTCAGATCAGTTGTTATATCAATAAGCACAAACTCTTAGTTCTACATACTCAAGAAATCTCAGATTAGAACATTACAGTTAATTTGATGTCATCATTCTTCTGAGCTAATATCAATGTTAATCTTTCTTCTTAAAATGTTGAAGTATTCTTACACAGTTCTTAAAATTTTCTCTGAGTTCTCAGATACTTTCTGAGATATTGTAATCTTTTCATTTCATGAGATAATAAGCTTTTTCACTAATCATTCTCTTTTCTAGAATGTTCTCAACTTCATATTCTTCTTTAAGTTTAACAGATGTTTTGATGATCTGAAGTGATATGAACTGATTGCAATGCTGTAACATGAATGCATGAAATACTGAGTATATTCTCATTTTCTTGAGTAAGTCTAGCTCATAGCTTAACTCTTTGATGTTTCATATAATCTTAAATGATTCAATGCTTTTATTCTTCAGCTTCTTGCTTCTTTCTTTAATTTGTATGTTGTCTGTTTTTAAATACACTCTTTCTTCTTTCTTGAATGATTTTATCTCTGTTGTTTGTTCTGTCTGCTGTTCAATCTGTTTTGTTAGATCTTAATGCAGTTTCTTTATCTAAGTGATATTCAGAATTACTTTCTGACTTCATGATCTGTGTTCTTTGAAATCTCATTATATCTCTGAATTATAGTCATAGTTCATGTAGAAAGATGTTTCTTCTGTGATTTCATTTCTTGTGTTGTTGTATGCAAACTGTATCATTGACAATAGTTGTACTCAGTTATTCTGATTCTTGTTGACATAGTGTTTTAAGTAAGTTTTTACTGTTTAATTCATTCATTTACTTTGTTCATTCATCTGTAAATGATATGTCATTAATATTTTATGTTTTATTCTGAGTTCTGCTGTGAGTGTTTCTCAAAACTTACTTGTAAACAGTTTGTCTCTGTTGATGATAAACTTCTTTAATAGCTCATAATTGCTAATCAATTCTCTTAGTATTGTGTATGTCAATATTGATGCTGTTGTGATTTCTTTAAATGAAATGAACATTGTGTACTTGATTAATCTGTTCACTATGATCAATATACTATTGAATTTCACTTCTCATGCTGAGTTCTTAGACAGTGATAACTTCATAATGAAGTTCATAATAACTGACTCTCATGATGCATTTGATGTGTTTAGTTGTGTTACTTCATCATATCATTTATCTCAGTTAATCTTATTTCTTCAGCATGAATCACACACAGCAATCATTCTGATGATTTAATTTCAAAAATTGTTAACATTGTGTCTTCTTTGCACTAGATTCTCAGTGCATTTAACTTTCAGATGTTCTTCAATCTTGCTGTAATAACACATCTCAATGAGTTCTTTGTCTGTCAAGAAAGCTTGTTTCATCTTGTACATTGCTGTTAAGTCTTTTGTGAGAACTTTGTTGTTGTCTTTGCTGAGAATTTCAACATATATTATTTGTACATCTTCATGATCAGATCACCTGCTCAAGACATCTGCTTCATTATTCTCATTATTTTTCTTGTAATGAATCTGAAATTCATAATCTGCCAACTGCTCTGCTCAACAAATCTGTCATTGATTGAGTTGTTTTGTCATTATGAAGTTTCTCAAGTTCTTGTGATCTGTATATATCTGAATTGACTTGTTTGTCTCTGTGAGATAAGATCTTCAATCTTGTAGTGCTTTTACTATTGCAAGAAGTTTCTTGTCATGAATCTCATATTTTTTCTTGAGTTCTGATAGCTTTCTAAATTGATATGCTATGAGTTTTTGTTGTTTCTTCTCAATCTAATATAAATATGCTTTTACTGTGAAATCTGAAGCATCAGTTTTCAGTATTTTCTTATATGTCAAATTGAATATTCTCAGATATGCTGTTTCACTAAAACTTCTTTTTAATATGTTAAATGCATTCTTCTGTTTCTGATTTCAATGTTATTCTTTGCTTTTGTGTGTTAAATGTGTCAGTGATTCTGTAATTCTTGCATAATTTGATATAAACTTTTAATAATAGTTTGTCAACTCTAGAAAGACTTGTACTTTCTTGATTCATTTTGATGTTGATCAGTTTCTGACTGCTTTTATTTTCTTTGAATTCTTCTTGATCTGTTCAGATTGAATCACATAGTTTAGAAACTCAACTTTCTTGATCTTGAACCTGCTTTTTAACTTTTTCACATACAAGACTCTTTTGTTGAACTTTGTCAATATCTTGTGCACATGCTCACAGTACTTCTTAAGATCTTCTGAATATATCAGAATATTGTTAAGATATGTAATTACAAAATTGTTAAGATATTCTCTCAATATGTCATTGATCAATTTCTGAAAGATTGCTGAAACATTTTTCAGCTCAAATGACATAATGATATACTCATAATGTTCATATCTTGTTCAAAATGCTGTTTTTCATTCTTCATCTTCTTTCATTCTTACTTGATAGTAGATGTTCTTAAGATCTAAGCTCATGAATCACTTAGTCTTGTTTAATTGATTCTGCAACTCTTCTATTAATGATAGAGAATAACTATTTTGATGAGTTATCTCATTGAGTTGTCTGTAATCAACACATAGTTGTTTTCTTTCATTTTTCTTTAATACAAACAGAATCAGGTATTCTGCCAGTGATTTTGATGATTTTATGAATTCTTTCTTGAGATTCTTGTCAAGATAAGTTCTTACTTTCTTGAGTTGATCTTTGCTCATTGAGTATAATGATATTCACTTAGATTGCTTCTCATTCAATAGCAGTATTTCATGATTTCATGACTTATACTCTAATAAGCTCATCTTTGATTGTTTAGAAATCTTGTATGTGTCTTTAACTGTACATATTTCTTTTGTAATTCAGTCAATCTTCAGATTTCTTTCACACAACTAGAGCATCTTTAGTACTGCATCATATCTGATTGATTTCATAACATTGAATGTTATCTTCTGTGAATTTTCAAGAATTGAGACTTTCACACAGATTTTCTCATCAATTCTTTTGATGACTTCATTCATCATATGTATGTTGAATGAACAGTGAACTCACTGTGTCTCTAATTCTAACATATTAACTATTTTTTGACTTATAATGTTACTGTCTGCTTCAGAATTCATCAATGTGTTGATTTGATGTTTGTTGATTGTAACTCTGATTTATATTTAATGATTATTGTTGTTTCTTTGAGATGCTGCTAGCTTCTTTTTCTCTAGTTTTGTCAAGAGAGCTCTTCATTTTTTAACTTACTTGTTCATTCAGCTTGTCTTCAAAGTTCTTGAAATTATCTTGATTCTCTTTTGATCATGAGATTTGCATACTTTAAACTGTGTGTTACAGTCATACTTCAAGAAGAATAACATAATAGAGAGTACACCTAAAGCAGACATAATTCTAAGCATGAAATGATGAAACATCAGGTGTTTTCTCATGAGCATGTGTCAAGAGCACATCAGAATGCTGAAACACTGAGTGTGTCAGTGTGTCTATTTCTATATAGTAGGATCAATTTTCTTATGAAATTGATCATGTTCAACTCATCTAGTTATGCAATACAAAGCTACTGTTTATCTAGAATCTTTGAATCTTTGTATCAAGAAGCACAAACCCTAGCCCTATAATCAAGGAATCTCAGTTGAAACATAACACTTTGAACACTCTCACAATACAAAGAATGTCATTCAAAGAATCAACCTCAGATGGTGCATCACAGAGCATCAAATCAACAAAGACAGTCAATGTCAATTCAAAAATACTCAAAGTCAAGACACCAGAGAACTTTATGGGCAATCAATGAAACCTGAGACAATTTCTTGCTCAACTAGACCTGTACATTGAATTCAATGTGAAGAAGTTTTCAAGCAATATCAACAGAGTCTTGTTCACAATATCCTACCTGAAGAACACAGCATTCAACTGAGTCAAACTCAAGCTCAAAGAGTTTCTGACCATGAGTCTGAGAGAGAAAGAAGTAAACATCTCATACATCAGTCATTGAGAACAGTTCAAGAAGAAGCTTAAAGTGATCTTCAGAGTAATGAATGAGAAATGTGCAGCAGAACAAAAGATACACATGTTATGACAAGAAGAATTTGCAGTCAAGTATGTGGCAGAGTTTCAATGACTTGCAACACTCATGCAATGAAACATGAATCAGTTAGCATCAACATACTATTGAGACTTGAAGAAGTCTATCAAAGATGAGATTGCACAAGACAAGAAACTCAACAATTTGCAAGAATTAATCAATCAGATGATTATGATAGACAGTCATCAATGAGAACATCAGATGAAAAGAAAGAACTACTGACAACAGAAATGAACAAGTAGATCTCAGAGAGAAAATTAGAGACAATTATACTTGAACTCTATGAATCTCAATGTGATCAAGAAGCACCATCAGAAGTTATAAAGAACTAAATAAGCAGAGTCTGAATGTCAGACAGAATGATTCATTAAGTCTCAGATAACACTGTGAGATGAAATGTGAACATGTTACAACTGTGAAAAACCTGAACACCTCACTCAAAAGTGCAATAGACCTTGAATAGAGAGAAAGAATGTTGCAGTGATAATGGTTGAAACAAAAACAAAGAAACTCAGCATAGTGCATGATGTTCTGAGTTGAACAGCCTGTTATGACAATATGTGCTGAACACATATGAGTACAAAAGATGAAGTCAGATAGTATCCACAGAAACTGCACAAAGACATGAGAAATAGATATGACACAATGAGTCAATCAATCTATAAGAAAGAATTAACTATTCTTATCAAGAAAGATGTTCTTGATGTCAAGATCAAAGAGATCAATACTTGAGAAACTCAGATAGAAGAAGACTACAGTGATAGCATCTGACAAGTACTGAATTTAAATGCAGACCAGAAAGAAATTGACAAATAAGAAGTCAATATGAAGCTGAAGACAGCATATCAGCACTCTGAGAATTAACAATGAGTGTTGAAAGAAGAAAGACTTTGATTCAAGAAGCAAGAGCTTGAGCAAGAGACACAAGCTCAGAAACAGAAAGTGCAACACAAGAATATAAAGACACAAGAGACATATGACCAGCTAGAGAAGCTGATGACAGCTGTTAAAGATGAATGTTTCAGCAGTGATGACACAGTATTGTCAAAATTTCTTGTTTGAAGAACAAAGAGTCACAAGATTGAGATACACTTATCTGAAGAATATATCATGCAGAATGAAGACAGATGAATCTTCAATGAAGAGTATATATCATCTGAATTTCTGCAAAGAGTAAGAGTCTGTGAGAGTCAGTTGCAGATGAAGTACAATCAGTATGAACTTCAACTACACTCAGAAAGATACATTGAGCAGCACAGTCTAAAGTATGCAAATCTTATGGTCAGAAGAAAACTCAGATGATTTTAAGAACTTTGAAGACAAGCTGAATGATCAAGTGAGTCAAAAAATGAAAAGCTTTCTCAACAAGACTAGAGAATAAGAAGCTAGTGGCATCTCAAAGACAGAATAATGATCATAGAATATGAATCAAGATCATGATTAATGAACACCAGATCAACACATTGGTGAATTCTGAAGTGAATGATAACATCATGAGTCAACAGATAGTCAATATGTTAGAATTAATTACACAGTGAGTGCACTGTTCATTCAACATACAAATAGCAAACAAAGTCATCAAAAGAATTGACAAGAAAACCTGTGTGAAAGTCTTGATTCTTGAAAACTCACAAGAGATCATGTTTGATGTCATGAAATCAATCAGTTACAATGCAGTACTAGAAATGCCTTGATTGCACAGAAGAAACTCAAAGATCAATTGAGTTACAAAAGAAATATACACAGTTAAAGACACATACAAGATTTCTGAACAACCAGAAATGAGCTTATCAGAGCATAAGTTATGAGATCATGAAATATCACTATTGAATGAAAAGCAACCTAAGTGAATGCCATTATACTCAATGAGCAAAGAACAACTCAAGAAAGTTAGAACTTACCTTGACAAGAATCTTAAGAGAGAATTCATCAAACCATTAAAGTCATCAGCAGAATATCTGATTCTGTTCATATCAAAGAAAGATGACAAAAAGTGACTATGTGTCAATTACAGACAACTCAACAAGATAACTCATCAAGACAGTTATTCTCTACCATTGATAGAAGAGTTGCAGAACCAATTAGACAAAGCTAAGTGATTCATGAGCTTAGACCTTAAGAATGCCTACTATCAAGTTAGAATGAAGAAAGACAAAGAATGAAAAACAGCATTTCAAACAAGATACAAACATTATGAGTATACCATTATGCCATTCAGACTAAAGAATGCACCAGTCATCTTTCAGAGATTAATCAATGACATGTTGAGAGAATACCTTGATGATTTTGTGATCACATATCTTAATGATATTCTGATATACTCAGAAAACCTTGAAAAGCATCATAAGCATGTGCAGAAGATCTTGACAAAACTTAACAAGAGAGTCTTGTACATGAAAAAGTCAAAGAGCAGGTTTGAGATCAAGAAAGTTGAGTTTCTAGACTATGTGATTTAACCTGAACAAATTGAGAAGAATTCAAAGAAAATGAAAGCAGTCAGAAACTGACCAACACCAAGATGAATCAAGGAAGTACAGGTCTTTCTAGAATTGACAAACTATTATTGAAAGTTTGTATCAAACTATGCAAGAATTGTGAAATCACTGACACATTTGACACACAAGAGCAAAAAATGACATTGAGATAAAGAACAGAAAGATGCATTTCACATATTAAAGAAAAGTCTTAGTGAAACAGCACATCTGTGAATACTCAATTTAGCATGTGAGAAGATACTGAAAACTGACACTTCAGATTTCACAGTAGAAGCATATCTATATCAGATTGAAGAGAGACAGCAAAGACTCATAGTATATTGATCTAGAAAATTATCAGAACTCAAGAAAAGATACAAGGTTCATGACAAGAAACTTCTTGCAATAGTGAAAGCACTGCAAGATTGAAGATCTTATCTTGCAAGAATAAGCAAGTCAATTCAGATCTATACAGATCACAAGAATCTGAGAAACTTCACAATGACAAAACAACTCAATCAACAACAAGTTCATTGAGTGAAGCAGTTAGCAGACTACAAATTTCAGATTCATTACAAGAAGAATAATGAGAATGATGAAGCAGATGTCTTGAGCAGACAACTCAATCATGAAGACATACAGATGGTACACATCAGAATTCTGAGCAAAGATGACAACAAAATTCTCATGAAGAACTTAGCAGCAATGTATAAGGTGAAGCAAGCTTTTTTAATCAACAAAGAACTCATCAAGATATGTCATCACAGCAGAATCAGAGAACACCTGAAAGTTAAATGCACAGAAGATTTAGTGCAAAGAAGATGCAACATTAGTGATCTTAGAAATTGAATCACCAAGATGATTGCTGTGTGTGATTCATGTCAAAAAAATAAGATCAACTGAGATAAACAATATGACAAAGTAACACAACTAGATGCACTGAATGCACCATGAAAATCAGTTACTATGAACTTCATTACAAAACTATCACTGTCAAAGGACTCAGCATGAGAAGTGAAATTCAATAGTATACTGATCATAGTGAACAGATTGACAAAATACACAATGTTCATTTCATTCAAGGAAACTGCAACAGCACCAATGTTGACATATACAATACTAAGAGAATTGATTAGTAATCACAGACTATCAAAGAAGTTTATCACCAACAGAGACAAGCTATTTACAAGCAAGTTCTGAAAAACACTCACAGCAGAACTCAGAATAAAACACAAGATGTCAACAGCATATCACTCACAGACAGATGAGCAAAGCAAATGAATGAATCAGATGGTAGAAATGTACTTAAGACACTATGTAAATGAAAGTCAGAACAACTGAGTACAACTGTTGTCAATGGCACAGTTTGTGTACAACAATGTGAAAAACAAGACTATGAAAGAAACATCTTTCTACATGAACTATGACTATAATCTGAAAGTCTGACAAGATTTCAAAGAACATGAATCATGAAGTCAGAGAGTGATTTTGAACATCACACAGTTAAAGAAACTGCATCAAGATCTGACAAAACAGATCAAACAGCAAACAGAATGAACAACAGAGGCAAAATCATTTGAAGAAGAAGAAAAGATATATTTAAAAATGAATAACATACAGATCAAGAAAAGAAGCAAGAAGCTGAAGAATAAGAGCATTGAACTATTCAAGATCATATGAAACATCAAGGAGTTGAGCTATGAGCTAGATCTACTCAAGAAAATGAGAATACACTCAGTATTTCATGCATTCATGCTACAGCACTGCAATCAGTTCATACCACTTCAAACCACCAAAACACCTGTTGAACTCAATGAAGAATATGAAGTTGAGAACATTCTAGAGAAGAGAATGATTAGTGAGAAAGCTCACTATCTCATCAAGTAAAAAGATTACAATATCTCAAAGAGTACCTGAGAGCCAGGAGAAAACCTCAAGAACTGTGTAAGAATGCTTTGACATTTTGAGAAAGAGAGTTGAGGTTAGACCAGAAGAATGAAGATATTGTATTCATAAGTTGTGACATTGATCAAGAATTTTTGTTCTTCATTCCATCATTATCATCTGTCAGCTCTTCAGTGAGACACTTTGCTCTTGTGTCAATTTGAGCTTTGAACTGTTTCAAGATTTTTCACAATCTAGCAATTTTTGCTAAGAACACAGAAAGTTGCTCATCAAGAGTCAGAGAGAGCTCATTCTCAGTCTTTAAACAAACAGACTCTAAGAAGTCAAGAGAGAGACTGATGCAGAGATGATCTTGATGCACACATTCAGTACACTTCACAGACTTCAAGAAGTCAGACAACATCAAAGAATCAGAAGACATTACAATACAAGAGAGATCAATGTCAAGACAATGATCACAAGAAATGAGTGCAGGATTTTCTTTATGAAAGATAGTATTGACAAGGTGAAGATGATTTTTGAATTTCAGATGCATCATCAAAAAGAGATGATGAACAAGTGCTGATATATACTCTCACTTAAATAAACTCTAGAGAACTAGCATCTGAAAAAGAGAGATGGTGTTATGATCATATTTCAAGAAGAGTAGTGTGATAGAGGGTACACCTGAAGCAGGCATAATTCTAAGCATGAAATGATAAAATGTCAGACATTTTCTTGTAAGCATGTGCCAAGAACACATCAGAACACTGAAATGCTGAGTGTGTCAGTGTGTTTATTTCTATATAGTAGGGTTGATTCCCTTATGAAATCAATCATGTTCAACTCATCTAGTTATGCAATACAAAGCTACTGTTTACCTAGAACCTTTGAACCTTTGTATCAAGAAGCACAAACTCTAGTCCTATAATTGAGAAATCTCAGTTGAAACATAACACTGTGTCACTCAATGCATCTTTTCAGATGTAGTTGAAATTCATACTGATTATATTTCATCTGCAATTGACTCTCACAGACTTTTACTCTTTGCAGAAATTCAGATGATATATATTCTTTGCTGAAAGTTCACTTGTTTTCATTCTGCATGATATACTCTTCAGATAAGCATATCTTGATCTTGTGACTCTTGATTTTTTACACAAGAGATTCTGATATCAGTTTTCTCATGACTGTTTGTATATCTCTTATTAAATCATCAAATTCTTAATATATCTCTGCTTTCTGATTTTGCTTTTTTTTCTACATTGTATTGTGATTTGATGCTGTTTCTCTCTTGATACTTAGATCTCTTTTGATCTTTGCTCAGTACTTTCTTGAGAACTCTGTCTCAGCATTGTTCAAACTTTCTTTTGTGAGTGTATTGTTGTCAGAAAATATTTAAGATTCATCAATCTGAAATTCATAATCATCAGTCTCTTCAATGTCATCTTCAAGAGCATTGTCTTCTTTCTCAGCATCAAGAACTCTTTTCTTGATAAGAATAGCTAATTCTTTTTTGTAAATTGATTAACTTCTTGCATCATATCTGTTCTTCATGTCTTTGTGTAATCTCTGAAGATATTATTCAGCTTTATCTTTTGCACTTATGTGTACTCTGCACATGTCATTGTAACAGACTGTTTAGCTGAGAGTGTCATGCACTATGCATGTATTTTTCTTGACTGTCACTGCAATATTCTTTCTTTTCATTTGAGATCTGTTGCATTCTCAGACAAGATGTTTGAGTTTTCTGCAGTTGTAACACATTTACATTTCATTTCACAGTGTCATCTAAGACTTAGTGAACCACTCTGACTGACATTCATACTCTGTTCATTTAATCTTTCATGATTTCTGATGACACTTTTTAATCACATTGAGATTCATAGAATTTGTTTCTCTATGTCTTATTAATGAAATATATTGCTTCATTCACAGTCAGAAGCTTTCTTCTTGATCTTTTATCATAGATAATATTCAATATTCTTTTTGTTTCATCTGTTGTTCTCATTGACAACTATTAATGTTAATATTCAGATCAATCATTCTCTGAAGATTATCTGATTGTTTTGCTTGAGTTATTTTGTTCTTGATGAATTTTCTCAACTCATAATAGTACTAATAGATGAGTGCTTCATTATTTTATCTGATAAGTGTCATTAATCACTGAAACTCTGTGATATATACTGCTGCTGATTCACTTTGTTGTAAGATGTAAACTCATTTTTCTGCTGTTCTTTCTTCATTAATTACTTTAAAGACTTTTCTTAATTCTTTCTTAAATCATATGTAGTCATTAAACATAAACTCTGTGTCTGCATTGCATTCTTCATATTTCTTTTCTAGAAACTCATGCAGTTTGAGATCAACTCAATCAAAAGCTGCATTCACAAGATAGGTTGTTGCAAACAGTGTCTTTTCTTGATTGATTTGAAACTTCAGCTGATTAAATTCAATGTATAGATTAAGTTTAGTCACAAAGACTCACAGCTTCTCTCTCTCTTCATCAAAGATATTTGATATCTGTATCTTAGATGCACTCAGAAATAGTTGTATAGTCTAAGTCAGCATCATTGCTGATTGTGCTGTCATTCTATCTGAAGTAAATAGTAAAGATGAATTTGTCTGAGCTTGTCTCAAGAACAAAGTTGAGACATTTTTCTGTGTGTCAAACATCATACTCATTATATCATAAGAGTGTTCAAAGTGTAATGTTCTAACCTGAGATTTCTTGAGTATGTAGAGCTAAGAGTTTGTGCTTGTTAATATAACAATTGGTCTGAAATGGTTCTGGTCTTTAACTCTTAGATGATTATTTAAGTTGAACATGATTGTTTTTATAAGAAAAACAACTCTACTATATAGAACATGCTCAACATCTCTGCATTGAACTCTCTTGATATCTTGATGTCTTGATGTTGAGAGATTGAGCTTTCAGCTTGTCTGCTCATCATTGAGCTGTTGTACTGTTATATGACTGCTGTTTAGCAGTTTCTTCATACACACTTCAGACAAACTTCTGATTTCAGACTCATGGGTTTTTTTCTCTTCAGACATGGTTGTAACAACATATAGCAAGAAATCTTCAATGAAACATAGTTCTACAAAGATAATACTGAGTAAAGAGAAGACACTGACTGCTGAAGAAACACATGAGAATGAAAAAACTCACAGTGAAGAAAAGAAAAAAGAAAAGAGTGAAGAAAACATGAAAGAGAATACTGCTGAGATATAAGTGAAGATTGAGATGAATACTGCTACAAATACAGATAAAGATGAAAAAACTCAGACAGTCACTGCAAAAGCTAGATTAACTCATTGCTGAAAGTCAGACAGTAAGCTCAATTTTATTACTCAATTTTATTGTTCAGTTTTGATGCTTTGTTTCAGTACTTCATTTTGATGCTTTATTTTGATGCTTTATTTCAGTGCTCAATCTTGATGCTCAGTTTCAGTGCTTTATTTTATTGCTCAATTTTGATGCTCAGTTTTAATGCTTTGTTTCAGTGCTTCATGATGATGCTTCATTTTGATGCTCAGTTTTAATGCTCAGATTTGATGCTCAATTTTAATGCTCAGTTTTGATGCTCAGTTTTGATGCTATATTTCAGTGCTTAATTTTGAAGCTCAGTTTTGTGCTTTGTTTTGATGCTTATAATATTAATTAATTTTATTGCTCAATTCTATTGCTCAGTTTTGATGCTCAGTTTCAGTGCTTTGTCTTGATGCTTTGTTTTGATGTTTGATGATGATGCTCATGATATTGCTCAATTCTATTGCTCAATTTTAACTTTTAATTTCAACACTCAATTTTAATACTCAATTCTAACACTCAATTTTACTCAATAATTGTCATTCTTTGTGAAATACATTGCTATCAGAGATCAATCATTTTCTTGATGAAAAAACTTTTCTTTTAACAACTATGTCAGAAAATCACTCAGAACTATTCAATAAAGATTTGACATCATGACAAGAACTTTCAATTTCAAATCTCAGTCATAAAGAATCTGCAAGAAGCTGCAGAAGTATATGTTGTTGTTTTCTTTGAAAGTATGTTGAACACACTGTTAAGAAACTATAAACTAACTTGTTTAGATGTTAATCTTGCTGCAATTCACACAAAGTGAATTATCATTCAGCAAAAGAACATGATTCTCATCAAGAGATATATACATAACTGAAATATTGCATCAAAAGATGTAAATTAAAGTAAAAGTAATTAGAGTTACTTCAGAAATACTGTCTTCTTGATGTGATAAATAGTAATCTTAGAATGAAAGCAATATTTTTGTTCACAATATAACACTCACTTATAACACTCATGTATTACACTTTTTCAATCTAAATTCTTGAACCCTAGTTCATGAGTTCACTTATTAATCATAATTATAATCATTAAAATCTGAACTAAATGTTCAGACTGAGTGTAATGTTCTAATTTGAGATTTCTTGAGTATGTAGAACTAAGAATTTGTGCTTATTGATATAACAGCTGATCTGAAATGATTCTGGTCTTTAACTCTTAGATTGTTACTTAAGTTGAACATGATTGTTTTTATAAGAAAAATGACTCTACTATATAGATACTGTGCTTGTCATCTCTTGTTAATTTCATCATTGAGTGCATCAAGCACATCAAGCTTCAGCTCACTCAGCTCATCTTTTGCACATTGAGCACAGTGAGATGTCATGTGACTGCTGTCTAGCTTGCACAGCTTGCTGTCTGCACATTGAGTACAGTAAGATGTCATGTGACTGCTATCTAGCAGTTCTCTGAGTGTATGTTCTTCTCATATACACACTGATCTGTTTCAAGCTCATCTCAACTTAATCATAACATCATTCTTCTCTTCTTAAACACTAGTTTTCTAGAGTCTATATAAGTGAGAGTATTCACATTGTTCATTATCAGTGATGATGCTTTCTAAAAATTTCAACTGTCTACAAATTACAAAGAAAATTCAACTTGATGACATCTTAATTTCATTTTTCTGTGATCATTGTGTCTCTTGTGATCTTGATTGCTTTGTAATGAAATCTCAACTGAAATGTGATAAATGTACTCACTGTGATCACTCATGTGTCAATATATCATGAAAGTCTCTCAATAAAACTCATATTTCTCTTCAAAAGAAAATATTCAAGACAATGAAAGAAGTGAGTAAGACAAACAATGTCTTGACAACTAAGCACACTGAACTTATCACACTCTTCTTAAAAGTTATGCATCTTCAGAAAATTCTGAATCAAATGAATCATTATACTGTGCAAAAGACTGACTGTCTTGCTGCTGAACTTGATAGTGATAATGATGAAACTGAGAATGAAAATTCTCAAACAATGTTGCAACTTATCAACTTCATATCATCATTCTTCTGAGCTAATATTGACTTTCTTTCTCAAAATGTTGAAGTTTTTTTCACATAGTTCTTGAGATTCTTTCTGAGTTTTCAGATATTCTCTGAGATATCATAATCTTTTCATTTTATGAGATAGTGAACTTTCTCACTAATCATTCTCTTTTCTAAAATGTTCTCAACTTCATATTCTTCATTGAGTTTGACAGATGTTTCAGTGATTTAAAGTGATATGAACTGATTGCAATGCTGTAACATGAATGCATGAAATACTGAATGTATTCTTATTTTCTTGAGTAAGTTTAGTTCATAGCTTAACTTCTTGATGTTTCATATGATCTTGAATGATTCAATGCTCTTGTTTCTCAGCTTCTTGCTTTTTTCTTTGATTTGTATGTTGTTTATTTTTAAGTATATCTTTTCTTCTTCTTCAAATGATTTTATCTCTGTTGTTTGTTTCATCTGCTGTTCAATTCATTCTGTTAAATGTTGATGTAGTTTCTTCATCTGAGCAATATTCAAAATCACTTTCTGACTTTGTGATCTGTGTTTCTCAGAATCTTGTCATATCTCTGAGTTATAGTCATAATTCACATAGAAAGATGTTTCTTCTGTGATTTCATTTTTTGTGTTGTTGTACACAAACTGTATCATTGACAACAGTCATACTTAGTCATTTTGATTTCTGTTGACATAGTGTTTTAAGTATGTTTTTACTGTCTAATTTATTTCTTTGCTTTGTCTATCTGTCTGTGAATAATATGTCATTGACATCTTATGTTTTATCTCAAGTTCTGCTGTGAGCATCTTTCAAAATCTGCTTGTAAACAGCTTGTCTCTGTTGATGATAAATTCTTTTAATAGCTCATGATTGCTAATCAATTCTTGCAGTATGATGTACATCAATACTAGTGCTGTTGCAGTTTCTTTGAATGAAATGAACATTGTGTACTTGATTAATCTATTCACTATGATCAATATACTGTTGAATCTCACTCTTCATGCTGAATTCTTCAATGATGATAACTTCATAATAAAGTTCATGATAACTGACTTTCATGATGCATTTAGTGCATTTAGTTGTATTACTTCATCATATCATCTATTTCAACTGATCTTGTTTCTTCAGCATGAATTGCACACAGCAATCATCTTGATGATTTGATTTCTAAAATTACTAATGTTGCATCTTCTTTGCATTAAATCTTCAGTGCATTTAACTTCTAGATGTTCTTCAGTTCTGCTGTAGTGATATATCTTTATGAGTTCTTTGTCTGTCAAGAAAGCTTGCTCTATCTTGTACATTGCTGCTAAATCTTTTGTGAGAATTTTGTTGTTGTCTTTGCTTAAAATTTCAGCATGTACTGTCTGTACATCTTCATGATCAAGTTGTCTACTCAAGACATCTGCTTCATCATTCTCATTATTTTTCTTGTAATGAATCTGAAATTCATAATCTGCCAACTGCTCTGCTCAACAAATCTGTCATTGATTGAGTTGTTTTGTCATTGTGAAGTTTCTTAAATTCTTGTGATCTGTATAGATCTGAATTGACTTGTTCATTTTTGTGAGATAAGATCTTCAGTCTTGTAGTGCTTTCACTATTGCAAGAAGTTTCTTATCATGAACTTCATATCTTTTCTTGAGTTCTGATAACTTTCTAAATTGATATGCTATGAATTTCTGTCACTCATTCTTAATCTGATACAAACATGCTTTTACTGTGAAATCTGAAGCATCAGTTTTCAGTGTTTTCTCACATGCTGAATTGAGTATTCTCAGATGTACTGTTTCACTAAAACTTTTCTTTAATATGTGAAATGCATTCTTCTGTTCTTGATCTCAATGCTATTCTTCACTTTTGTGTGTTAAATGCATCAGTGATTCTGCAATTCTTGCATAGTTTGATACAAACTTTCAATAATAGTTTGTCAGTTCTAGAAAGACTTGTACTTTCTTAATTCATTTCAGCATTAATCAGTTTCTGACTGCTTCTGTCTTCTTTAAATTCTTTTTGATTTGTTTAGATTGAATTACATAGTCTAAAAACTTGACTTTCTTGATCTCAAATCTGCTTTTTGACTTTTTCATGTAGAGAGCTCTCTCATTGAGCTTTGTCAATATCTTGTGCACATGCTCACAGTGCTTTTCAAGATTTTCTGAGTATATCAGAATATCATTGAGATATGTGATCACAAAATCATTGAGATATTCTCTCAATGTGTTGTTGATTAATCTTTAAAAGATGACTGGAACATTTTTCAGCCCAAATAACATAATAATGTACTCATAGTGTTCATATCTTGTTCAGAATACTGTCTTTCATTTTTTATCTTCTTTCATTCTAACTTGATAATAGATGTTCTTAAGATCTAAGCTCATGAATCACTTAGTTTTGCTTAACTGATTCTGCAATTCTTCTATCAGTGATAGAGAATAACTGTTTTGATGAGTTATCTCATTGAGTTGTCTATAATTGACACATAATCATTTTCTGTCATTCTTCTTTGATACAAACAGAATCAGATATTCTGCTGATGATTTTAATGATTTTATGAATTTTCTTTTAAGATTCTTGTCAAGATAAGTTCTAACTTTCTTGAGTTGATTCTTACTCATTGAGTATAATGATATTCACTTAGATTGCTTTTCATTCAATAGCAGTATTTCATGATTTCATGACTTATGTTCTGATAAGCTCATCTCTGATTGTTTAGAAATCTCATATGCATCTTTGACTGCACATATTTCTTTTGTGATTCAATTGATTCACAGATTCTTTTTGCATAATCAAGACATTCTTAGCATTGCATCATATTTAATCAACTTCATGACATCAAACATGATCTCTTGTGAGTTTTCAAGAATCAAGATCATCACACAGATTTTCTCATTGATTCTTTCAATGACTCTGTTCATCATTTGTATGTTGAATGAACAGTGTGCTCACTGTGTCTCTAATTCTAACATATTGACTGTCTTTTGATTTATAATGTTACTGTTTGCTTCAAAATTCATCAATGTATTGATTTGATGTTCATTGATCATAATTTTGATTCATATTCAATGATCATTGTCTTGTCTTTGAGACATTGCTAGCTTCTTACTCTCTAGTCTTGTCAAGAAAGCTTTTCATTTTTTGACTCACTTGATTGTTCAGCTCATCTTCAAAGTTCTTGAAATCATCTGAGTTTTCTTTTGATCATAAGATTCACATACTTTAGACTGTGCTGCTCAATGTGTCTTTCTAAGTGTAGTCAGAGTTCATACTGATTGTACTTTATCTGCAACTGACTCTCAAAGACTCTTACTCTTTGCAGAAATTCAGATGATATATATTCTTCACTGAAGATTCATCTGTTTTCATTCTGCATGATATACTCTTCAGATAAGTATATCTTAATCTTGTGACTCTTGATTCTTCACACAAGAAATTCTGACATCAGCTTTTCTGTAACTGTTTATATGTCTTTTATTAGATCATTAAATTCTTTGCATATCTCTGCTTTCTGATCTTGAGTTTCTTGCTTTTTCTTTTGCATTGTATTGCAATCTGATGTCATTTTTCTCTGAATACTTAGATTCTCTTCAATCTTTGTTCAGTACTTTCTTGAAAGTTCTGTCTCAGTATTGTCTGAACTTTCTTCTGTAAGTGTATCACTGTCAAAAAATATTTAAGATTCATCAATCTGAAATTCATGATCATCAGTCTCTTTGATGTCATCTTCAAGAACATTGTCTTCTTTCTCAGCATCAAGAACTTTTTTCTTGATAAGAATAGCTAATTCTTTCTTGTAGATTGATTAACTCATCACATCATATCTGTTCTTCACACTCTTGCACAGTCTCTGAGAATATCATTCAGCTTTATCTTTTGCACTCATGTGTACTCTGCACATGTCATTGTAACAGATTGTTCAGCTGAGAGTGTCATGCACTATGCATATATTTTTCTTGACTGTCACTGCAACATTTTTTCTTTTCATTTAAGATCTGTTGCATTCTCAAGCAAGATGTTTGAGTTTTCTGCAGTTGTAACATGTTCATATTTTGTTTTGTGATATCATCTAAGACTTAGTGAATCACTCTGACTGACATTCATACTTCACTCATTTAGTCTTTCATGACTTCTGACAACACTTCTTGATTATATTGAGATTCATAGAGTCTGTTCTTCTATGTCTTATTGATAAAATATATTGCTTGATTCACAGTCAGAAGCTTTCTTCTTGATCTTTTATCATAAATGACATTCAATATTTTTTCTGTTTCATCTGTTGTTTCTATTGACAACTGTTGATATTAATGCTCAAATTGATCATTCTCTGAAGATTGTTTGATTGTTTTGCTCAGACTATCTTGTCTTTGATGAACTTTCTCAACTTACAATAGTACTGATAGATGAGTGCTTTGTTGTTTTATCTGATAAGTGCTACTAATCACTGAAACTTTGTGACATATACTGCTGCTGATTCACTCTGTTGCAAGATGTAAACTTATTTCTCTGCTGCTCTTTCTTTGTTGATTACTCTGAAGACTTTCTTGAGTTTTTTCTTGAATTATGTATAGTTACTGAACATAAACTTTGTGTCTGTGTTGCATTCTTTGTATTTCTTTCTCAAGAACTCATGCAGCTTGAGATTAACTCAATTGAAGACTGTGTTCATGAGATAAATCATCACAAACAATGTCTTTTCTTGATCAGTATGAAACTTCAGTTGATTGAATTCAATGTACAGGTCAAGCTTCACCACAAAGACTCACAACTTTTCTCATTCTTCATCAAAAGCATCAGATACCTGAATTTTTAGTGCATTTGCAGATAGTTGTATTATCTGAGCTGACATTGCTGATTGTGCTGTCACTTTACTTGAGATAGATGATAAAGATGAGTTTGCTTGAGCTTGCTTCAAGAACAAGATTGAGACATTTTTCTGAATATTAAACATCATACTCATTATATCATAAGAATGTTCAAAGTGTAACATTCTAACCTGAGATTTCTTGAGTATGTAGAACTAAGAGTTTGTGCTTATTGATATAACAACTGATCTGAAATGATTCTGATCTTTAACTCTTAGATTGTTACTTAAGTTGAACATGATTGTTTTCATAAGAAAAATGATTCTACTATATAGGTACTGTGCTTGTTATCTCTTGTTGATCTCATTGTTGAGCACATCAAGCACATTAAGTTTCAGCTCACTCAGCTCATCTTCTGCATGTTGAGCATGATGAGATGTCATGTGATTGCTGTCTAGCTTGCTCAGCTCACTGTCTGCACATTGAGCACAGTGAGATGTTACATGACTGCTGTCTAGCAGTTTTCTGAGTGTATACTCTTTTCATATACACACTGATCTGTCTCAAGTCTGTTCTGACTTGACTGTAACACTGAGTTAGACTTTTAAATCAAACTCAGTTCAAATCTTCAAGCTCAAAAACTCAACTTGACTCAGCTCAACTCAAAAGCTCAGTTTAAGTGTAAGTCTCAATATCTATCTATCACAGATAGATTACTAGAGTAAATTTATGACAGTGTGAAATATAATGATACACAAGCTATTCAATGATAGAGCAACACAATATATCTCTATTGATGTCAAAACTAATCTTTAAAGAGTTTTATGTGTGAAGAAGTCTTATACTTATAGACTCTCACTTAGCTATACTTACTAAGACATAATGCTGTGACTGTACTTCATTATTTACTCTGACATCAAGTCAGTCAAAGTCAACTTAACTCAACAGTCACTTTAATATTGAGATCTGATTCTTTCTTAAAAATGTTTATCTCATCATTATTTTATACAATCTCTAAGTCTTGTTTCTGATCTATTAACTGAGCACTAAATTCATTTTCTGCAGTCTGTTCAATTTTGATCAAAAACATTTTTCTATGTGATTTAACTGATTTGATTAGAATTGACATTAATTTTAATTGAATATGTCATTGTACAATTGTGCACAACTGAACATAAATCTCACAATAAGATCATAATTTATCTGCAAAAGCATTCTCTGCATAAATATCTAAAAGTTTTATTTAAATTCTGCAGCTGTTTTGCACATTAATTAAGAATAATAGATGAAAGATATTCATCAATATTTATAAATTAGTGCATTATACAATACTAGTGAATTAAGAATATGTATCTCAACTTGCATATGATGTCTGTAATTGATCAATGAAATTCATGTTCACTGACATGTCATAATTCTTTGCTGCAACTGTTTCTGAATAATTATATAGCACATGAAACTGATCAGTTACAGTATTGAAATAATTGAATTGTCATTGTATGATGTGATTATTTCACAGTTGCACAAATTCATAAATCTTTCATCATACAATTGACATATATATAGTCAGCATGATAATACAATCATCAAAAAATAAATAATCATAAAATTTCTCTTCTGTGAGATGATGAAAGTAATTTTAAATATATTAGCATTGTACAAGCAATATTAAATAAAAAAATACTTATACATCAGCAAAAGATCTGACTTTTTGTCAGTTGAGATTATCAAGTCTTAATGTATTGATTTGTAGTGCTTGTGTCATAGTAGTAACAGTCAGTCAAATCAATATCTAACTGTGTTGTATGACACAGTGCTGTATGCATCTCAACACACAATGTTGTTTTCTTTTCACAATCAGATCATAAGATTTGCAGAAGAAATCTAACTGTTTTGACTGTCTTCAGTGTTACATTCTAACTGAAGTGTAATGTTCAATCTGAGATTTCTTAAATATATTAGAACTAAGAATTTAATCTTGTTAATATAAGAATTCTTTCATACAGTGATTGTCTGATAACATCTAAATTGTAACTAGAAGTTAAACATAATTCTTTTCATAAAAAAAATAACTGTGTCTATATACTGAGCTTACTCATTAGTCTCATTGTTAAGTCTGTTAAGACAACTTATTTATGCACTTATTGAACTTGCTCATCAAGCTTGTCATTAAGCATATTGAAATATCACATAACTGCTGTCTAAATATCTTCTGAATATACATTCTTCATGTATATACATCAGTTCACTTTAAGTTTACTTTGACTTGATTATAATATTATTCTTCTCTTCTCAGATGTTAATTTTTTAGAATTTATATAAGTGAGAATATTCACATTGTCTGTTATCAGCAACAATGCTTTTTAAAAATTTCAATTGTCTAAAAATTGCAAAGAAAATTCAGATTGATGATGTGTCTGCTTTGTGTTCTTGTGACTATTGTGTCAGTTGTGATATCAATTATTTTGTAATGAAATCTTAATCAAAATATAACAAATATACTTGTCATGATCATCTGTGTGTCAATGTATTGTGAGAGTCTCTCAATAGAACTTGACTTTCACTTCAAAAGAAAATAAGTAAAGCAAACAGCAAATTGACAATCAAGCATGCTGAGCTTGCTGCACTTTTCTTGAAAGTTATGCATTTTCAATGAATATTGAATCAAATAGATCATTGTGCTTTGCAAAAGACTGATTGTCTTGCTGTTGAGCTTAATAGTAATAATAATGAAACTGAGAATGAAAATTTTCAAACAATGTTGCAACTTATCAACTCAATGTTTTCATTCTTCTGAACTAATATTGACTTCTTTTTTCAAAATATTGAAGTGTTTTCACACAGTTCTTAAAATTTCTCTTGAACTCTCAGATATTCTCTGAGATATTATGATCTTTTCATTTTATAAGATAGTGAACTTTTTTACTAATCATTTTCTTTCTTAAAATATTCTTAACTTCATATTCTTCATTGAGTTTGACAGATGTTTCAATGATTTAAAGTAATATGAATTGATTGCAATGCTGTAGCATGAATGCATGAAATATTGAGTGTATTCTCATTTTCTTGAATAAGTTTAATTCATAACTTAACTTCTTGATGTCTCATATAATTCTGAATGATTCAATGCTTTTGTTCTTCAGCTTCTTGCTTTTTTCTTTAGTTTTTATGTTGTTTATTTTTAAATATATTTTCTTTTCTTTCTCAAATGATTTTGTCTTTATTGCTCATTTCATTTGCTGTTCAATTCATTTCATTAAATCTTGATACAGTTTCTTTATCTGTACAATATTCACAATTACTTTTTAACTCTGTGATCTGTATTTTCTGAGATCTCATTATATCTCTGAATTGTAGTTATAGTTCATGTAGAAAGATGTTTTTCTCATGATCTTGTTTTTTGTGTTGTTGTACACAAACTGTATTGTTGACAACAGTCATATTCAGTCATTCTGATTTTCATTGACATAGTGTTTTAAGTATATTTTTACTGTCTGATTCATTCACTCACTTTGCTCATTTATCTGTGAATAATATATCATTAATATTTTGTGTTTTATCTCAAGTTCTGCTGTGAGCATTTCTTAAAATTTGCTTGTAAACAGCTTGTCTTTGTCAGTAATAAACTTTTTTAATAGTCTGTAATTATTAATTAATTCTTGCAGTATGATATATATCAATACTGATGCTGTCATGATCTCTTTGAATGAAATGAACATTGTGTACTTGATTGATTTGTTCACTATAGTTAATATACTATTGAATCTCACTTCTCATGCTGAATCTTTTGATGATGATAACTTCATAATGATGTTTATAGTAACTGATTCTCATGATGCATTTAATGCATTTAGTTGTATTACTTTATCATATTGTTTATCTTGTTTAATCTTATTTCTTCAACATGAATTACACACAGTGATCATTCTGATGACTCATTTTCTAAAATTGTTAATATTGTATCTTCTTTGCACTAGATCTTCTGTGTATTTGACTCTCAAATGTTCTTTGATTTTGTCATGATGATATATTTCAATGAGTTTTTCATTCATCAAGAAAGTCTGTTCTATCTTGTATGTTGTTGTTAAGCTTTTTATAAGAATTTTGTTGTTATCTTCACTGAGAATTTCAGCATAAACTCATTTTACTTCTTCATGATCAGATTATCTGCTCAAAGTATTTGCTTTATTATTTTTATTATTTTTCTTGTAATGAATCTGAAATTCAAAATTGACTAACTGCTTTGTTCAACAAATCTGTCACTGATTGAGTTGCTTTATTGTTGCAAAGTTTCTCAGATTCTTGTGATTCATAAAGATCTGAATTAACTTACTTATTTCTGCAAGATAAGATTTTTAATCTTGCAGTGCTTTCACTATTGTAAGAAGTTTCTTATCATGAATCTCATATTTTTTCTTGAATTCTGACAATTTTCTAGATCAAAACACTATGAATCTTCTTTGTTTATCTTCAATTTAATACAGACATGCATTTACTGTGAAATCTAAAGTGTTGATTTTTGATATCTTCTTGCATGTTGGTTGAGATATTACAAGATGAGTTATTTCACTAAGATTTCTCTTTAGTGCATAAAACACATTTTCTTACTTCTTATCTCAACATCATCTCTTACTTCTCTGCATCAGTTACATGAGAGATTTCATTATTTTCACATAGTGTAATACAAATTTTCAGTAATAGTTCATTAATTCTAGAAAGATCTGTACTTTTTTTGACTCATATTAATGTTGATTAGTGTCTGACTGTCACTATCTTTTCTGAATTCTTCTCAATACATTCAGATCAAATCACATAGTCTAGAAAACTGACTTTCTGAATTTTGAATCTACTTTTTAATTCTTTTATATATAGAGTTCTTTTCTTGAGTCTCTTCAGTATCTTGTGCACATGTTCTTTGTGCTTTTTAAGATCTTCTGAATATATCAGAATATTGTTAAAATATGTGATTACAAAGTCATCAAGATACTTTCATAATGTATCATTAATTAGTTTTTGAAAGATAACAGATGCATTTTTCAGTTTAAATAACATGACAGTGTACTTATAATGTTTATATTACATTTGTAAGCTCACTCTGATTTGTGAAGAGCTAGAGTTCTCTTGTGAGATCTTGCATAGCTAGTATGCTTAGTAAGTCAGTCTTCACAAAGAAATAAAAGTGCACACTTTTTCTTTTGCAAAAACTAGCAACAATTCTATCTATGCATCTCAACTCTTAAAGTTCATTATCATGTAACTGTCAAGATCAGTCTCACAATATTGTTGCTCTGATTTATTGTAAAGTAGTTATTTAACAATAACTTCAAGATCAAAACAATTCTTGTGAAGAGCAGAAAGAATCATGTGAGTGAAAGAAGTGAAATTAAAGAACTTTGTGATGTAAAAGAAATCTAAGCATCTAAAGAAGTCTGAAGTCTCTGTGAATGATTTTACTGAAGATGTTCATGAATTAATTACTGACAAACTTGAAAGTGATGAGAACTTCATACTGTGAATGTCAGATGATGAAGAAGAAGAAAAAGAGAATAAATTTGAAGTTTGTGAGATGCAAATCATATTTCACAAGATCAATGAGCAAATTCACAAATCTAAAGAAGTTGTTCACAAGATCAGATATACTTTGTGAAAGAACAAAGAATTTCTTTGTGAGATAGTAAACACTCTCATGAAGACATTGAAATTTGAGAAATTCTCAGAAAATGCTGTGATTCATAAACTAAAGTTAAGAATTCAGCTCACAGAGCAAGAGCATATAAATTTGCAACTTTGTGCACAAATCAAACATGATTACTCTGAGTCTGCAAATCTAGAGATAGATTGTGAAGCTAAATGAACTTAACTCATAAAGATACTCTCAAGTATGAATCTCTATAAAAGCAGCATTTATAGTCACTATTGTGATTTCTGTCATCAGATAAATATTAATACAGAGAATATGTCAAAGAAGACTCAGTATTCAGAGATGATTCATTATTTACATTACTTTGTCATAAATCAATAAAAGACATACTGTAAAGAGAAAAAGCTTGCAGAAGAATGAGAACTTTTGAAGAAATTTTTAGAGAATTTGTTGAAAAATAAAACAAATTGAACTCATAATATCTGAATGAAGTGATTGTGAGCAAATAAAAGAGATGAGAAGTTGAATGAGAAATATCTCTGTCATTATAATGAACTTTAATTTCAGATAGAGAGTGAAGTAAACAAGATGAATAAGATTCAAGTCATGCTCTTTTATTGTAATCTGAATGAACTCATGTACAAAAAGATTTGTAAACAATCAGAGCTGTTTAATATTAAAGAGAACATGATAGTTTTCACAAAAAAATTATGACTCAATCTATTCTTTTATGAGCAAAAGAAAGCATCACTCTATCAAAAGAAGTTTGAGTCTTTTCAAAAGACTAACAATAAATCTGCAACAAGATCTGAGAAAAAAGTTTCTCAGAGTGATAGAGATCAATTTATTAAGTGCTTCAATTGCAATAAGATTAATCATCTTATAAGAAACTGCTGAAGCATCAAGAAAAATAGATCTTCTGCAAATGTTGTAAACAAAAAAAGTTTGTGAAGTTTTCACAGAGCATATGAATTCTCAAAGAAGAATAGTATCACTGAAAAGACAAAGAAAAAGTTTATGAAGACAGAGTCTTTCAAGAAAGAGACTGTACACAAGATATATAAGTTTTCTCAGTTGAATCTTTTCAAGAAGAAAGCTCTATAAATTGTGATATATCTTGTGAAGTGAAAACTATGAACAATGATGAACAGCAGAAATAACATCAACTTTCTGCATCTGAACATAGTTATAATTTTAAATTTAGTATTTTTATTCTTTGTGAAAGATGCTGTTGATATTAATCAACAACTGATAATTATATATAATATGTATCATGAACAGATCTTCATTCACAATGACAATGAAGAGATTTGCAAGCATCATGAATCTCTTACAATCACAGAAATAAAATCTAATATAATATTTAGAATGATCTGACTGATCTGAAGAGATTCAGTAATAAGTTACTTTCAGTGAACTTTCATTTGAAGAGAGAATGTGAAAGACTTCATGAAGTTGAAGAATAGTGATGAACTAAATCTTAAAGTTTTCATGAAGAAGTTAGAGTTTGAAGATTCAAGTTAAATATATTAAGTCTGCATAGAGCACACAGAGAATCAGAATGATGCAGCTCAAGTGAAAATTTTAAAGTTGTACTGCAATTTTGTGAAGATGTTTTTGAAAAGAAAAGTTAATAATTTGTCTCTGCACTGTGAGCAGAATCATGTCATTGATTTAATTAATAAATGAACTTCACTCTTCAATTCTATCTATAATCTCTCAGAAAAAAAGCTTACAGAGCTTCAAAGATATCTGAATGAGAATTTAGAAAATGATTTCATCTGATTTTCACAGTCTTTTGTGAGAATATCAGTGCTATTTGCACTCAAGCTCAACAGTAAGCTGCAATTATGTGTCAATTACTGTGAACTCAATGCAGTTATCACAAAGAATCATTACTTCTTATTCTTAATTGAGAAAATCATGAATCACATAAATGAGATTAAGATCTTCATAAAAATTGATATAAAGAATGTTTACTACTGAATTTGCATCTGTGAAGATGACAAATGAAAAACAGTTTTCTGCATTTAATACAGACTGTATGAGTACTTGATGATGTTCTTTAAGTTAATCAATGCATCAACAATCTTTCAGTCATACATTCACAAGATACTTTATAAATATCTAAACATCTTTGTGATAGTATTTCTGAACAATATTCTGATTTATTTCAAGAATGAAAATAAACATAAACAACATGTTCACATCATTTTAGAAGTGCTCTTAGAAGCAGAACTGTATGTGAAGCTCAGCAAATGTTAGTTTTCTGTGAAAAGAGTATTATTTGTGAAATTTATTATTACAGACAAAGAAGTGAAGATAAAAGAAGATTGTATTGTCATGATTTTCAACTGATCAGAGTCAGAAAGTATTTTTAAAATTTAAAGCTTTATAGACTTTATAAACTTCTATAGAAAATTCATAAATGAATTTTTCTGCATTGCTGCAGAACTTATAAGCATGCTGAAAGACAGTGAAGATATTTTAAAAAAAAACTGATCTTGCAGATATCAGAATTTCTGATCTCAGAGACTGCACATTTTTTTTGCAAATTAATTAAGATTTTTATGACAGCATCTTTTCTGAGACACTTTAACTCAGAAAAAGAAATCTAAGTAGAGACAGATGTTTCAGAATTTGTTATATTTAATATTTTAATGCAAAGACACAACAACTGAAGATCAGTTGTGTACTACTTGCAAAAGATGATATTTGTGAAGAAAAACTATAAAACTGATGATGAAAAGCTGCTTGCTATAGTTGAGAGTGTCTGTCACTGATGACATTATCTTAAAGAAGCAAGACACACAGTTGAGATTCTTACAGATTATGACAATCTGCATTAAATAGTGAAATCATTTCATAAGCTGTTATAAAGACATGTAAAATAAGTTCTGCAACTATCAGCATATGATTTTTGTATGATGTATTGTAAGAAAATTATAAATTTTGTGAATGAATCATCTCAGAGAGTTAATTACTGATGAGAGATCAAAACAGAAAATACTATCATAAAGTATTGCTCAACACTAAAAGAAATTCTGTTTTCAACAGCAATAACTGTTGCAGAGAATGAACAGAATGCAAGTGTAAGTTATGAAGTGTACATTTGAGCTTGTATGCAAGTTAGACAGCTGCTAAGTGCAGATTGCATGAATTAAAAGAATAAAAATCATAAATAACAAGCTTGCAAAGCTGTCACAGAGAAAATCACATATGAAAATATGAGCAAAACTCTTCTAAAGAGTCTATCAAAGTATTTTTGAATAAATTTTCTTGCAAACAAGATGACTCAGAATTTAAAGACTGCTGAGACATCAGAGAAAGAGAATTGATACTTTAACTGAACACAGATGAAAGATCTTTTTTATGTCAATGATGTGATGTATATTCTGCATGTGAAAGCTTTACACAATAAAATATTGCAAAAACATCACAATGATCTTTTCACAGAATATTTGATCACAAACTGAATCTATACACAAGTTTATGAGAAGTACTGATGATCAGAGATGAAAAAACAAATTAAAAACTATTATTTATTCTGTCTTGTATGTCTAGAAGCATGAGTGATTTGTGAAAAGTTTGTGAAATGATTACAGTTCTTAAAATACTTTATATAACTCTGAAACATAATTACAATGAACTTCATTACAGATCTGTTAGAGAGCAGAGTCTATGAAGATATTTATGATGTGATTTTGAATGTGATTGACAAATTCTTGAAGATGTGTCACTATATTTCATATTGAAAGAACATGACTGCAGAAGATCTTGTGAAGATCTTTGTATAAAAGATAGTTCATTTGCACAGAATCTTGACTATCATAGTGTCAGATAAAAAATCACTGTTTATCTTGCAGTTCTGAGTCAATGTGATGTATATTTTAAAGATTAAGTGATGACTAAACACTATCTTTTATTCACAAACTGATGAACAGACAAAGCATCAGAATAGTGTTCTTGAATAATATCTGTGAAATTATGTTAATTATGAGCAAAATGACTAAACAGTATTATTGTTCTTAATGAAGTTTGCATACAATGCAAGCAGACATTCTGCAATTCAAAAGACATCTTTTGAGATAATTTATAAATATCACTTAAGATTTGATCTGTTGTTCATGCATAAAATGATCAAGTATACAGTGAAAAAAAGTAGCTCTACAGAAGCTGAAATTCTTATAGATTGATTTTGCATCAATTGTGAAAAAATTTAAAGATCTCTTATGAAAGTTCAAGAGTATCAGAAGAAGTATTATGATAAGAGATAATGAAACATCATGTTTAAGTTTGAACAAAAGATCTAACTATATGTTAAGAACATATTCATAAAGAGATTCTTGTAAAAACTGAATTAATTACACTACAGATTCTATAGAATTATTGATTGAGTAAAAAATTAGATTTATAAGTTAGAGCTGTCAAAGACTCTTAATATTCATGATGTCTTTTATATCAGTTTACTTCAAGCTCATAGATTCTGTAAAAATGACAAATTCTTAGAATCTGAATTTTTATGTTTAGTGATAGACTCAGATTTTTGTAAGTACAAGATCATCATTATTTTGAATTTATAAATCATAACAATTCTTGATGAACAGTCAACATTGCAATATCAAATTGCATGAAAAAGATACACAGATCTAATCTAAAAATCAAAAGTTAATGTGAAGAATGTCTGAAGACTAATTAATAAGTTTTACAAAGAAAATCTTAACAAGCTCAAGTCAACACTCACAAAGCTCAAGAGAACTAAAGTCTGACTTAGTTTTATTCTTGTGCTCATTCACAAAAATTACTTGTCACTCATACTGCATAGAAATGCAGACTTTTGTGAGTATTCTTTACTCAGAGTGCTGACATTATGAAATTCTTAAGAAATCAAAATACTGATTAAAAAAATTCAGCAAAGCTTAGCAGAATAGATCTGTGATGAGAGTTTAGCAGTATTGATGAATATACTTTCACTGTTTGTGCTTCTCAGAAAATCTGCAAAAAACTAAGAAGAATGACTTAAAGATGATGTTATTAGATGAAGAAGTCAGCACATATTTGATTGAAAAGTAAGAAGAAGATTTATTCTCTTCAATTACAGATGATATTACTTAGATCAGTATTCTGAATTATATTTATTAGAAAATATTTACAGAAGAAAGAGAAAATTAATATATTTTTTTCTGTTGAAGAAGATAGAGCTGATCTATTTTCTTTGATTGATGATGCTGTTCAGATTAATATTCTAAATCATATCAGTATAAAAGAAATTTACAGAAAAAAGAGAGAGAATAAATCATTATAATGATAAAAGACATCTTTATTCTTTCAGTCATGATCTGCTGAAGTGTTTTCATATTTTTCATTATTTGTGAAGTTTCTTTCTGATCACAAACTGTCATAAAATAGTTTAATATCTGTAATATATGCAGTTTTGCAGAAACAGATAACAGTGATGTGAAGAATGAAGATGATGATATTAAATTTGAAAGTGACAATTCAGAAAAAAGAGACAGCAATATTATCAGAATTAATGTACATAATCATCATCAAATAAGAAAACAAATCAGATTCTGAAGAAGTACTTTCTTCTTTTGTATTATCTGTAAGAGACAATGTAAAGACAGATGAAGTAGATAATGATGATGATAACATAAAAATGAGTAATGATAGTAACATAAAAGCAGACAGAAATGATGCAACATCAAGAATGCAAAAACAATCAGTTTAAAGACAATCTGCACACTTCTGAATACAGTTTGAGATATTATTGTAGTACTTTGTGAACTTCTTTTTCTTTTTACTGTTAAAAGTATATGCAACACATTCTGAAACACAAACAACATCTGTTTTAATGATTAAAATAATCTGTCTATAATGCTCATAATGTGTGAAACACAGCAGAGTGTCAGTGATTTGACACTGATACTGTTAAGATTGATTTTTCAATGTGTACTTGTTCTTCAAAGTTTGTGCTCATGAAGACTGCACACTGAAAGCAGTCTTGCAATCAATCAGTATACAGTTGAAGAAACTCAAATCAACAATTAAACTTGAGAACTGCTGAATATTCACAAAGTGAAAAGTCATTATTTAGTTATTTGACACTCACAGTGTTAATCAACATGCTCATGATTCAAAGTTCAAAACAAATTGTTCACACATACTCAGTAATGACATCTCAAGCATGAATCAGAGAAGAATCTCTTCACAATTACTCACTGACTATATTTGATCTGATTTTGTGTGTATAAATATTGCAGTGTGAGAAAAAGTTTAGAAAGACATGCATTTTATATGCAAAAAAATTGAAATTATTCACTTTTAATACATTTTTGCATTCTGCTCAGAGACTCTTATCTGATTGTGAGTGAAAAGATTTGATGAAAATTACATCACAATTATACTGATGAAGTTACTCAACTGTGAGTGAAAAATCTTAACATTTTATTGTAAAAAGATCATCTACTTATCTGAACAGTCAGATAAGCTTGTGAAACATTAGAAATATTTGTGACAGCTGAGTAAGCTTGTGAGATGTCAGAAACATTTGTGACAGTTAAATAAACTTATAAAATGTTAAAAATGTTCATAACAGCTGAATAAGCTTGTAAGATATCAGAAACATTCAGAATAGCTGAGTAAGCTTGTGAAATGTCAGAAATATTTGTGATAGCTGAGTAAATTTGTGAAATATCAGAAATGATCATGAAACATTGAAGAAGATTTGTGAAACATCAAAATTGACTGCAAGACACTGAAAAAAATCTGTAAAACATTGTAAATAACTGCAAAATACTGAAGCAAGTTCACAGAGCATCAGAAAAGATCTGCAAGACATTGTAGATAATTGTAAAACATTGAGAGCTGCTCACAAAAGATCAAAGAAGATCTGCAAGACATAATGCTCATAAAATATTGAAGAATGTTCATGAAGTATTGAGACAAATTTGTGAAGCATTGACACAAATTTGTGAAACACTGAGATTAAACTGTGAAGTATTAATCAAGTTAAAATGAGCTGAAGAACTGTCTCAGTACTTTTTTTTTTTACAGAGTTTTGAATATTGAAGAAATCTTACTCACTGTTTTTCTTCTCATTAAGAAATTTTTTCAACAGAGAGTCAGCTGAAGATAAGTGTGATGAGAATGCAGCACATAAAAGAAAAAATAACTGTAAGTTCACTTTGATTTGTGAAGAACTAGAGCTCTCTTGTGAGATCTTGCATAATTAGTATACTTAGTAAGTCAGTCTTCACAAAGAGATAAAAGTGCACACTTCTTCTTTTGCAAAGACTAGCAACAATTCTATCTATGCATTTCAACTCTTAAAGTTCATTATCACATAACTGTCAAGATCAGTCTCACAACATTCAAAATGTCATCTTTTATTCTTCATCTTTCTTCATTCTGACTCAGTAGTAAACATCTTTAAGATTTAAGTTCATGAATTACTTAATCTTGTTTAATCAGTCTTGCAGTTCTTTTATCAACAGTAAAGATCTGATTATATCATTCAGCTGTTAGTAATCAACACATAATTTTTTGCTGTCATCTTTTTTTGAAACAAACAGAACTGAGTATTCTGCTGATGATTTTGATGATTTGATGAATTTTCTTTTCAGATTCTCATCAAGATAGTCTTAGATTATTTTGAGTTGATCTTTACTCATTGAGTATATCAGTATTCACTTAGATTGTTCTTCTTTTAATAGTGATATCTCATGATTTTATAACTTATATTTCAGTAAGCACATTTCTGATATCTTTAAATTCTTATATGCATTTTTTATAACATATATTCTTTCTGTACTTCAGTCAATTTGTGAATTTTAATTTTTTAAGCATGACATCTCAAGTATTATGCTGTGCTTATCTGTCTTGAGTACATTTAATATTATTTCTTGATGTTGTTCACTGACATTCATTGTTGTATGCATCTCTTCATCAATGTATTTGATAATTTCATTCATTATATGTATCTTCACTGAGTACAGTGCTCATATAACTTTGAGTTTTAGTTTTCAAATCAGTTTTTTCAAAATATAGTTGTTTGTGACTTCTGAATCTATCAGAACATCAATAATTTTTAATAGTTGATTTTTTTAATTAACATTTATTCAAATCATAAGTCTATCTCTTTCATCTACTTTATGAAATGTGTAAAGCTTCTTTTTCTCTAGTCTTGTCAAGAAAGCTCATAGTTTTTTAACTTACTCAATCATTCAGCTTATCTTCAAAGTTCTTGAAATCATTTAAGTTTTCTTTCAGCTATAAGATTCACATACTTTAGACTGTACTGCTCAATGCATTTTTCTGAATGAAGTTAAAATTCATATTAATTGTACTTCATCTGCAACTGACTTTTAAAGACTTTTACTCTTTGCAGAAATTCAAATAATATATATTCTTCACTGAAGATTCATCTGTTTTCATTCTGTACAGTATATTCTTCAGATAAGCATATCTCAATCTTGTGACTCTTTGTTCTTTAAACAAGAAATTTTGACATTGATTTTTCACTGATAATCATTCATTCATTGAATTTCTTACATGTCTCTGCTTTCTGTTCTTGAATTTGTAGCTTTTTAAGCTTTTTTTTCAGTATTGCTTTACTGTACTGCATTGCTTTTCTTTGAACATTTAAATTCTCATTAATCTTAATTCAGTATTTCTTCAAGAGTCTGATCTCAGCATTGTTTGAATTTTCTTCTGTGAGTATATCACTATTGAGAAATATTCATGATTTGTCAATCTGAAATTCATGATCATTGATCTCTTTAATATCATCATTGAGAACACTGTCTTCATTCTTAGTATCAAGATCATCTTTCTTGATATGTTCTTTTGTAAGAATAGCTAGTTCTTTTTTATAAATTAATTGATCTGTTGTGTTATATCTATCTTTTGTATCTTTGCACAGTTTCTTTGAGTATTATCTGACTTCATCTTTATTACTCATATGTGTTCAGCACATATCATTGTAACAGACTATTTAGCTGAGAATGTTATGCACTATATGTGTATTCTTCTTGACTGTCACTGCTGTATCTTTTCTCTCTGCTCAAGACTTTTTGCAGTTTATTGCTATATGTTCAGATTTTCAACAGTTGTAACATGTTCACATCTTACTTTGCAGTGTTTAAAACTTATAAAATTATTTCTTCTGACATTCAGACTTCATTTATTTAGTTTTTTATGATTTTTGATGATGCTTCTCAATTGTGTTGAGATTTATTGAATTGTTTTTTCAGCATGATTGAGTAAGCTTTCTTTCTCATTCTATTCTAGATGACACTTATTGTTTTATACATTTTATCTGTTATTCTCACTGCTGACTGTTTATACTGATGAATACATCAATTATCTCTTGTAAAGTTTTGAATTGATTTATTTGAACTATTTTATCTTTAATAGATTTGCAAAGTCTTCAGTAATAATGTGATGCAAGAAAATTGTCATTTCAATCTGTTAAGACTGCAATTCTCTGAAACTTCATCACATATTTAATTGCTGATCTCTTCATGCAAATTACTTACAATCATCTTTCTATCACTTACTTTTCATTAATTATTCTGAAGACTCTTCTGAGCTCTTTCTTGAATCTTTTATAGTTAAAAAATATAAATTTTCTGTCTGTCTGTTGTTCAGTCATTATTATTGCAAGAAACTCATGCAGTTTGAGATCAATTCAGTTGAAGACTGCATTCTTCATGTATGACACAGTGAATAAATTTTTGTTCATCTTGAACTTGAACTTGTTCTGATTGAATTCAATGTATAACTTAAGCTTGATCAAGAATGCTTGCAGCTTTTCTCTCTTGTCAGTGAACACATTGAATGATGAAATCTTTGATGTATTAATCATCATCAATAAATTCTGAAAATTAACTTAACTTATTGAAGCTGACTTCTGTGCTGTAAAAGTGATCATTTTTATATTGTAAGAATGTTCAAAGTGTTACATTCTAACTGAAGTGTGATGTTCAATCTGAGATTTCTTGAATATATTAGAGTTAAGAGTTTGATCTTGTTAATATAAGAATTCTTTCATACAGTGATTGTCTAATAACTCTTAAATTGTAATTAGAAGTTAAACATGATTCTTTTCATAAAAGAAATAACTGTATCTATTGTAACATTCTAATCTGAGCTTTCTTGAGTATGTAGAACTAAGAGTTTGTGCTTATTGATATAATGACTGGTCTGAAATGGTTCTGGTCTTTAACTCTTAGATAATTATTTAAGTTGAACATAATCAATTTCATAGAGAAATCAATTCTACTATATAAAGCAAGCTTGATGCTTCTGTGTTGAGCATTCTTGGTGTTTTGATGTCTTGATGTTAAGAGATTGAGTTCTCAGCTCATCTGCTTGTCATTGAGCTATTGCATTGTTATGTGACTATTACTCAGCAGTTCTCTCTGTACACACTTTGAACAAATTTCTGATCACAGACTCATGAGTTTCTTTCTTTTTAAATATGGTTGTAACATCTATATACTGAGTCTGCTTGTCAGTCTTGCTGTTAAGTTCATTAAGACAGCTCATTCATGCATTTGTTAAGCTTACTCATCAAATTCATCATCAAGTATGTTGAAATATCACATAACTGCTATCTAAATATCTTCTGAATATATATTCTTCATGTATATGCATCAGTTCATTTTAAGTTCATTCTGACTTAACTGTAACATTTAGATACTAACATGCAACACTGACTTTTGTATAATTTGAGATGTCAACATAGATTTATGAAATATAGTGAGAAAATGCATTTATTTCAGCATAGATCTGAAAATCTTACATACTCAGCTTATTATGATCATCAATTGATTAGATATAGTTGAAGTCTGAAATGATGTATTTATTGTGATAATATTGCAAATTATTCATATAACATTGATGATCTTCTGAATTGAGCTCTTTAATTATGACAAAAAGACAATCTCTATTTCTATGTTAATTACTAAAAACAAATATATATATATTGTATGACTTAAATATAGTATCTGACAACAAGATGTTCTTTTATACAAAAGTATGTATATAGCATGCTTCTTTCATAGTCATCAATAATTTCTGTATTTAGTTCTTCAAGAATTATTCTTTTAAGATTTTTATCTGTCTTTATTCAATCAAAAATGAAGACTCTTCAAACAAGTTTCAGTCTTTTACATAGTTGTATGAGATCTACAGATTTTAGACTATATTTTTCTTGTCTCACAATATGTAGAATAGTTTTGTTATTAACACAAGAAATAAAAAAAAGAGTAGTCACACAAAGAATAAGTTGAGAAGAGTCATCTGTCTTGATTCTTTTTAATATTTATTAGTTTTTGAGACATTATTGAATCATATAAGCATTACACACAACTTTGTGCTCTTCTTCAAGTAGCTGAGATATCTTCTTTACAGTGTGATTTTTCTGAAAAAGTGCAATAATTCAGTTTTTATAAGAAACAAGATCAATAAAACATCTATTGTCTTTTATTTTGCTGTCTTTGTACAACAATGTTTGATTATTGAATATAGTTGATAATATAAATTTGTGTGTGCATATATTAGTGCAGTTTCATAAGTGATGATTTTATATAAAATATAAAATTTTTACTACAGATTCAGATTTTTCAAAGTTCTACATCATATGACATACATTCATTATTAACATATGCTCAGCAGAACTCTGTTGTACAATGTTATTCATTTATAAAAATTATATATATTAATATATATCATGCAATTCACATCAACAGATTCAGTGATGTAAGCAATAACACATAAATCATGTAGTACTACATCTTCTAGAATCTGAGTTCAAATCTCAGTTGAATCATTTAAGAATATTGTGTATAAATTTTATAATAATGTGAAACATGCACATGCTGTTCTTGAACTATCATTTTGTTGTATGTTACAAAATTCAGAAAATTTTCTTGGTTGTTGTTAAGTCAGTCTCAGTTGCCCATACAATCTCCTTGGACACAACTAGGATGCGCTTGATGTACATCATTTGAACCTCACGAGTTGCGCATTTGGCGCACATAATTGACTGATGAATCTCGTGTAGTTTCCCATGCGCCCTTGGTAGATTTAGTATGACTTGTCACCTTGGCCACCCATCATCACACCGACGCCTTGAAGCAACTTTGGTGATGAGGCTCAAGAGTTTCCCCACCTGCCGCACCTCGATCAAATGCACATCGAGCGAAAGACCGTTGTTCTTACCCTGCGGAGAACTTCCAGCCTGCGCTAGGGCTGTAATGTGTGGACGATCGGTGTAGAGGGAAGGGTAACAGCTGGACTTGTTTGTGTCTGTGTCATTCTTGACCATCCCAACCATCATCGAGAACGTTTTTTTTCCGAGGTGCTCGAAGGAGAAACCTGGGTCCCATTGGTAGTCAGTTAGGCTCAATGGCAGAGCTGGCTTGTTGGCATTGATTACCCAGTCATGAGGGTGACCCGTGTATACACGAGGCGAATCAATGCCGACCGTTAACAGAATATGTCTCCATCGAGGGTGCAATATGTCAGCCACCACCTCAAATGGTACTTGTAGCCTCGATTTCTGTTGTACGAGATCAATATCGAAGGCGACTTGACACTTGCACCGGCTACAAAATGCCAGAGCCGAAGAACACAAGAGCAAGCTAAGCCGCTGCGTTCTTGATCTGTTGATACCCTCTCCAAATCATCATGCGGTTGCCGAGTTGCTTTTCCGTCCATCACAATGGACTGCACACTTCATTAATCATAATATTAATGCTGCCCATCCTGCATTCTGTTTCCGACATGTCAGGGCTCTCTACCGCAATGCTTTGACCCGTGCTTCGAAACAGTCCACCCAATAAGCTTAAACGAGAATTTCAAAAGCTGTAGTGGATCGGCTGAGCGTTGAGGTATTATTATTATTTATTGCCAGCCGATCACAAAGGCTGGACTCCTCATACCTTAAGAGAAGAGTTCTCCAGACCAATAGCTGCCATCTGCAGACTGCCGGATGGACGTCTTTGGACATGGATGACGAATCCAAGAAAATTGGCACTTGTATTTCTTGGCGTTGAACTCAGAATTGACTTGAGTTAAACGGGATTAGGGAGAGAGCAAGATGAAAACGCTTGGCTGGAGGGGGAACTGCTTTTAAGAACCAGTCGGGGCCCCATTCAAAATATATATATAGACATCTAATGTTCATGTGTGGTCAAGAAGACGGTCACAGCAACTCTTACCAAACACTTCGTATACTGTATCATCCACCTTTGCCTTCAGGAAACAGTTGTCATGACATCATCTGAGAAATCATCATCAGCAACATCAGCGACGAATTCCGAAGACAACTACAAGTTTGACGGTCTTACAGGATGGCGCCGTTGGCGGGTCCTAAGACCTGGACGTGGCATGTATCATGATATCAGACGACGACTGCCTTACTATTGGAGCGACATCACCGACGCATGGACTTATCGAACTGTTGCTAGTACCATTCGCATGTACTTTGTCAAGTTTGTGAATCCCCCTGAGGCATCTTGAATGAAACATCCTGACTCTTACTAGCCTTCTGCCCGCGTTGGCTTACACCCTTGATATGTACCGCCGAACAGGCCAGTTCTACGGTGTGAATGAGGCTCTCTTCTCCTCTGCACTTGCCGCCATGGTTTTCAGTATTCTTGCAGCTCAGCCGTTGACCATTGTCGGCATCACCGGTCTGATATCGTTGTTCAACTACACCATTTATGATATCATCAGTCTTTATGATGTCTCCATCTATCCCCGCTTCATGTGCTGGACCGGGATCTGGGCAGCCGTCTTCCACTGGCTGGTAGCTTTTCTGAATGGATGCGATTATATGCGTTATGTCACAGATTTTTCTAGCGAATCCTTTGGCATGTACGTTGGTGTCATCTATATCAGTAAGTTGCCTGCCATTCACTGCGACCATGTGGCTAGATTCTCCTACTGATTTGTAACAGTCAAGGGAGTAGAAGAGTTGGTGACTGAATTCTCCGTGTATGGCAACACAGCCGGCTATTTGAGCACCATGATTGCAATACTGTACTTTGGGACGATATATGGACTGGAGAAACTCGGGTCCAGCACAATCTTCGCACCCGGGTTCCGGGGTTTTCTGGCAGATTATGCCTATCCGGTATGTCGCTCAGTGATCGAGTCCCCTACTATTCTATGTAAGCTGATGAATATACAGATAGGAACCCTTTGGTGGGTGGGATTCTCACACATACCCGGCAATCTAGCGGGAGCGCGCATCAGCCATGTTCCTATTACTACAGCTTTTCATCCCACACAGCCGCGCAGCTGGCTGATCGATTTCTGGCTTCTTGATGTCAAGTGGATTTTTGTTGCTGCCCCTTTCGGGTTTTTGGTCATGCTCCTGTTCTATTATGACCATGTAAGAAATGCACACTTCCGGTTCTCTTAACGTTAGACGCTGATGATCCAAATAGAATGTCAGCAGCCTCACTGCTCAAGCACGACAATTTCCTTTGAAAAAGCCAGGAGGCTTTCACTGGGATTTTTTCCTCCTCGGCTGCACCACCTTCGTCGCAGGGATACTCGGCCTGCAACTGCCCAACGGGTTGGTTCCTCAAGTACGATATTGCCTTTGTCGACATCACTTTTTGAATGCTCATATTTGGTGGTGCAGGCACCAGTGCATACAGATTCCTTAACCTACTACAAGACAGAGCTCAAAATCATCCCAACATCTGAAGGGGAGGACGCTGAGCTTCGCCAGCCTATTGTCACAGCTACAGCCGTCGTGGAGCAGCGCGTCAGTCACTTCCTGATGGGTCTTGCGCTTATTGGAACCATGACAGGACCGCTCCTTGCCGTTCTGCACACCATGCCGTCTGCAGTCTTTGCTGGGGTGTTTTTTTATCGTTGGGGTAAGTTTATTCCTCAGTTGAATGGTTCGGTTCGAGGTCATAGTTTTTCGTACAGAACAGGCTAATAGACATGGCTTCAACAGTGGGGCTCGATCGAATCCAACGGAATTCTCCAAAAACTCATCTTCATTTGTAAAAAAGATCGCTTTATCCAACGCGATGAACCTTTGTTGACAGTCCAGAAGCGTAAGATCTGGCAATATGTCGGGTGGCAAGTCTTGGGCGTGGCCGCAACAGTAGCGATTTCCCAAACAATCGCAGCAATTGGTATCTCTTTGAATAAATAGATTTGGCATGTGCAGAGTCACTAATTATTCTCCAGGCTTTCCGGTCCTCATCATCGCCCTGATCCCCTTGCGGACACTTCTTCTCCCAAAGTTGTTTACGCAGAAGGAACTGGGGGTCATGGATGATCTAACAGCGAACAGTGCCGTGGTACTCGCTGGTCTGGGCGGTGCGCCAAAGCTACCAGAGAACGTGACAGCAGAGGAATATGGCCTTGAGCGGCGGTATTCTGAGACCCGCAGAGGCGTGCCCAGGCAGCGTGGTGGTAGTTTTCACCGATGAGTATGGTTTCAGGTCGTAAATGAATGCCGTATGGCTCATCACCAAAACCTAATGGATGTACTTATGAAGTGCTCCTCAGATTCACCAAAAAACGTTCATAAATATTCATACTTCATAACATACAGCATAATATGGAGACCTCCATGTAACACAGAAAGCTTTCCGAAAGAATTTATGCCCCAGTACATTCCTGTCTTGTGCTGTGTTGGAGTGCTCCATATGAAATGATCGGTATTCATTTACGACCTAGAACTATATGACTTTGGACATTACCATTGCTTCCTTGTCTTGTTACTGGCGGTCTCAGCTAGCAAGAAGTAATAGCAAAGTCCTGATGTACTAGGTACTGTCGATCATGCTCGCTATTCACACCAAATACACCGTCATCAAACATGGAAATGAAGCTGTGCGTCGAGTTGTGAAGGTCAAACTTCTTACCTTGCTTGAACCTATCCGAATTAGCTATATGTTTCGGTACAACAAATTAAAACCCGGTGGAGATTTCACCGTGGTCTGGTGCGAGAATACAAGGTAAGGGATGCAGATCCAGGAGTAAGAATGTAGCTATACCAGATCCCCCACCCGAGCCCCACCTCGGCCTCGGGCCCTTCCCGTAGTACCGCGCCCTCAACCCAACGCACTGTAACAGCAGAGCAAGGTAAGCAGAACTACCCACGGCGTCTGTCGCTTCCACCGATCTGTATCTCCCGCACGACACAACAATGGCGCCCCCCGATGCGGCACCAATCACCTTGCTAGAGAAAGCTGACATCGTGCCAGTGTTGCTGCAAACTTGTGGGCTTCGTTGCACCTCCCACTTCTAGCCCCTGCCAGCTGCTGAGGTCACTGAAGTTGCCAGTGCCATCTATGGCGCCGTTACGGGTCCGTTTCGCGGCGAGGCAGGAGCGCCAACGTACTATCAGCATGTCGCGCTTACGGCGCTTCGGACGATGCTCGGGCGGACCTCTATAGCCCAGAGCCAGTATGTGGTGTCTAAGTTCGGTGGGGTTCTACGTTGAGCGAGCGCTGACGAGAGGGACTAGGTATCTGAATCCATCGACGACGGAGACATACGAGGCATTCGCGAAGCGGAAGGGCTTCGCTCCGGAGAGCATCAATCTCGCCGATGGGACAAAGGCGCACTGGCTGGGGAAACCGACGGCGCGGAATGTCATCATCTACTACCATGGTAACAGCATAACCGGATCACACTACGAGGTCATTGGCACACTGAAAATCAAATAGGAGGAGGATATTGTCTTCCCGCAACCCTCCAGCACATCCCCGTCCTCTCAGACATCGTCTCCCAACTCAACGCCGCCGGCAAAGACGCCGCCGTCCTCGTCCTCTCTTACACCCTCGCCCCCACAGCCTCGTACCCACGGCAACTGACGCAAGGGGTCGAACTCCTCCGACACACGCTCCAGCACCTCGGCAAGCAGCCCTCCGACATCGTCATTGGCGGCGACTCCGCAGGCGGCAACCTCGCCCTCGGCGTCCTTTCTCATCTGTCCCACCCCCATCCGTCGATCGCGCCAATTGAGCTGTCCGCGCCGCTCAAGGCGGCAGTGTTGATCGCGCCGTGGGTTTCGTTCAAGATGACGGCGGACTCGTTCCGGCGTAATGCGTACAAGGACTGCATCGGACCGTCGTCGCTGGGGCCGTGGTCAAGGGCGTTCATGGGTGGGGCGGCGCCGGATCACTATAATCAGCCCTTGAAGGCGCCGGCGAGCTGGTGGGAGGGGTTGAAGGTGGAGGAGGTGTTGGTCGTTGCGGGCGCGGATGAGGTGTTGATCGATCAGGTGAAGGAGCTGGCGGGGAAGATTGAGGTGAGCTCTGTCCTGCCGTTGTTATTGTTGGAGATTGTTGTGAAGGTGTTGGTGACGGAGGGCTAATGTTGATGGGCACCCAGTCTGTGCATCCGAAAACCACGACCATCGTCGTCGCGAAGGAATCGCATAACTCGCTTTTCATCAATGGCTTGATTGGCCACACGGAGCCAAGCGAGCAGGACAAGGCTGTCAGGTCGTGGATCTCGTCCCGGCTATGAGGGGGCAGTGGCTCTGCGGCGGTTTTATGCTGTGGAATGACTATATCTGTATAAGACGAGCATATGCCTTTTCGATTAAACGAACAGTGATACATCTTCCGTATCAATTGATCATACCATTTGGTGATGTAGATAAGTTGAGGGTTAACGCAAACTCATTATTATTTACAGGCTGATATTCACAAGTGAGGTACAGGAGCCAGAAAGAATGGATACTACACATCATGCGTTTGTAAATGGGACTGGGCCAAGTATCTTGTACTCATATCAAGTAACTGACAGTGCTCATGTACGCATCAACAAAAGCCCTAAACTCCATTACATCACCGTCGTCCGCCGTCGCCGTCACTGAGACCTCCTGAGTGCTTGCATGATTACAATCCGGACACCCACCATACCGTCTACACAGAACTGGGCTTCGACTCTTACTTCGAACTAAGCAGCCACCGTCGTCCCCGACCTCGCCGTGCCTCGATATCCATTCCTGCCATTCTGCCTGCCCTGCCCCGGTCTCTTGAGCGTATACCTGTGCAGAACCAGACCCGTCAACGCCTTCACCCATACCACCACTCCATTCATGGAAGCTTGAAAAGAACAGACGAGGAAGATAGGAGGGAAAAGGAAGGAAGGAGGGAAGGAAGGGGACAACGTACTTGGCAAACGCCCTGGCGAGGGCCTTCTTGCAGCTGACCTTCTGGCTGCCGACGAAGCTGTCAACGGTGACGGCGATGGCGCGGTCGATGTCTTGCGAGGTGCAGTATTCAGACAGGCGCATTTTGCAGAAGGCTTCGCTGATGCGCATGATGGCTTCGAGATGGCGGACCTGGCCATGCATAGTAATTATTAGCTGATGTTCTGTAGGTAAGTCGAGAAAGAGAGATGGGATGTCCGTACGGTAATGGGATAAGCGCCCGTCGCCAAGCTCTCTCTCCGCATGTCTGCAAATAACCTGGCAACTTTATCCTGGTCGATCTGGTACAATTTTGGCCGACACCTCTCACGCGCGTAGAGGATATATTTCCTCAGCAGCTCCTGCGGGATCTCGCCTTCCTGCTTCGGTTCGCCTCCGTTGACCTGCTGTTCGCGAATCTCAGCGTCGTGCTCCACCTCCATGGCGTTCTGGTTAGCGTCGGTTGCGTTGGCGGACGGGTGGGCGCGGCCGTGTGAATTGACGACAAATTTGGCGAGTCGTTCGTCTTCGGCCGGGTCGACGGTGTCGCGGACGACGCAGAGGATGTCAAAGCGCGACAGGATCGGCTCCGTCAGTTCGACGTTTTGCGCGAAGGGGATGGTGCTGTTGTACCGGCCGCCGATCGGGTTGGCGGCGGCGATGATGGCGCAGCGGGCTTGGAGGGTGGTGACGATGCCCGCTTTGGAGATGGAGATGGTCTGCTGTTCCATGGCTTCGTGGATGGAGGTTCGGTCTTGGTCGTTCATCTTGTCGAACTCGTCGATCAGGCAGGTGCCACGGTCGGCCAAGACGAGTGCTCCGCCTTCCAGAGTCCACTCGCTCGTCAGAGGGTCTCGCCGGACGCTGGCGGTGAGGCCAACAGCACTGGCACCTTGTCCAGTTGCGAATACGGCTCGGTGGGCAGTTTTCTCAATGTACTTGAGGACCTGCGATTTGGCTGTTCCGGGGTCACCTAAAAGGAGGATATTGATATCGCCACGAATGCTGTGCTTGCCCTGAGCTTCCTTGCTGACACCACCGAAGAGGGACAGTGCCACAGCCGTCTTGATGTCCGTGTGACCGTATATGCTGGGGGCGATTGAATGGACAATCTTGTCAACAATTTGTGGATCTCTCGACAACGCACGGATTTCGCGTTCATCTTCCTCTGTCAGTCGAAACCCCGCAAGCTGATCGTGAGACTTGACGACATGGTTCGCCTCGAGGATGGTAGCAAAGACGGGGAAGCCGTTGCGGTTGTTCAGTTGCGCGTCGTAGTTGTTTCGGTAGATGCCAGTCACTTCAATCTCTTCCCCAGGCTTGGCAGAATCAATGAGGTCCCAAAGTAAAATGACTTCACGATGACGGGGCAGACGCCCTGCCGGTACAGTTCCAGGCGATTCTTGCAGCGTCAGTTTTTGGTAGTTCCGATATATAGTTTTCTCGGAATTGAGGGTAAAAGGACCGCGGGACTGGCAGTTCTGACAGTACGATATCCGCACCTCAACGTTTGACTCTTGTTGAAACGGACCGAGAGTTATCCCACACTTGACGCAGTCAAACCGAACATATTTCAGCTGGGGGAAAACACCACTACGCCGAGTGACAACGCCGCTGACACGTACCAGGCAGTTTAGATGTGTCTGCCGAAGCTGCCGAAGCGTGTAATGAACCGGCAGGTCAGAAATTCTAACGTGGATCTCGTTGTGTATTCGTTCGTAGTCTGGATAGTGCAGCAAGGTAACATCCATAGCGACCTGGTCGAAGATTTTGAGAACTTCAGCAGGTGCGTTTGCGAGGAAGTAGGCTAAGATGGCTTTTGATGCCGAGAGATGGTCGTAAGAGACTTCCAGAGACTCTGCATTGACTTCACCCAACGTCCTGACGCACGTACCGTACACCGAAGTTCCATGCTCGTCAGTGTACTCGGTCAGGAAGGACTTGAATTCCCGCGCAATGGTCCGGTACACAGATGGCAGAGCAACCCACTCAGTTAAGCTCGAGGCCTTGATATCTTGCAATGTCTCTAGGGAGAGCTCCTCGTCCATAATGTCATCAGCCATATCGTCATCGTCCTGTTCCTCGTCATAGTGATGCCTCCTTCTCCTAGGCTGCCGTGTGAGATCTATATTTCCGTCGTCGTCTTCATCTTGTAGGAAAGCAGCCGGCATCTGACGCCTTCGCGCGAGCTCTCGATCACGCCTATTGAGTCGAGCTTCGAGTTGCCGTCGAGTTGACAAGTCCAGGTCTTCGTAATCGCCTTCATCATCTATATCTGCGCCTGCATAGGCATCGTTCTCGCGTGGTTTGTAGTCTCTCTCGAAGTTATCCGCAAACAGGTCAATGCCGTCCTCATCTTCTGCCATCTCGTCTGCATCTTCAATATCGCCGATAAGATCGCTTTCAGGATCAATTCCATCATCGTCGTCGCCATCTAATGGGAGGACTGGTGGAGAGGAAGGAGGTGCTGGGTGCCGCTAATGTTAGCGGTTACATTCAATTCTGAGAGATTTTACGCAACTTACGACTCGAAGGAGGTGCAGCTGAGGACGAGAGCATGTCATCGTCCGGCTCTCGAGAGCGTTTGCGCCGATTGCCATTGCTCGGACCACGATTCGCGGCAGACATGTTGGGTCGTAGTGGAGAGCTGCCATCACTTAGATCAACCTCGCTCGTTCGTGGAGGCGCGCGATCAATGATAATCTCGTGCGCACAAAAAGTTGCGCCGCAGCGACCACTTTATAGAAACGTACCTCATTTGAATGCACTCAATGTCTGGAGTCTACGAATGAGCCACAGAGATTGGAATAGGGAGTGACGCTGTGACACAATGTGACGTTCGAGATATTCATGAAGAGACTTTGAAGTAAAGCAAGTGGGAGGTCAAGGTAGAGTGGGAAACGCGTGATGAGTTACGCGCTTGCATTTCGAGAATCAATTAACCCCCCAATCAGGAAAGGTCGAAACGCGTAACCCCGACCCTCATCGTCTAAACCACTGCCGCATCATATCAAGTTATCTCCGTCTGTGTTGCCTGTTCACTTATATATTCAATAACCTTTCAAGCAGTCTTCCGGAGAACATGGAATCTTCAGCTCCTTCAGCTGTCAATGTCAACGGGTTGAGTGATGTTGCACCAGGGCAAAGCGTATCTCAAGCTTCGGCGGACTCACAAACAGTTTCTGAGTAAGAAGGTCCATTCCGTGTTCCGCGCATTCTATCAAGCTATACTTCGACAAGGGACTCCTTCTGACTGTTACGCAGATTCATTGACAGTCAACTACAGCTGGAAGCTGATGCACGCGAAGCTCTCCCTTATGTCTGCAATATCTACTGATTGCACGACTGCTGTCACTGACGAATCGATCCAGGCTTTCGATACATGTACGCAACCTCTCGGAGCCCTCCGACAGATTCTCTTCTCCTGCCTCACCTGCAACCATCCACCACCATCTGAAACAGATCGATACATCCCTGCGGGCGTATGCTATTCCTGCTCCATAGCCTGCCATGGCGAGCATACTCTGGTCGAGCTATTCAACAAACGCAACTTCACCTGCGACTGCGGTAGTTCGCGATTACCGGCGACGTCAAATTGTACGCTACGTATCAATCAGGAGACTGGGATGAAGGGTGGCGTGCATTCGAAAACACCGCCGGCGGGGAACAGGTATAACCAGAATTTCGGGAATCGCTTCTGCGGATGTTCGGAGGAGTATGACGCACATAAAGAGAAGGGAACCATGTACCAGTGTCTGGGTCTCGGTGGCGTAGAAGAAGGTGGATGTGGAGAAGATTGGTGGCATCCTGAGTGCATAGTGGGACTGCCGCGGAAGTGGTACAAGGAAGGCATGAAAAGGAAAGCGGAAGGGGAGACTAACGACAATGATGCCAAATCTCCCGAAGAAGGTCGAGCGGATTCTGAAGAAGCTCCACAACCGCCAGAATTCCCGTACGAGGATGACTTTGACGCATTCATCTGCTACAAATGCGTGGAGGCCAACCCTTGGATAAAGCGTTACGCAGGCACCGATGGGTTTCTCCCGGCTGTCTACTATAAACGAAGTTCAAACGAAGTGGAATATGTCGAGAGCTCAGCCGAGAAGGGAACCGCAAGTCCTCCGTCTTCTGCAAGTTCTGGAGAAACCTCTTCAAGAAAGCGCAAAGCCGAGCCCGAAGCCGACGACCCAGACCCATCTCTCGTCGCCAAAAAGCCGAAGAACGAGACGACAAACGACCAGCACCCACCTGCAGCAACACCAAACTGTCGATACGCCACCCTACCCCCTCCACCGACCGGCCAACTCTCCCTCTTCCTCAAAGAAGACTTCCGCGAACACCTCTGCCACTGTCCAACCTGCTTCCCACCCCTCGCCGCACACCCCCAACTTCTCGAAGAAGAAGAAGTATATGAGCAACCTCTATCCGAAAGCGGCGGTGCCGACGGGCCCGAAGGAGGAAGTGTCGGCACCGGAAGCCTGCTGGAGCGCGGTGAAGCCGCCCTCAGCAATATGGATCGCGTACGAGCTATCGGTAAGTTTCTCAGTCCTCGTCGAGCGGAACGAGATCTTTGTGTTGCGCTAACGGGTACTGGTGAATGGAAATAGAGGGCGTCATGGTGTATAACCATCTTAAGGACAAGGTCAAGAGCTTCCTGCAGCCATTCGCGGAGAGTGGGCAGCCGGTTGGCGCGGAGGATATCAAGGCGTACTTTGAGAAGCTCCGGGGCGATGCCGAGGCTATCAGGGCGGCTGGTGGCGCGGCGGCTGGTGATGAGGGTGGTGATGGGAGCGGTGATAATCGGAGGGAGCAGAGTGGTAAGTCGTATGACACTCATTGACAGGTTTACGGTGCTAACCGGTGCAGGGTATTGAGTCCAAGGCCGCTGTATAATAAGTCGGATTGCGGAGCTATCATTAGATTGTAGCGTTCGTTTTAATCATATCTACCGGTGCCAGCAGGGAGGTGGAGATGGACATTATGGGCTTTCAGGAAGGATTACCTTATGGGCATATCTCATTCGTGCTCTTATTGACACAGCACACCAAAGATATACAACACGGCATCAATACAGAGAATCTGCGCTCTGATCGCTTAAATAGATACATGCTTCATGAGTTCCAGAGCTTTCACGGTCAGTACCTACAGCTCATCCCTCCTCTTCATACTGGGAGCGCCCCTCGAGCGCAGCCTGAACAAGCCAACGCCATGCCTCGGCACGTTCGCCGTCAACGTACCCATCGGCGCCACGGACGTGACCATACTACCCATCAAGGCCGTACTGTTCGCCGCGAGGCCATCGGCATACGACGTCTTCGTGGCGTTATACCGCATCGTCGAGTTCGCATCCATGACCATGTTCGAGGTAACGTTACCATGTAGGATAGCGTTGGCCGTCGCATTATCCATGCGGTTAGCCCACAGGTCGTAGACATCCCAGGTCTGCTTGAGGAGAGGGGATGGACGGCTGGAGCCGCCGGAACTCTGGTCGAAGAAGATGTCGGTGAGGGTGGCGTTCATCGTCATGGGTTCGTTGCCCGCGTTGACGAGCGCGACGACGTAGTCGCCGTTCGCTAGGCTATTGGTCCACATGGATATCTCGCCCTGTCCGTACTCGTCGGTTGCATTGACGAAGTAGCGCCAGTTGCGGATGCCCGCGTTGCCTGCAGGGTCTTGGTTGATGGCGATCACCGCTGGATTGGAGTAGATTGAGAGGGACTGGGCGTCCAAGGAGCGAATGTCGGTGCCCATGATGAGGGGGGATCTCATCATCGCCCACATCGAGAAGTGGAGCTTGTTCTCTTCGTCAGTCATGCCGCCGTTTCCCACCTCCAACATGTCCATGTCGTTCCAGGCGCCGGACTGGCTCTTACTCTGGATGGCGGCCATCTTGTTCAGGATGTTCATGATCGAGCAGTGGAATCCTGGCAGAGCACAGTTGTAGCCTTCATCGCCCGAACAGGGACAGCGCTCATCGGGGCGGTCGAAAGAGTCATAGATATCGCCTGACAATCGCCACGAGTTCGCCATCGTCTGCGCCCACTTCCAGGGGTAGTCTTCGCCCCAGTTGCACATTGAGTAGAGTATCGGACGACCGGTCGAGTTAAGTGCATCTGACATGTTCTTGTACCGGTTGTACGTGATGAGCGGAGTGCCGGACTGTCCTTCATTGTAGCAGTTGTCGTATTTGAGATAGTCAACACCCCAATTGGCAAAGGTTTGTGCGTCCTGTTTCTCGTAGCCCAGAGAGGCAGCTGTACATGGTTACTATTGGCGGTATACACACGTCCGTGCAACGAATGACCTACCATATTGGCCACAGGTATAAGTACCAGCACTCGAGTACATCCCAAACCCAAGCCCCATGTTATGAAGTTGATCCGCCACATGACCCATCCCATTCGGGAACTTTGTCGAGTTGGCCATCAACGTTCCGTTTGAGCTTCGACCCGCAGACCAGCAGTCGTCAAGGACGACATAGTAATAGCCTAGGTCTCGGAGGCCGTAGTCGACGATCTTTTGCGCCGTCCCAAGCAGGAGATCTTCGCTGACAGCACATCCAAAGGCGTTCCAATTGTCCTGATATTGGCAGTCAGATGACTACAGCTTACCGATCGACGAGGAGTGACTTACCCAACCCATCTGCGGCGTGAGAGCCAACCCATTGTAGCTCGCAGCAACAGCTGGCTTGACAAGCAAGGCTGCCGTCAAGACAAGACCGGAGAGCGTAGCAACAATCATCTTATCTGTGGTTCCAGCTTCTAGGCAAGCTGGCTGCGAAGGTATCACTCTCACTTATAGTGGAGCTCCATCGCTTTATTTCCCCACAAGCTGCGGGGTACGAAGACACCTTAACCTCATCGCTTGACATGCGGGTGAGGAGATGGTAGGTACTGTACCAAGTCCTGTGGTTTCATGCAACAGCCTCGACTTGCACGTCGATCATCGGCCCGATTTGACGGCAGCCAGTTTGCTAAGTGGGCGCGGAGTCAGGTAGCGAGTGTGATACCATCTCAGCGAGTCAATTACCTTATGGACTTGCGACCGTTGATTGAGGTTATTGAAAGAAGAGCATATGGTGACGCGGGGAAGGTGGCGGCGCTAATGCGGGTCATCAACGGGCAGCCGCCTGAAAGGGCAGGTTCGGAGAGCTTTTCGGGGTGTGATCGTGATCAGAGTGGAAAGCAGAGTAAAGCATCTCTGTCTGGTACCTAATCTATTTTGTGGTGTTTGGGTCTCTGAATTGTGAAGATATAAGGTTCCCCAACCCACGACCTCTAGTCATTCTTGCTCAGTACCAATACACTATATATCCGTCATAATCCCGATAAACTGCCTGAATCGCTTCCGCCTCATAGCAACATTACCACCGTCTGGCTGATCATAGGCTCGAAGAAGATTGTTGAGATCCACACCTGATATATATTAAGCGGGCATTCAACCACATAAAAGGATAGAAACATATAGCTTACCGGAGAGCTGCATTAACGCCGTGCCATCATCTGGAAATCCATTGACCGGTTGATTCTGACGATCACGAAGCGGATAGAGAGGTATATTGAAAGTAGTGAGTGTGGAATTATGAAGCCGGGCAACACCGTTGGTCTCACTAAACAGTTATGATTAGATGATAGAATGCCCTCGGAATGTATAGTCAATCTTACTTTGCATCTAATCGGGCTCCAAGTCCTTCAAGTGCTCGAGTAATTGCTCGTAGTTGTGCTATGATGATTTGACCCTGGTTGAATGCAGGAACATTCTCTAGGCGTGAAACTTCGCGAGCAACGCCATTTACACACTGAGATAACTGTGCCAAGTCAGGTTGAGGTGCTTGATTCATGATAGGAACGCTTGAAAAGTTGTTTCGTTGATGTTTTGGGAGTGTTGACAACAGAAGTGAAGTGTTGCTGTGGTATTAGACGATGTCGAAAGCGAACACTAAAATGTAAATAACAGATTAAGAATTCCATCTACCTACAGTACATGTACCCACCCTACCCTACCATGCCAAGACTGCAACCACGAGTATTCCTCAAGCCTTCCATTATTCCGTCCTTTCCATACTAAAACTTTACGACCTTACCTACCTGACCTAAGGTCAATCTTCAGGCTTACCTTACCTTACCTGATCTTGATTTGTAAGAAATGGCGTGCCTGAAAAGTCTCTCAAGTCTGGATTTGATCCGCTGACGTCAACGCACTACCTTACGATTGGAAATCATCTTCAAAAACCCAAAGGGAAACCTCGGGAAGGGTCAGGCGGCAGATTTCCTACTATAAAAAGACTTCATCCATTCAAGTTTGTTGTAAATAGTAACAATATTCAATTCCAATCTTGCCCTTATCGAAGTCCCTCCTTCCCCTCCATATACCTTGCACATCCACAGTCCCATAATGGCACCAGCGCAACGATATGAATCAGATGAGGTGGACGCTTCGCCCTTGGGGAAGCCGCTCCACTTCGAATTCTCCGGCCGAACCGCGCCGAACCGATTTCTCAAGGCCGCCATGACGGAGCGTATCTCCTCGTGGGACCCGAAGAACTTCCAAGCCAGAGGGATTCCGTCCAAGAACTTCATCAACGTCTACAAGCGATGGGGCGAGGGCCAGTTGGGTATTATCTTGACGGGCAACATCATGATCGAGTACGATCAGCTCGAGGCTGCCGGCAACCCCATCATTCCTAGAGAGGCGGAGTTCAATGGCGAGCGATTCGAGGCATTCAAAGAACTGGCTGCTGCGTCGAAAGCGCATGGGAGTTTGGTCGTTGGGCAAGTCAGCCATCCTGGCAGACAGGTCGAGAGCAGGATTCAGAAGAACCCTATGTCCGCCAGTGACGTTCAGCTCGAGGTAGATTTTGGCCCCTTCACATACAATAAGTATTTCAAGCGTCTGATCGAATAACTAGGGCAACATTATGGGCATGACCTTTGAAAAGCCGCACCCAGCATCCACCGAGGAAATCTCCCGCGTCATCGACGGCTTCGCACACAGCGCCGAATACATGTACAAAGCCGGATACGACGGCATCGAACTGCACGGCGCCCACGGCTACCTACTCGCACAATTTCTCTCTCCTACCACGAACAAGCGGACGGACAAGTACGGGGGCTCGCTGGAAAACCGCGCCCGCCTAATCATGGAGGTTGCACAAGAGATCCGAAAGCGGGTCCCATCCGACTTCGTTCTCGGCATCAAGATCAACTCGGTTGAGTTCCAGGACAAAGGCTTCAACGCAGAGGAATGCAAGCAGCTCTGCGCGCAGCTCGAGGCGAACCGCTTCGACTTCGTTGAGCTCTCGGGCGGGACATACGAGTCGCTTGCGTTCGAGCACAAGCGTGAGTCGACGAAGAAGCGGGAAGCGTTCTTCCTCGATTTCGCGGAGGCCATCGTCCCCGCTCTGAAGAAGACGAAGAGCTACATTACCGGCGGCTTCAAGACCGTCGGCGCCATGGTCAAGGCCCTGGACACGGTCGACGGCGTCGGCCTGGCCCGCCCGGTCTGCCAGGAGCCCCGGCTCTGTGCCGACTTCTTGGCCGGCAAGATCAAGGGCGCTATCAAGCAGCGCATTGACGAGAACAACTTCGGTCTCACCAGCGTCGCGGCTGGCAGTCAGATCCGCATGATCGGAAAGGACCAGGAGCCGATCGACCTGTCGAAAGAGGAGAACGAGAAGGCGTTTTTCCACGATATGGGTGACTGGTCGGAGAAGATGGCGCATGATACCGGCATGTACAGTTTTGGATATATTGATTTGGCCTCGATCAAGCCGAATCCTTATGGCGTTGCATATTAGATGGGGTTAAGGCATCTAGAGGATATGAATTTAGACGCTAGATAATGATAAAGTGTATAGACGATAGACCTAGTGATTGAACAGCAGAATTATCAACTCAAAATTCTTCTCGCAAGAGCAAAGTGACTCTTCGCGATAGCCACGTCGATATGGGGTAATGCATAGCTACGTGTTGGCTAGCAAGGCTCTGAATAGAGTATCATTGCAGATGTGGTGGGGATAGATCGTTAGATTAACGTTGCTCTATTTCCGCTCTATATTGGAATGTAGACCTCAAATGCGGAGAAGATTCGGTTTAGGAAGGGCTTGAGTCGCACCTGCTAGTATCTATGGTCCTCTGTATGTTCCGTTTATGCTTTGCTTTGCGCCGCAAAGAACTATTATGTCTGTTATTGATGGATCGCGGGTTCGGATTTTCCGCTATGAGTTCGAGCTCTGACGAATGGACGGAGGTAGCGGCCATAGGTTCCAGTGAACAAATTGGCCAGTCTAATTTGAGTTCGCCCAAGGCGTCCAGAGAACAAAGGAGGCCACGTCTGAGCGTAGCGATGCATGTTGGAAGTCAGCTGGCCATACTCCCTATCGAGAACCAGACTCAGCAAGATGGATCTGATCAGTGTCAGCTCCATTATGCTCATGTACACACATGTTGATCAGACAAAGCACAACCTCAATGTCATTGTGACTGAGCAGATATCTTCCCCCTCCTCTCCTGCTTCATTCAAAATATCTCAGTGCACTGACTCTTTTAAACAACAGGGTCTGGCTGACGTTCAAGACCTCTCACCCCGCAAGTGTGCTCGCCTCATCATCAAGAAGTGCACCCATCCCAACTACCAACTGATTTTGCAAGACTACTTCGACCAAGCCAAGTACGAGTGTCTGAAGAAGGGGTGGGGTCATGAGCCGCATATGCTGTGAAACGCGTTCAAGATGCACAAGGAGCTCAACAACAGCGGCAGCATGAAGATTCGGAATCGGGATCACTGAGGCGAGCCGTACTTCGCAGCAACGCCTCTCTAGGTCCTCCTCACATGACATGAACGAGGATGTAGGACATGTGATGCATTGGCTGTAGAGCAGAGGCTGAGGTAAGGCTTTACCGGTGGATATACGCACTTTATACTACGAGCGAGGTTAAATTGCCGCTTCTTGAGAGCGGACACGCGGCAATGAGTTGGTCGCGTTGTATCTAGGTCATCGGCCATGGCTGCCTGCAATCAATACTTTTTTTTGGAAACGATAGGTTGAAAGGTACCGTCCGTTCAAGGTAGTTACAGCACAGTAGAGAGGCCATGTCTAGCTCAGATAGCAGTACAGTGTCTAATGAAAAATCAGAGTTCAATAAGTCCTAACAAGAACACGATAATTGTCAACACCAAGATTGTTAGCATTTTGTTGGCAAAGAGTGAGAATGGTTTTTTCCCAGTGTGTCCTTCATTCACCTGACTCGAATGACTCTCTTTGCTACTGACTGACGTCCTGATCAATTGGGTGGGTCCTTCATTTTCTTTCAGAAATTTATGAAGGTCAGGGGCACTACCTTGACAAGCAAGTTGAGATGGAAACATCCCATTCCGATCTGGGCATGACAAGGATTTCTCAGGGCTGAGTGCCACAAGCTCTTTGGCTGCCGCGAGGTTCTGCCACTGTGCCGCCTGATGGAGTGCAGTCTGGCCGAGCCCATTGACAGCACCAACTTTACAGCCATTTGTCGATAGTAGTCTCATTGCCTTAGTCGCTCGACTACTTTGAACTGCGTAGTGGAGAGGAGTAGATCCTTGGCGATCCCTCCAGTTAATCTCAAATGGCGAGGCCCGTTTCAAAAGGTAAGAGAGGACGTCCAGATTTCCTCTCGATGCTGCCAAGTGCAGACAGTTTCTTCCAAATACATCAACGGACCATAAGGAGGCCATATCATGTTTGCGACCGTTGTGAAAATTCGTTGATGTGCTTTTACTGCTCCATGCCAGAAAATGTGAGATTGACATCCCCTCTGAGTCTGGTAAAGCATCTTCAATTAGATACTCCATCGTCATCACCTGACCGATGGTGCTGTTGAAAATATTATGTAAAGGTGTCTTGCCATCAATGGCCTGGTTGGATAGATCTGCACCATTTTCCAATAGATGCCTTGCAATGTCCAAATTATCATTTGTTGCCATTGCTCCGTGGAGCGGAGTCTCGCCGTCTTCATCTTGGGCGTTGATATCAGCTCCACCTCGCACAAGCAGCCGTACCAGCTCAAGATTACCTGCCTTAGATGCTGAGTGTAACAGTGTGGTGCCGAATGGATTGACGTCCTTCGCGCTTGCTGACCCGGTCCTCAGCAACTCTCTGATACCGGCCACGGTGCCCCTCCTGGCGAACGCGAAAGCTTCAGCATCTACTGGAACGATTCGTGGAAAATCCAAATCCCAGTGTAGTGCGGCTTTCGTCTGATTCACAGCCATAGTCCGGAAAAATCGAAGTACCAGGTCAGCCCGAGAGCCATAAGTCTTTGAAAAGTCGAATGAAAACATTAACCCCCATCCTATTCGTTCAAGCAATTTGGCAAGGTAGAATTCCTGATCACGATGCGTTCGAGGCGCTATCACTGGGCCTGCTCGAAGAGTGAGGTTACAGGCCCATAGCCTCCAAGATATCATGAATGACGTTCTGATAAATTGCTGAGGCCCAAGGCTTCCGATTGCCAAGGTCTGGATTGAATCGCTCTTTTCATAGTGTCGGAAGCCGGGTGTGTGTCCTGAGGTTGCTGCCACTTTTTGCAAGACACGACTGTTCCTCGACGGTTGTGGACTCGTCTCGAGAGCCAAACCCTGTATAGTGCGCGATGGAAACTCCATTCGCTCTCTTGAGTGCCCTACTGGCTGCAGATTACTGTCCGTATGGCGCCTTAGGGTTTGATTTGATGAGGCTGAAGGAGGGCCACAAGTCTTTCTGATTACACTGACTGTGAGCATTACACGTACCCTTCCAAAGAAGTCTCGCCTTACAGTAACTGCATCAGAAGCTCCATCGAAAACTCAAAGTGGTAGGATTGAATCACGTCTACCGATTTCCTAATCTTATGGCCCTCAACTGCAACCCATTTTACCCTCTTCCAGGACCTTTTGGCTTGGCTATCCCAAGCAGGCTTGGCATCCGATCCTGTCTGATGGAGACGTCTATCGAATTTGCTGACATCGTCAATACAGGTCCTGAGATATGTCAGGCAGTCTAGCAGCCTCCGGCGAAAGTGTGGTGAAAAGGAAAATGCAGGGTCTAAGCCGGCGCTTTGTTGCTGCAGTCTGCTCAAAGTGATCGATAATGATTCAAGCACCTCGAGCCACTGCCGTATCTCCTGTGGTGCTCCTCGGAACCGACGGAAGAATTCTAAAAGCAACTTGGTTGATCCTGCAGCGCAATCGGCTATAGTAATAACCGAGGCGATCGAGGAAAGAGGATCCGACATCTCACAGCCCCGATATCGACGACAGAATAGAGCAATCAGTCGGTATGCAAAGGGGTTCAGTCAAGCAAAAGAATCTCTAAGAGCCCGTACCTCCTCTGAATGGAAACCGCCTTCCGGGATATGTTAGTGTCTTGGGAGGCTGTAACTTATCGACCTCTAATTCACTTTGCTTCTGATATAAAAATTCTTATTCGAAGCTCTCATTACGCCCCGAGTATTTCGGAGGCATAGACAATATCGACGGCAAGGCTGTGAGGTGGCAATATGGCAACCAGTACGCAATGAAACGCCCGTTATCAACGCGCAGTGACGTAACATTGCATAAATGCTGCCCGAAGGTAATACATAAGAACGCCTCGTCGGCCGGCCCCGTTCCTCACGGTTCAGCAAGTTCTCTGTCCGTCATCTCAGCGTACCGAAAACGTACCTTAGTTCAAGAGCGGCCATGCCTGATCGTCCAGACCCTCCACAGGATTCTGAGTACGTGACATCTTATAAGGAACGGGAAAGGGTATACTATTTTCGCAGTGGTAGGTTCTCATTGCGCCTCTTCTTCAGAAGCACGCATACTGGCAAATTCTGACTCTGCAGGCAAATGGCGGCTTGGCGAAGTCAAGGGCGTCGAGAGTAGTGGGAAGCGGTATGCCGTAAGCTTCCATTCATCTGAGTTCCCTGGATACCCAATCTCATCTTCATTTTCAGCTCAGAGATCTCGCGAATGAAGATACATATCATGCAGATATCGGCGACATGCGGTTGAAAAACTGGTGATTTGTCTCCAGACTTGGTTCAAGTTTAAGCCGGCGGTTAGGGTAAAGGTGTGATCGGATATCGTTGTACAAGGAGTGTTAGAACGGAAAGCATGAACGCACTTAGTCATTTCATAAATCAGTCTATCTCACAATTCTCAACACGCCCCCTACAACATAGGCAGAGTTAAGCGGGTCATTCTGATTGAATACAGCTACAGAGAAAGGCGAACCTATCAACATCATACAAGTGGAAGTAGTTGAATTCCTATCCCTAGATGTAGGTTAATCCGGGAGTGAAATCAACAACGGCAAATGTCTCCGGTCTACCCTGATCTCTTCATATCGCATTTATATCTACCCTTTTTACTAATATCTACCCTCATTGAATTCAAGGCCTAAGTTTAGGTGCAAGGTTCACTAATCATATATGAGTGCTTCAGACTTATATGTCAACGTAGTAGGCCATGTTCAAATAACCAAGGATATTTTCACCCATCCCTGTCAATTGAGATGTCCACATCTACCCCACCCACAACATACAGTATTTCAAGATCTCTGAACATGAAAGAGATAATTAGACATTCTGATTTGCAGAGAGAAGTGACAGATGAAGTAGAGAAGTATAAGAATTATGAGATTAATTTCAATTTCTCTTTCTATTCATGTTCTAAGACTAATTGCTTCTTGTTTTCAGAATCAATTGAACATCTTCTTTTTTTCTTTCTTTCTTTCTCTGTTTCTTGTTCTCACTGCTGTTGCTATGACTGTTGTTGATTTTCACAACAACATCAATATAATCAACAACATCAATATAATCAACAACATCAATATAATCAACAACATCAATATAATCAACAACATCAATATAATCAACAACATCAATATAATCAACAACATCAATATAATCAACAACATCAATATAATCAACAACATCAATATAATCAACAACATCAATATAATCAACAACATCACACTGTTCACTGTGCAACAGAAGGTTCTGACAACAAGAATTCACAGTCATTTTCACAATATAATGAGAACATATCAGCTTCTGAAACATCTTTGACATGTATGAGATTTTTGTGTTCTGTTTAACAGCAGTTGTTAACAATTTACATAGAAGTTCTGTCAGAAACAAGACTTCTGTGATGATTATTTCATCAGTGAATTAAAGATTTTTTTCTTTCTCAAGAAAGTTGTTCTGACTCAATGAGTGATGAAGAAAAAAAAAAAAAAAAAAGAACAAGATCAAGAAGAAAAAGAAAAAAAATAAAATAAAGAAAAATGTGAAGAAGAAATCAGCAAAAAGAAAGAAAGAGAAGAAGAGTAGATTCACTAAGCTGAGATGAAACTACATAAAGAATTGAATATTCATCATCATAAATATCTACAAAAAACAGATATTGATGAGACAGAACTTCAACATTATCTCATATGACATTACAATGAAGATACAACTCAACATGCTTCACAGACAGAAGAACAAGAAAAAAAGAACTGTGTTTGAGAATAGAGTTGTGAGCTTTATTCTTGATGACTATACTGTGAAAAAGATGCAATGAGTTTGTGAAAAACTTTAAATCTTCAATTTAACAAAATTTTCTGAGCAGTGCTTCTGCACTTTTGTTGACTTTCTGTTTGAACACTTTTTTCTGTGTCATGATGAGTTTTATTGAATGATTAAATTTGTCAATCTTTTTATTGTTATTTTTAATGAAGAAAACTCTATTTTATGTCTCTTTCTTATGCTGATCTTTCACAACAGAAAGATGAATCAACATGAAAGAATAAAGTATTGTGTTGCAGTGCAGAATAAAAACTTTTTTATCTGTTTTCTTGATGTTTTTGCTGTTTACTTTTTCTGATAATGATACTGCAGTAATAAGTTCTTCTTTTTGTTCAAATGAAGAAAGAACTGATACACAATATAAATGTTAATGAACAGTCTTAAAAACTGTATCAAGAAGTTGTTCTACAACACTTAGTTGAAGTGAATTAATCAGTTCTTCATTAATATTGAACTGTCAATCAAAAAGAAAATTCACACTTTACATGTATCAAAAACAAAAATAATGAAGTTAATGAGAGTGTCTGAGACTCAGATAAGTGTTTTTTGCTTTTTAAATATTAATTAATTTTATAAATTCATTAAGCAGATCAGTGAAACAACAATTTGATGCAGAGTGTTTATCTGATGTTGCTGTCACAAAAGTTTATTTATAACATGACTGACTTTCAGCAATAAGACACTTACTATTTGTCTCAAGTCAAAATTATTTTCTCAGATCTTCTTTTTTTGCTTGTCTTTCTGAACATGAATGAATGAATGAATCAGTTTCTTAATATAAATAAAGAAATAAAGTTAAATCTTACAGAACAGAGATTTCTGTAATTACTGCAGAAACTGTGAACAGTTTTTTTGCAGAACTCTGTTTTACTTTAAAAACTATTTTCAGAGTATTCTGTCTGAAAACAAGTTCTTTTTGTTCTGCTGAAGTATGAGACTTTTGTTTGAACTGTTATCAAGATCAATGATGAACAAGAGAAGTTCATGAATATGCAGTTTTACAATGTTTTTTCAATTGTTGTTGAGCAACTGACAACATCACAGCAATTTGTAACAAAAAAAATGAACTTCTGAAACAGTCAAAATGACAAGAATCTGTAAATTATGAGAATTAACATGAAAAACTTAATGAAGAGTTGCATTTTTCTCTATGTCTCTTGTGCTAAAGTCACTGACTCTATACTGCAGACAGTCTTTGCAGTGATAATTTTTTCTGTTTTTTCTGCAGTTTTCTTTCTCTTCTTTATTGTCATTACTTTCATCTTCATCTCTATTGTTGTCTTTGTCTTATTTTTTTCTGCTTTTTTATTGTTGTTGTTGAATCAGATGTCTCAGCATTGAATATCATGACATGTTTATACAATTCTGAAGCTCTGATGAAAGTGATATGAGAGTTTTGATGAAGAATTCTCAATTGTCAGTCTCAATACTGACTACAGTATTTGCTGACAAAACAGCAACATCAAAAGAACATAATACTGTCAACAGAAACATTTAATAGATCAGATGCACAACAAAATTACAGTTCTGAAAAAGAAAAATGATGATGACAGAGTTTTTCTTAAAGTCATGCAGAAAATAAAGTTGCTTTGACAGCAGTCAGAGAAGTCTTTGAGCAGCTTTGTTAAGATTCTTAAGACTGTTAAGACATCTAGATAGCAGTATATAGTTACAATTATACTATTATTATACTTCAATTTGCATGTGGTGCATGTGATAACTTAATTAATTGATCTATGAACTAATTCTAGCTGTTGCTCTATGATTCAGGCATATTAGAGCCTTATAAGAATGTTTTTGCTTGGTTAGGATGTTCTAGGGGGTTATGTGATTAGCTGACATAACTGGTCATGGCCCTGCCAAAAAGACCCTCAGACATACACTATATGTCTAAGATCATGTCTAAGCTTGCTGTAAGTGTGAGTGCTTAGCGACACAAGCAATTCACTTGAGCCAAAAGACCACTATAACTATCTACACTCAGTTATTGCTAAGTTCCTATATGACTGTAGTATCAGTGTGGCACCTTCAATGCTTGTCACACACTGAACCTTGCTCTACAGCATGCCCTTACACTTGCACAGAAGCTCATGTCTAATACTTACTATCAAGATTGTTATATCTTACCTATAGATATGTTCACGACTAAAGTTGATGCCTAACTGAGGTGTTAAAGTCAGTAGTGAGGGTAGATATTAGTAAAAAGGGTAGATATAAATGCGATATGAAGAGATTAGGGTAGACCGGAGACATTTGCCGAATCAACAAGGAGCTTACTTATTCCGGCGGCGGAATTGTTCTTCCACTGCCAATACACGCGCATGTAGTTCTTACAATCAATTACACTCTGAAGTCCAAAGACCAGTCAGCATATGTGAAGCCATCTACAGCGAGCATGAACCCTTCCATAGAAACTACAGAGCCCTCTACTACTGAGACAGAGCCTTCCTCAATCGGCACTGACACCTCCACTGCCGGCACAGAGCCCTCTGCAACAGGCCTGGAGCGCTACATAGCGGCCACCAATCTTTCAATGACTCGTCCTGATGACTCGCTGCATGAGCTTCTCATAAAAGAGCACTCCAAGTTCAAGAATTATAAGGGAGAACCCTTTATCTGTATTGAAGCTGTAAAGCGCATTTTGACCCCGGACCGCCTTCTGAGGTGGGCCACAGACCACCCCTTGTGGCAAAAAGAAGAAGATCGTCCTGAAGTTCATCAAATCGTCGATTGGATTTGTAATACTGCTTGCCTTTTCTTTACTGTTTTAATCTTAGCAGGGTTGGAGTCGCTTGCATGGAAGTTCTGCTTCTGTGGCCTTCGTGACTCCATGCTATTTGATGAACCAAGTTTCGATCGACTTTGTGAGCTTGCTAAAGTGGATAAGCCACAGAGGAAGAAGCTCATAAAATACCGAAGTTATGTTGGGTTATTACTCGCTGGTCCTCATCAAGAAGTGCCAAAGGACACCGTGTTACCATACGTCAGAAGGGAAGATCTCGATAAGTACGGGTCTTATGGCGTGGTATACCGGGTGACGGTCATGGCTGGTCATCTTACAACATCAGACAAGGTCCAGTGTGCCCTCTTTGAAGAGTAAAACATTGCTTACACGGTCTAGACTGTTGTCGCCGAGAAACGGATCCGCGCAAAGAATGACCGCAGCAGAGGAGAATGGAGGAAACTTTTCCGGGAAGTTGAAAATCTTCAACAAAGGAGACATCCGAACATCATTCGCTTGCTGGCTTCATACTATCTGGACTCAGTTGAGTCTGGAGAAGCTCTTCGGACGCTACATCTCGTATTTCCCTGGGCTGAAATGGACCTGGCACAATGGATGACCGGCCCTTCTGTTCCGGCAAATCTTGTAAATTTCCCAAGCAATAAACGGCGGGAGTATATTTATCGTTCTACCTACAGACTCGTATCCGCTCTCTCTTTTCTGCATCGAGAGTTCAAGGGAGTGATCGCTGCACATTATGACTTGAAACCTAAAAACATCCTTGTTGTTGGGGGCGAGTTTCAAATTGCTGACCTCGGCCGTTCACGTCTCCGCCCCTTGCTTGAAGGATCTGCAACCGAAGGCATCTCAGAGCTAGGAACGTACGAATATCAACCTCCGGAGTACTGGGATAGTGACGGAACTCGTTCCGAGTTCAAGCATGGACGCGCATTCGACGTCTGGGCGATGGGGTGTATCATCATTGAACTTGGAACATTAATCGTCCATGACTGGTCTGGGAAAGTCTCCAAGTTCAAGGAAAGAAGGAGGGCAAACATGATCCAAGAACACCAGAGCCCAGAGTCTGTCCATGATGGGGCAGATGCTTCCTTCCACAACAATCTCGTTGCGGTCACTAATTGGGTAGAGCAACTGAAGTACTACAACAGCGACCAGAAGCTTGACGGGCTTCTGGACGTTGCACTTCATATGATGGCCCGGTATCCTAAGGACCGAATGTACATGTGGGAAGCTGAGATGGATCTTCATGAGCTCCTGAGCCCTGATGACGATCAAATTCCAGTGCTGGAGAAGGCTTCCCTTTGCGAAAAGCCCCCAAAATCGAAATTCACCCCAGTGTATTATCCAAGTGCGAACAATTCCAGATTGGAAATACCGTTTGATTCTCAAACTCCACTTCATCGAGCGGCTCGAAAAGAAGATAGAGTGAGAATAATTCGGCTTTGGGAGCTCGGTTGGTCTCTCACAGTACATGATAAGGACAAAGAGAAACCGTGGGATATTCTGCAAAGAAGCAATGATGGCTTTCTCTGCAAGCTTGAAGAAAATATCAAGGAGCTTACAGAAGCTGCAAAGAATGGTGACATTCTAACAGTCAAGAATCACCTTGATCAGGGAATAAGTCCCTTGATGGTTGCTACAGACACAAGTCGTTTAGCTCTATTTTTTGCTGCCGAATCTGCCAATGTCGCTGTAGTCGACTGTCTGTTGCAAACCAAACCGAAAGAACAAATTGCATGGGAGGACAACGAGCAGAAGACTGTCTTGCATGCAGCAGCTGCAGGAGGCTCTGTTGAAATTATAAAGCAAGTTTTGAAACACTCACCCGACATCAACCATCTAGCTGAGAGTAACTACGATACCCCGCTTTATGAAGCAGCTAGACACGGCCATAAGGAAGCAGCCAAGATCTTGCTAGAACACGGTGCACAAGTGTATCCGTCACATTCTTGGTCTTTTTCTCCAGTGGAGACACCTATTTGGGCTGCAGTCTTCTATCATGGTGATGCAGAACTTCTTAATCTACTTCTTGAAGCTGAAGGTAGTCATGAATGCCTGGAGCAGAAGACAGTATGGGGAGAAATTCCAATCGTACATGCAGCAAAGTGCGGCAACACGAAATGCTTCGAAGCACTGCAACGGAAAGGGGCATCACTACATGCTGTGGGAGCATATGGGGATACTGTGCTGCATGCAATCGTTTTTTCTGGACAGCTTGACTTTCTCAAGCAGCAAATTACCAATTTCACATCTCGTGATTGGGAAGCCCGCAACAAGGACAGGTTAACACCATTAGACCTAGCAGATGTCTTGGGCCACAAAAAGATGTTTCGATTTTTAAAGCAGCACCTTCGGAACCTGCCAGCCACGGGACGTTCAACGTCCGGTGAGCATAGTCCTCATGGAATCAGGCGGGTACAAGAAGCCTTTCAGAAGCTGTTTCAGTCTGGGTGAAGTGTTGTTTCTGGCTTGACTGGAATTGAGTAGTGCATTTGAAACAGACTGGAGATTGCCTCTATTCTATTCAAGCTTTATCAATCACAAATTATGCCAAAGTGCATTGCACTTATCAAGGGCACTGATAACTGAAACAACAACAGTCATTGGAATACAACAGAAACACTGGAATCCACGTGGCACATCACCTAACATGTTGCCCAATCTCACCCGCTACCATATTGCATCATGTTCCATCTATGCTTTCCCCCATCCATCTCTCTCTTGGAGACATAAAGCTGTCAAGGCCTTGTGAGCTCGACAAAAGTAGGCGGCAAAAGCTCAATCTGTCGGACAGGGAGGCTCTTCTAACCAATGGACTGGTCATCGTCTGTTCGGTCCACCAAGAAGGTAGCCCTCCTATCTCGCTCCCTGACCCCTCTGCCACTCGTCATCCGTGCGAGACTCGCCTACTGGTAGACAAATCCATTGCCGTCAGAGTCATAGTATGGTATAGTACGCGACGATGCAACCTTCTGTATGAGTATTGTGCAGTCCAAAGGCCCATCCCCAATTCTGCGCCGCGGACGCGGACGCGGAGGAGAGAGAGACTCGACACCTTCACGCTGGAACGCGAAGCGAGAGCGGCAGAGACGAGGACGTAGAACTCTACCGTCTTGTGGCACCATCTATATACAAAGCCACACGCGGCGCACAAACAGAGCCTCAACTACCAGTCCCCAACTCACATGACAGATAGGATGGACGCACAACGCAGTCTACAGCATCTCGTTGCTGAGACGTCATCGTCTCGAAATAACCATGGGGATCAGCAGCGTATTTCTTTCCTGGTGGGCCTCCGTACCACCAGAAGACGTGCTAATTAGTAGCAACGGGTAGCAAATGAGCTTCAAGGTAGATACGGCGACAAGTACGGAGGAGGTCGATATCAATGCGATGGCGGAAGCGGTAACCTGGTCTACAGTAGATGGCACTCTGTTCATATGGATGATTAATGTCGTCATATTCGGTCAATGCGAGCCTGAAGATGCTGTTGCGAATTTCAGGTGGAGTCCGAGTGTACAGTGAGCTGGTGGATTGACTGTCATAGCTTGCCGCAAAGGCATTGGAGAGAAGCTCTCGGCATGATGACCGGACCGATACATAAACAAAATAGATGCAGCTTTCAATTTGATACAGCTATAGAACACAGGAACCAAGTAGATGTAGATTGACACCGAGAACTGTCAAATCCTAAATATCCTTAGCGAGAACGTTACACGATGAGCTCCTGCTGACAGAAACTGCATCGATCACAAAGTGAACAAGTATTCAGAATGGTGGGCTTGATGAAGTACCTGAGTAGGTTGTCTGGAACGTAGATACTATAGTAGTGTTGTGTATAGCCAATTATAACTCCCTAATCCTAACCGGAAACCAACAAGAATAGGAAATTTTTTCCAATATATCCCTCCTTTATCTTGTCGGTTGCTCCTCTAAATATCGATATACATTTACGTGTCCCGACATGAGTGCGACCTCCATCAAGGAATGTCCGTCTGCTCCCACAACATCCGTTCCTGCGCCTCTTTCAACCAACATCTTGACTGTGTCGAGTTGCCCTTCCTGTACAGAAACTCTCAGGGCTGTCAGGCCACCACTTTCCTTCGCCTCCATCTCCGCTTCGAGGTCGAGAAGCCTTGTGCAAGTGTCGGTGTATCCAGCCCAAGCAGCCAAATGTAGCGGCCGGGTACCCGGTCTAGTAGAAGCATTTACATCAGGAGAATGCGCAAGTATCAAATTAGTCATATCCTTGTTCTTGTTCATGAGGGCATAGTGCAGGGCGGACCAACCGCCGCACTGCTGCGCACGAGGATTTGCGCCAGCAGCTAGAAGAAGTCTTACAACTTCTACGTGATTTTTCCCGGCAGCAACAATCAAGGGGGTAACCTGAAAGTCATGGGATGCAAGGTCCACATTGGCTCCATTCTCAATCAGCAATCGAACAACCTCCGTAGCTCCCATTTCGGAAGCTTCTTTCAGCGCGGTACAGGCATTACGGGTTGTTGCATTCACTTTGGCTCCGGCATCAAGGATTAGATGTGTTATACCTAAGAGCCCATGGAAGGCTGCCACCCATAGTGGGGTCCAAGCCTCTTCGTTTGTCTTGCAGTTGGGATCGCTGCCCACGCTTAAGATGGCTTTGACGCCTTCGCTACTTTTGTTGTTGACAGTAGCATGGAGTATTGTCCATCCGGAGATTTTGCGGCCGGTACTGGGTAAGTGCTCCATGTTGACACTGGGTCTCGCCTCACTGGATGACGGGGTGGTTGCCACACTTAAAGATGGATTGGCTGGAAGACCGGGTGTGGCCACTTGCGATGATTGTGTAAACTGAGAAGGTCCTATCATATACTGAACCTTTAGTTTAAATTTCAACCGTATGTCATGGGGCAAGTTAAACTCCCAGGAAGTCTTACCGCTCACAGCTGAATAGCGAGCCCATCGGGCTCTGATCTGAGGGCCTGCACTTTCTGCCATTAGATGCATATGCCCTGACAGTGTCTGGTATCCATCGTCATCAGAGCCCACAAATTTTACAAGATTAGAATGGTCTTTATGAAGTGCAATTGGCTCCACATCAGCTAGCCCTGGCACAACAGCAGAAGCCTTTGGCACAACCTAGTTCAATCAGTGAGACACATGTGAGAGTTCATGTTCAAGCTTACCATAATAGAAGTGCCCGTGGGTAAAGTCGTTTCGAGTGTCTCATAGACAAACTTCGTTCGAAAATCGTTGGATATAGGTGCGAAGTCTCGCATTAGTCTTTGAACTTCCTCAGAATCTCGCTGAAGATGTTGAAGCATATTGTTGTTTGTGTTGACAAACATCGAAGCGATGGTGACTAGGCGGACACCCCAAGTCACTCCCTCGCCTCCTTGATGCGGTGTGCCTGCAAAAATAATGCCATATGTGGATAGATATATGGAGTGATGGTCTTCTTGAGCACCGGCCCTGGCAGCAGCAGAGTGGATGAGAGCCTATTGGGTTTTGTTTCATGAGGCAATGCCAGGTGATCCAGAAGAGCGTCAGTACATACTGACTTCAGCACAAGGCCCCCAAGACTATGAGCAAGAAAGATTATAGGCCGCCTTTGGGTCTATATTTGTGTTAGCAATCTACTTGTTCATGGAGTCCGACTTCATGTCTACCAATGTCAACGCCCTCTCCAGACAGAGGTCCGAAACCAGCGTATCGGCGTGATCATGAAGATATTGGGCCGATATTGGATTCCTGCCGTGAGTACTAGCATCATAGCCCCAGGCCATTATCCGAGCCCTGGGAAGTCTCTGTGGCAACAGATCTCGCAGCCAGAGGACATCATTAGCAGCAGTCCAAGTCTTGTCTCGGTGTCCGTTGAGGCCATGTATAGCAACGACACTGCAGATTCGTTATTCCCTATCTTTTCCATCTAGGAATTACCTTACTCAATCGTAGGATTGGGCCCCTCATGAATGGTCTTCAGGCCATTGTATGATGTGTCTATCGGAACACGTGTATTTTCAGATGCTGTTGGTTCCTTCCTCTTCTCGACGCTGCGACTTCTGATTGTTTTGAACACGTTGAGCAATTTTTCGGAAGGCATAGTGGATGGCTAGCGTCAATGCAGCAAGTGAAGTAGTAAAGCGTTCTGGATTATTGCTGGTGTGTCAAAGCAGTTATACCTAGACGACAGCGAGCTGAAAAGGCCGCACCAAAAACGTCCTCCGCAGTAGCCCCACGAGTTCATAGCACACCTTGACTCGTGACAGGACCTGCTAGCTAAATCAGGCATGAAGGACGTGGTTATGCAGGGCTAAAAACATACAGCAATTGATTAGCGTGTCCGCCGTAAGGTACGAAGTACCACCTGCAAGATGGTACCGCTGGCGACATACTTCATTCGTCTACGGGCCACGTTGAGATCCAAGCAGGTGCGGGAGCAGGTGCGGGCAAGGGAGGCTGGGCGACAGAGAGGTCTTTGAATTACTCACCGCAAAACTCTCAAGGTGCAATGCGCACTTCTGATGAATTATTGACACAGCGCTCTAAAAGATCCGCTTAAGTGTACTTGTTGCCTGTACCATGGATTCCACGACGTCCTTTACACCAAGGCTCCGCTTCCACTCATCATAACTGAAGAAGCCATTCCCATAGGTTCTCACAACAAACTTTATACTATATAGACCACGTATGCCACTTCAATCTTTGCCTTACTATACCTAATCGATCCTATCTAGATAAAGTTCGGAAGATGCATCAATACTTGCGTCTTAGTTAGGCCTTAGACTTGATAGTTGATCTCATATACTACTCGAACTCCAAGTGAGCTATTAAAAGAGCGACAAGTCACTGCTGATGGCGACATCGTAAAGTAGGCTGGTGTAGGTGATGTACGGTAGGGTTCTTTAGATTGCTGAGAACTTACGGCATGGCGTGGAAGGAGTGCAGGGTTAGAACACAATAATCACATCACTGCATGCTTGTATACGAGGCTCTCCAGATTATTCGTTAAACTAAAATAATAACATAAGGGAAATCAACCACCCCAGTGCCCTCCTCACCACTCTCTTCAACCCCTCTCCTCCCCTCTCCCGTCCTCTCCCCCCTCCACCTCCCCAAAGTCGACGGCGAGCGCTGGGCCGCTTTCGCGGACCACTCCCTCCCACTGCGCGTCCCCCCGGAGGACCTCGGCGTGCTGCTTCACCGCAGCCAGCACGTACGCGCGGAGGAAAGCGCTCGGAGCAGCACCATCATTGTAGATGATGCCCACCAAGGCGACGCAATCCTCCGGCGTGATGAGGTGCGCGATCTCGGTCAGCAGATCGCGCGCCAGGCCCTCCAGGAGGTCGACTCGGAGGTGGACGGCGAGGCGGCACAGGCGGGCGAGGAAGACGACCTGGTCGGCGTGGAAGTATTGGCCGACGTGGCGCCTCAGGTCCTCGGGCGGGTAAAGGTCCAGCCGCATGAGGACCCTCAGCGCCACGTGGATGCACGCGGCCGATTGGCGGGGGAGGGTGATGTTGTAGGCGGCACCTCGGAGGTAGTGCTCCGAGGCGAAGAATGCCGCGAAGGGAGGGGCTTCTTCGAGGATGGTACGTTGGGTGGTAAAGGTGCGGAGGTCCGCTCCATTCACGATGTTGAGGGTGAGGTAGTCGGGATCCGTAGGTTTCCTATTCACAGAAAGTCAGATCACGTGATAGGGTTTGACAGGAGACTCGCAGTCACAACCAGCTATTAAGGCGACCTCCTGGTAGGTAATTTGTATGGGTGTATACAGGCAAGCACTCATAGATATAGCTGAGGGAAAACAATATTTGGGACGGGGAAAGGGGCTAATTGAGCTTGTGTCGAGATGCGATCAAAAAACAAGTACCGGGGGGAACCACTAAACACGTGTATTGACTGTATAAAATACCGAGGGACCTCCAGCTGCTTGATATATAAAGTAAATGTGTCAACTTACCATCCGTCTCTAATCTTGGCCTCGTACTCCTCCTGGGTAAGGCCAGGTGCTGCATGGAACTCGAAAGGTTCGTAGAAGGATGAGGGCGGTGGCATGGCAGTAAGGGCAAGATCTTGGAAGGCGTTCTGCATCTTGGCTGAAGTTTGTAGATTGGTAAAGGTCTCGAAGAGCGAAGAGAATTCGTGGTAAGCTGAAAAGGCTCTCGAACGCGGTAATTGTAACGATTCTGCTGTCGATAACGAGAGGAGTAGCTGCAAGAGTTCGTGCTTCCTGTATGTATCGCGCTCACAAGAATTACTGGTCCAGACGCTGGAAGTGCTTTGACAGCCGGGTGAAGCGGACGTGGTATCGTAGTTTAGACTCAGAAGCTGGAGGTTTTGGAAGCGGTGGTGAATTATCAGAGCTGTGACAAAGTAGCACCTGGCGAGCTCCGTGCTTCAGCGTGTATGAAGGAATATGGACTTTGAGAACAGGGCTCGGAAGGCCTGGGTGCTCTCGAGATGTAGCAAGCGTAGCGAAACTCTTGGTCGTGGACTGATGGAAAGCTTTGGCAAGAAGACGCTGAGCTTACCCCTTATCAATCAATGGATGCTGTCCGAAGTATGATGTATGGAGAAAACGGTTATCTTGAAGGAGGTGAAGTCTGGAAACGTGGTATTTCGCGAACGAAGAGCAGGATTGATGAACGTTCACAAGCTTCGAAGATCAATCTGGCGGTGGTGGATGGAATGTTTTGCTTGGTGTAAGTGAGAGTTGCGGCCAATTTGCTATTGTGTGAGTTCCCTGGGCTCGCCCTATCAACCGACATACGAAGTACTACACAGCAACCGCCACTCGCAGCACGACACCCTGGTGGTCCTTCAAAACAGCTGCGTTTCTGTTTGTGGTCCCAGAGCGGACTCCAAGGTCTCGTTAGTATGTGCTCACGGGGATTTAGGCTGTTCCTCTTCTATTAACGGTTCGGACACTTCCCGTCCATGTGGTCAGTCTCATCTGGGTACCACTGCGTATCTCGAAGTGACCGGGCATTGCGGCAAATGCACCAGAGGAAGAAGACAACAACGAAAGTCCATCAAGATCATATCAACAGTCTTAGAACGACTTTGAAGGATGAGAAGTGCAAGGTGGCAATGCTTGAGAAATCTATAAGTTCTAAGACTCCTTATGTCTATACCTTTGGCTTGAATAACGCTTCTCTTGTGTCATAGGTGTACTTGAGATCCAAATACCAGTAATTGGGAGTCGTGGGTTTGGTGACCAGCCATGCCTCGTCCAAAACCTTCACCACTTCATCCGGCAAGGGTCCTTTTTCCAAGTCCCTCAGATTGCTCTCCAGCTGGGAAAAGCTGCTCACACCAATAATAACACCGTCACGGCCACCTGCCTTCATATTCAAGGCCGAGTGATGGACACACCATCTCAAAGCCGTCTCCAACAGGGTCAGATTGTGTTTCTGGACGACTGGCTCGATGAGACGGAGGGCTTCGAAGGTAGCATCTTTGAAGTACCTCTTGCGGTACAGCTCGCCTGTCCTGCTGGCAACCTCGCTGTATCGGCCTTCCTTAGGTACATCTTGGCTCGTGTATTTTCCGGAGAAGAGACCACCAGCAAGAGGATTATAGATGACAACGTCGATGCCATATCGATGGCAGCATGGAATCAGCTCTTGTTCGAGCGAGCGTGCTTCAAGTCACAGTGTCAGGAGGCCCTGAATCTCACAAGCGGACAACAGCAGTACATACTGATGGCATTGTACATTCCCTGATAGATCGTCGGTCTGACCCATCCTCTTTCCTTGCAGGTGATGACCACTTCCGCCACCTCGAAGGCAGTGAAGTTGCTGAGTCCTAGCTGGACGAACTTGCCCTCTTTGTGTAATTGATTCACAGCCTCGAGGGTTTCCGCAAATGGTACAGAGCGATCCGGAGCATGAAGATAGAAGATATCCACGCAATCGGTTTTGAGCTCGGACAGGGACTTTTCCAGCTGCTCCCTGATCACCTCCGGTTTGTGGGCACCGGGCTTTGAAGGATACCATTTCGTGGCCAATGTCAACCCTCGCTCTTTCCAGCGAGCTTCGCTCGTGAAGGCCTCTTGCTTTCCTCCTATGTAGACCCTTGCGGTATCGACTTCATTGTACCCTTGCTTCTGGAAGTAATCCAAGCATTTGTTAAACTCTTCCAGAGAGGTGATCCGAGCCCCACTGGACTCGTCAGGGCCAAATGTCATTAAGCCGAGGATGACCCTAGACTTTAGGTTTTGCGCGAAGAGGGCCATGATTAAGAAACGGCGTTACTTGACCAAACGTACTGTTTCACGAACGAGGAGATTGATCACTGTGGGTACTGGGATGAGGTTGGGTTGAGACGTCAAGGTCCGCCGGAAGTTCGGCTAATGATTCCCCGAACTACGGCTGTGCATAGCATCCTGAATATCCCTTCAACCAGCACGTGTTCATTAGGCATTGACAATATGATGTTACTTATGTATATACCAGGTCACATCGAAGACGGTTCAGTCAACTGACCTGGGACTGTAGATAGCGCTGGCCCTAATGTGACAGCCTAGGGCTACAAGTGCATGAAGAGTATGCCTACAGACTCCTAGATTCAACCTCATCGCATAGTCCCAGTAGGCAGAAACAGTCTGATTGGCTGTGATTTTTTGTGCAAAATGTGTCAGCCTGAACCGCTATACAGACGATCCGAGTCACAGGCAAGCCTTCCAGCTGCACAACATTCACTGTCTCAGCAACTGTGCTCCCTCTCCCTGATCCGCATGGATGGTCACGGATAACCCCAGGGCGTTGCAGGGGCCGCTTGAAGGCAGCGACCTGTCTCCTCCCAGCGCGTCTTTACCCACTACTCCCTTAGGCCATAATAACGCTCGCTCTGAGCTTCAGTCCAACTTCGCTGCGCAGCAACCACTCTCATTACAGCCTCCTAGCGGTCCTTCTTCATTGTCTGGCTCCAGCTCGTCGCAAGATTCGGTTGTTAAGGACGGTCCTTCACCTTTGCGACAGAATCAACCCCCAATATCCCAGAGCAGTTCGGACATCGATGAAGACGACGAGGACATGTCAGGGAGTCGGCCAAGCATGCATCGACCAAATGATGGGCGCTCCCAACAACCTTTGCTGAATGGAGATCCACTAGACCGGCCATCGTATGATGCGCCGAATGGCACTGCCCGGCCACCTTTCGTTGCCAGGAGTTCGACTTTCCGCAGTCGTGATCTAGATCTGGAGGGAAAGTCGGCAACACGGAAGAAGTACACTTACGCCGCATTCTTCTTGTTGCTGAGCCTGGTGAGCTTTACTATCCAAACGGAAACGGCCGTCTACATTCAACAGGAACTTGGCTGGCAAAAGGCGTATTGTATGCTGTAAGTCGAACTGCCCCTTCAAGGAAAGATATTCCCTTTTGGCTTCGTTTCTACTCGGACCGAGACCTTGTATTGATACAAAGGCTGATGTTCTATGTGTCATTTTACAGATACTTTACACATGGCTCCTGGTCGCTGCTATGGCCTACTCAGCTCGCGATACTTCGGCTGCAAAAGCGCAAGATGCCCTGGAAGGCATTTTGGCATCGGCATGTCTACGTCCTTCGGACGACAGCCCAGATGGTGGAATCACAGGACCTCCACCTCACAAATCGCACCTCGTACAAGTCGCCAATACCCTACATGCTAAGGATGACTGCCTTTGTCACGACTGCCTTGACAATAGCCGGTGGATCGTGGTACGTCGCGGTCGACCTCACATCGAGCAGCGACCTTACGGCCATCTACAACTGCTCCGCTTTCTTCGCCTACGCATTTAGTATACCCTTGCTGAAGGACAGGCTGCGATTCGACAAGATGTTTTCTGTGATTGTTGCAATCGTAGGAGTGGTAATGATCGCCTACGGCGACACGGGGAAGAAAGGAGACAGTGCAATCGGTGGCGCACCGCCTGAAAAAGAGGCTCGGAATAGGACACTAGGTAACATCATCATCGGCATCGGCAGTGTGCTTTACGGTCTGTATGAGGTGCTGTACAAGAAGCTGGCATGTCCGCCTGAAGGAACGAGCCCGGGGCGAGGGATGATCTTCGCCATCACTTTTGGTAGCCTGATTGGGTGCTTTACGCTGTTCGTTCTTTGGATCCCTTTGCCGATATTACATTTTACCGGTCTTGAACCGTTCGAGCTACCGCGTGGGGAGGCGGCCTGGATGTTACTCATTTCCGTGTTGGCTAATGCCAGTAAGTCCCGCACACGGAAAACAGTTCCTAAGCCTTCCGGCTAACAGAACTGCAGCGTTTTCCGGCTCTTTCCTCGTCCTGATTTCTCTCACGTCGCCTGTACTATCTTCAGTAGCCGCACTGTAAGTCCGTCCCGTACCCTACTCGCCATACACGTGCTTTTAGCTTACAACTCAACTTTATAGCCTCACCATTTTCATCGTTGCCATTGCACACTGGCTCCTCACGGGCGAACCACTATCTGCGGCGGCGATCGGTGGCGGTCTTCTGATCATTGTTGCGTTTCTACTGCTCAGCTGGAGCACTTATAGAGAGATGGATGAGGAAAGGCGGAAAAGGTGAGATTTGCTTGAGGTAAAGGGCGAGTGCAACGGAGTAGAGCTGACATCCTGGCAGACTCGAGAACGAAGATCCGGATACAGATAGCGAGGTATAAAGGATCCTTTCCCGCGCACGATCCCTACACGACTGCGATCTCCCGTTCGGCAGGCTTTCCGGCGTTGAGACAGCCCGTCTGCATTGGTGGGCTAGATGTCTATCTCAGCATAACAGCGAAGACTAGAGTACTGTACGATTGTAGACATAATGATACCCGCGCCTTGACTGGCGAATTTTGATCCTGCCTTGCATGCATGGGACAATGTGATTCTATGCGCTAAAACGCCACGAAAACCCAAGCGAATATTGAAGCACGCCCGGCCTGTCATCTGGGACCGAGTTTCTCCAGCGCGCGTGGGCCCTGTTCCTGCCATTCTTGCTTCGTGATCCACATGTTCTCCTTGTCTGCCATCTGATGTGCAGAGGAAAGCGGTCAGTTAACATTGTATAGGATGCAGATCTCGCAGGATCTTCGAAGTAGAAAGTACTTACAACGTTCGCAAGCACTGCGCCTCCGAGGAAGACCATATGTCTTCTCCGTGGAGGATCTTCGATCCGGACTTTGAATTTCTGCCGTAGATCTCAGCATCAGCCCGTCGTGTCACAGAGCACAAAAGGAGGTGCTTTCAAAGAAGGATGACACTTACATTGAGCCTCTCAGGATTCCCATGCAGCACTTTCGTTAACCAGAGCTGCTTCAGCTCCTTCTCCAACCTGCTCGGCAACCCAGGATACATGCTGCTTCCTCCACTCAGCACGATCGCTTTATACAGACTACTCCTGACGTCCACGTCTGCCGCTTGAATAGTGTTGAACAGAAACTCTGCGATGCCTGGCTGCTCGACGTCTACGAGGTGTGGCTGGAACAAACATTCGGGCGCCTCGAATCTCTCGCTACCGACCCTTATCACGCGGCCGTCTGGTAGAGTATAGCTTTCTACGAGAACGGTGGTGTCTTCGCTGAGTCGCTGATCGAGCTCCAGGTCGTAGGACACGTAGCACAGCTTCTCCTTGATTTGTCGGACGGTTTCGAAGTCGGCGGTTCGGTTCAGAGCATAACCGCGACGGAGGAGGAGGGCGATGAGATTGCGAGTGACGTCCCGACCGGCAACGTCAAGTCGACGAGTTAGGTGGTTGAGGACGGTGGATTCGTAGACGGGGACGATGTGCGTGACGCCGTCGCCGGAGTCGACGACTACGCCGGAGCTGAGACCTGCGCCGGACCCCGAAGCTTTAGCTCTTCAATGTTTCGAAGGTTCATGACCTCGGTGTTTCCTACCCTGAGCGTAGAGTGCCAAGACAGCCTGTATCGCTACATACACACCGCCGAAGTTGTACTGATCGAACATGACCTCGCACATCTGTTCTCGGTTCTTGAGAGGATTCATGGGGGGTTCGGTAAGGAGGATCTTGCGGCCGCTGGTGTCGATCTTCATCTTCTCATAGAACGTATAGTCCCACAGATGCCGCATGTCGTCCCACTTCTTGACAATGCCGTTTTCCATCTATGTGCCCTCCAACATCAGCCCGGCTGCGCTCGAGGTATAGACAATGCGAGGCTTTTGAGGGTCCGTACCGGGTAGCTGATCTGCAACATTGACCGTGCCGCCGCCGCTTCATCTCCACACATGATATCCTTTACCACAATGTCTCCCGCGCTCTCTTCGGACCGTAAGATTGGTCGGCCGACGATAGACGGGTATTGATGTTCTGGGAAGTTCTGGAGGACGAACGACCATAAGCCCGGATACATTCACACTTGTCCACAATCGGCATCAAGCTCTCTATGTTGAAGTTACGTACCTGGGCAGCGTACCCAACCTTGAGGAACCCAGTTCCTCCATCGAGGACTACAGAATTAGGCGTAAGTAGAGACTCTTCCAAGCTCTGAGCCTTAATTCTCACCTATGGGTACCTCCGCCATTTTCGAGAGCAGGTTCAGTCACCACTGGCTTTGTTCATATCACCGTGAGAGAGGGCGGATGTTAGGGTTGAGGCTACGCAACATGGCACTAGCCAAGTGCGCCGGGACGGTGAATCAATGCACCGATGCAGAAGCTTATTAATAGCTCATGAAGCCCTCCTCCATGTAAACACAAGAAAGACCTGCAACATAGAAGGAAGCTTACAGTGCACGAGAGCTAGTTATACCACGCTCTATACAATTTGCACAATATCCCTTCAGCTCTCCTTTTATACGCAAGACTGAGAACCCTTCACGGTAATCTACATGCTCTCTCATCAGACAACGTACGCGTTTTATCTCGTTAAATCGTAACTACTAAATCTCGGTCAAAGCTTCCCATTGCCGGCATCTTCTTTACCCGTGAGATCGCAGAAAGCCTTGAACGTAGTAAAGTCCTCACCCGAGCTTTCAAGCACACACTCCGCTGTGGCGCCCACGAAGAAGACATAGCCCGTTTTCACCTCCTCCGTCTTGGGCCCTACACTGATCGTGCCCTCGCCCGACGTACAGATAATGATACTCGGACCTTGAATCGCCTCGAAAGTGGCTTTGGCTCCTTTCCTTTTCAGGTCGGTTTTGACGACGCTGAACTCCTCGATCGGTGGGTCGTACAATATGGCCGATGAGTTCGAACTGTAAGCGGCGCTAGACAGAGTGACGTACGGGTAGTCGACCGGGTGCATTTTCTGCTCGGAGATTGGTGCGTACGAGTATGTGAGCATAGATGTTAAGGTGGAGACATCTTTGAACTTGGGGGTGAAGCCGGCGCGGACAACGTTGTCGGATGACGCCATGCACTCCATGATATCTGTTACTCTGTGTCAATAGATGTTGATCTGTCAATCAGAAGCGTACAACAGTCTTACCGCCGCTCAGATACGCATGGATATCATCAGCTTTGAGGTACATCGCTTCTCCAATCTGCAGTTTGACGTAGTTTAGGAAGAACAGTACAAACAGGCCAATGTCACCCTCGAATTGTTCGTTAAATCTGACAACTAAATCTGCCAGCTCCTTCCCTCCATTCGACGGTCCACCTCCGCCAGCAAAGCTCTCACCCTCCTTCTCGGCGGACTTCACAAGCTCCTTGGCCGCTGCCGCTATTGACTCTTTGGTTGCGTTCATTAGCGCTGAGAAGGCGGATTGCAGCGCCTTTTTATTCTTCTCTTGATCTTCAGCTTTATCTGACGTTTCAGATCCCTTGACGGTGGACTCGAACTCCTTTGCAGCAGATTCACCGATGAGGTTGCGGAACGCTGGAACAGTTGCGAGAAAATGAGTTATCTCAACAAGTGGTCTGAAGCCGCAAAGCCCATCAAAGGGTGTGATCGCTATAGTCATCTCCGGCTTGTGGTTATCATCTTCATGGATGTTAGAGATCTCGACTGCATGATTCGTAGTGTATGCTGGACAGACCAGGGTAGTTCTTCGGGTCCTTCTCGTGCAATTTTTCCGCCAGCTTTTTGTTGGGATGGGCTTGAATACTTAGGGCTTTTTTGATTGATAGCACCTTGAAGAGGAAGGGAAGCTTTCCTCCATAACGCTTCGTGATTTCTGGAGACATCAAAGCCTGATTGTCTTGGACCAGATCGAGAAGGCTACGTTGCGTTTCCAGATCCTTGGAGGGCAATGACGGGTGTGTGCCCATCCATAGCTGTACGGACAAGCCGATCAATGTCACAGAGCACCCAAGGTGCGGGTGGAAGGCGATCGGTGCAGCTGTACATACCTCGGCGTACGGTTTCTCATCTTCTAAATTGAAATCCTTTGAAGGCGTTGCGGAAGCAAACTTGGCCGCAGCAGACTCTTTCCCCGTTTTGCCTTTACAAACATCAGTCAATCAAAGAGGAATACAACGTCTACTTATTCGATATGCACCCCATTCGTAGCTGTTCACACCTGAGAGACTGTCAGCTTTCCATTCCCCGGATGGTAGTTTCAAACTTACCACACTGTAATCTGATGAGTGGAACTTGCATATCTGACTGATCTCCTAAAGCTCTTGAAAGTCACTCCACTGTCTCTCAATGGTGGAGTGGGCAGGACACTACGCTACGTAATGCCACGGCAACTGCCGGCGAGCTCACAGATACAGTGCGGGAAAAAACTCTGTGCCATTCACATCGTAGGCAAAAAAACCACAACTTTTTCTAGTAAATCCTGCCACCTCTGTATTCACCCATAAAATCATGCACTCACAAGATCAATTGACACCTCCTGAGTCCTATAACAACAGTCTCAATGCTGAAGAGTAAAAAGAAGAATTTTAAGACAAAAACTTCATCAAAATTGATTCTGAAAGATCTCAGACATTCTTTTTTGTCTTTATTACTTAAGAATGTTGAGAACATTGATGTTAATGAATTTGAGAACATCAACACTGTCAATTTAACAAAGAAGATTTCATCTAAGATCTCAGTTATGTTTCTCATTCATTGAACTGTTTTTCTGAATAAAATAATTCAGTATTTCAAGATCAAGATGATTAATCTTATTAATTTTAACTATTCAATGTTTCTGACAAATGAGCAGATCAGATTGAAGAAAAAAATTTAATCAAAGAAATATTGAGTACAATGACAGCAGATCAGAGCAGAACTATTATTCAGTGAGATTAAAAAACAGAATATCATGATCTTAAATCTGAAGAATGTTAAGAGATAAATCAATTTGAAAATTATACTTCTGATTTAACACAAAAACAAGAAAAAGAGTATTTAGATATCTATAAACATCAAATTTGCACAGAGAACAGCTTCAAAATCTATTTAAGATTTCTTTACAGATGACAATGAGTCAGAGTTTTTGAAAGAAGAAGAAGTTCTCTCAAAAAAAAAAAAATCAATTGCTTTTTGTAGAACTTTTATACTAATTTTACTTAAAGAACAGCTACAGACAAGCATTGAGCAGTCATGAAAAAATAAAAAAAGCTGAAATTAAAACTGAACAATTATGTGAGACAGCTGATGCATTGATGACATTGTGAAAATGTGAAGTACAAAAATAAGAATGAAAAATACTTAATGTTAAAAGAAAAACATTATGTTCTGAATTCTAATCATTTCACTGTCTGAAATAAAATCATTAATAATGATAATGTCATCATTGAAAGTTCTTTTCTTTAAATACTTTATATACTTAATTAGCTCTCTTCTCTGATCTCTGAGTCTGCTTTACAGTTTGTTTTATTTTTTATATTATTTTTATTTTTTGCATCTGTTCATGTTTACATGAAATAGACATCATCAATGTTGTTAATGTCATCAATGTCATCAATGTTCATGCAGAGTTTCTGACAATACTTATTATCATATATATTTTCTTCACTCTATCTGTCTTCATTATCATATTCACAACTTTATCAGCATTCATATGTTGCTCTGTCTTTTTCATCTTTTTTATAATATTCTTTGTATTATTTAATGCATTTTTCTCATTCATTCTTGTCTCAGCTATCTCTGAATTCTTCTTTAAAGTCTGCTTCACAGTTTCTGCATTACTTGTCTTCACAATAATCTGTTTTATGTGAAAAAAAAAGCAACTTTATTAGTAATGATGACACAGAGTTCATGAAGTTTCTATATCAATATATAGAGTGATTTAAGAAGTAAGTATCAAAGTACTCAATGTTGCTGAAGAATGCATACAAACAGCTGTAAAATCAGCTGTATAATGTGAAACAGATAAAAAAAACAGAGATTCAAGACTGAAGAAACTTGAACATCTCTTTAGATCTAGAAAAACAGCTAAAGAAGAAAGTTAAAAAGTGAAATAAAAAGAGAAGAACTATAAGAAATATAAGAATTATAAGAAAAAGAAGTGATGCTGTTAACTCATTAATGCAGTTAACAACAGTTGCAGAGTTTCTGAAGTCTTAAATAGTATTAAATTTATATATTTCTATCTTTTAAATCTATCTACAACTCATAGTTATAGTTGTAGTCATTATCAGTGACTATTAATTTCATTTATATATATATACTTCAAAAATGTGTCTCTGAATGTTTGTTCTTGTTATATTTCTTCATTGTTAGTTATATAAACTCTTCAAAGTCATTCTTATATTTCTTCACAAAATCTTCATGTTGCTGTGTTACAGTCATACTTAAAGAAATAAAATATGAATTAACTTATATACAGAAAGAATATTTAACAGATTGTCTGTCAAGACAGAAGTTATGTGATATCTTGACATGCTTAATGATGAGCTTGATAAGTAAACTTGACAGATTACATAAGTGAGTCAACTCAACAGACTCAACAATAAGATCAGTGAGCAAATCAGTATATAGTTACAGTCATTTTTCTTATGAAATGAATTATGTTTAACTTAAATAACAATCTAAGAATTAAAGATCAGAATCATTTCAGATTAGCTTTTATATTTATAAGCATAAATTTTTAGTTCTTATATGAGAGAAATCTTTTGTGAAAACATTACACTTTGAACATTCTTAAAATATAAAAAGTATGATGTTTGACACTCAGAAGAATGTCTCAATCTTGTTCTTGAAATAAATTTAAGTGAACTCATTTTTATCATCTACTTCAGATAAAATGATGATACAATCAGCAGCAATACTGATTCACACTGTGCAACTATCTTTGAGTGCATTTAAGATACAGATACTGAATATTTTTAATGAAGAATGAGAAAAGCTGCAAATCTTTGTGACTAAACTCAATCTATACATTGAATTCAATCAGTTAAAGTTTCAGATCAATTAAGAGAAGATATTGTTTGTAATAATCTATTTAGTAAATGTAGTCTTCAATTGAGTCAATCTTAAACTGCATGAGTTTCTAGAGAAAAGATATGAGAAGTGCAACAACAATATGAAATTCATGTTCAACAACTATAATCAGTTCAAGAAGAAACTGAAGAAAGTCTTTAAAATAATCAATGAAAAAAGAGCAGTAAAGAAACAGATTTACATTTTGTGTCAAAATGAATTAGTGACAGTATATGTCACAGAGTTTCAATGATTAGCAATACTTATCAGATGAAATAATGAAGCACTTATTTATCAGTACTATTGTGAGTTGAAAAAGTTTATTAAAAACAAAATAGCTTAAACAGAACAATCAGACAATCTTTAAAAGATGATTAATTTAAGTATCAACATTGATAGTCATCAATAAAAGCATCAGATAAAGCACAAGAAATATTAAATGTTATTTATAATAAAAGATCAAAAAGAAAACTTCAAATTCTAAATAAAGAGATATACTTTACTGATACAACATAGAAGAACAGATTCTATGAATCTCAATATGATTAAGAAGTACTGTTAAAAATTATGAAAAACTAGATAAACAAAGTTTAAATACTGAACAGAGTGATTCAATAAGTTTCAGATAACACTGCAAAACAAGACATAAATGTATTATAACTGCAGAAAACTCAGACATCTTGTCTGAAAGTACAACAGATCTTGAATAAATAGAAAAGATATTGCAGTAATAATGATCAAAACAAAAGCAAAGAAATCAAACATAATACATAATGCTCTGAGCTGAACAGTCTGTTATGATGATATGTGTTGAGTACACATGAGTGTTAAAGATGAAGTCAGATAATATTCACAGAAATTTAAAAGAAAAAATAAAGATAAATGCAACAGATCAATCTATAAGAAAGAATTAGTTACTTTTATTAAGAAAGAAAATCTTGAGACTGAGATTGAAAAAGTTAATACTCAAGAAACTCAGATAGAAAAAAACTACAGTGATAACATTTAACAAACACTGAATTCAGATGTGAATCAGAAAGAAATTGACAAATAAAAAATCAATATAAAACTGAAGAAGACATATCAGTACTTTGAGAATCAATGTAAAGCATTGAGAGAAGAAAAGCTTCAGTTTGAGAAGTGAAAGCTTAAACAAGAAATACAAGTTAAAAAATGAAAAGCACAACACAAGAATGTGAAAAAACAAAAAACATATGATCAGCTAAAGAAGCTGATGATAGTTGTTAAAGATGAATATTTTAACAATAATGATGTGATATTGTCTAGATTTCTTGTGTGAAAAATAAAGAGTCACAAAATTGAAATATACTTATTCAAAAAATATATCACACAAAATAAAGACAGATGAATCTTCAGTGAAGAATATATACTATTTAAATTTCTGTAAAAAGTAAAAGTCTTTAAGAGTCAGTTACAGATGAAGTACAATTAGTATAAACTCTAATTACACTCAGAAAGATACATTGAGCAGTACAGTTTAAAATATGCAAATTTTATGATCAAAAGAAAATTCAAATAATTTCAAGAACTTTGAAGATGAGCTGAATAATTAAGTGAGTCAAAAAATAAAGAACTTTCTCAACAAGACTAAAGAACAAGAGACTAGCAGCATTTCAAAGAAGCAATAATGATTATTAAGTATGAATTCAGATCAAGATCAATGAATATTAAATTAACACATTGATGAATTCTGAAGTAAACAGTAATGTTATGAACTGCAGAACTGTTAAGATGTTGAAATTAGTGATATAATGAGTGTACTATTCATTCAACATACAAATGATTAATGAAGTCATGAAAAGAATAAAAGAGAAAATCTGTGTGAAAGTCTCAATTCTTGAAAATTCACAAGAGATAATGTTTAATGTTATAGAGTCAATGAAATACAATGCAGTACTAGAAATGTCTTGATTACACAGAAGAAACTCAAAGATTGACTGAATTATAAAAGAAATATACACAGTCAAAGACACATACAAGATTTCTGAACAATCAGAAATGAATTTATTAAAGTATAAATTATGAAATTATAAAATACTGCTATTGAACAAGAAGCAATTTAAGTGAATATCATTATACTCAATGAGCAAAAATCAACTCAAGAAAGTTAGAACTTATCTTGATGAGAATCTCAAGAAAGAATTCATAAAATCATCAAAATCATCAACAGAATACTTAATTCTGTTTGTGTCTAAAAAAAAGACAAGAAATGATTATGTATCAATTACAGACAATTCAACAAGATAACACAATGAGACAGTTATTCACTATCATTGATAAAAGAGTTACAAAATCAATTAAACAAAACAAAATGATTCATGAGCTTAAATCTCAAAGAGATCTATTACTGAGTTAGAATGAAAGAAGACAAAGAATGAAAAATAACATTTTAAACAAGATACAGACATTACAAATACACTGTCATGCTGTTTAAGTTGAAGAATACTTTTATTATTTTTTAAAGATTGATCAATGATACATTGAGAGAATATCTCAATGATTTTGTGATCACATATCTTAACAATATTCTAATATACTCAGAGAATCTTGAGAAGCATCAAGAGCATGTGTGCAAGATATTAATAAGACTTAATGAGAAAGTTTTGTATGTGAAAAAGTCAAAATGCAGATTCAAGATCAAGAAAATTAAGTTTTTAAACTATGTAATTTAATCTGAACAGATCAAGAAGAATTTAAAAAAGATAAAAGTAGTCAGAAACTGATCAACATTAAAAAGAATCAAGAAAGTACAAGTCTTTCTAGAATTAATAAATTATTATTGAAAATTTGTACTCAAATACACAAAGATTGCAGAACTGCTAATGTGTTTGACACACAAAAGTGAAGAATGACATTGAAAAAGAAATCAAGAAAATGCATTTCATACATCAAAGAAAAATCTTAGTGAAATAGTGCATTTAAAAATACTCAATTCAGCATGCAAAAAGATACTAAAGACTGACATTTTAAACTCTACAGTAAAAATATATCTATATCAGATTAAAGAGAGACAACAGAAACTCATAGTATATCAATTTAGAAAACTATTAGAATTTAAGAAAAGATATAAGATTTGTTATGATCAAGTCAGAATGAGCTTAGAGTGAACTGATGCATGCACACAGAAAATGTACATTCAGAGAATGTTTAGACAGCAGTCATGTGACATCTTGACATGCTCAATGATGAGCTTGATGAGCAGACTCAATGAGTTGCATGAGTGAGCTGCCTTGATGAGCTTGACAGTGAAACCAGCAAGTGAACACACTATATAGTAGAATCATTTTTCTTATGAAAACAATCATGTTCAACTTAAGTAACCATCTAAGAGTTAAAGTTCAGAATCATTTCAGACCAGTCATTATATCAACAAGCACAAACTCTTAGTTTTACATATCTGAGAAATTCCAGGTTAGAACATTACACTTTGAACATTCTTATGATATAACAAGTATGATGTCTGACACACAGAAGAACATCTCAATCTTATTCTTGAGACAAACTCAAGCAAACTCATCTCTATCATCTACTTCAGATAGAATGATGACACAATCAGCAATGTCAGTTCAGATAATACAACTATCTGTGAATGCATCAAAGATTCAGATACTCAATATCTTTGATGAAGAATAAGAGAAGCTGTGAGTCTTTGTGACTAAGCTTGATCTGTATATTGAATTCAATCAAATGAAGTTTCAAATCAATCAAGAAAAAACATTGTTTGCAACAACCTATCTTGCAGATGCAGCTTTCAATTGAGTTAATCTTAAACTGCATGAGTTTCTAGAAAAGAGGTACAAAGAATGCAATGCAGACATGAAGTCTATGTTCAATGACTATGCATGATTTAAGAAAGAACTAAAGAAAGTCTTCAAAGTGATCAACAAAGAGAGAGCAGCAAAGAGACAAGTTCATATCTTGTGACAGAATGAATCAGTGACAGTATACATCACAGAGTTTCAGTGATTAGCAACACTTATCAGATGAAATGATGAAGCACTCATTTATCAGTACTATTGTGAATTGAGAAAGTTCATCAAAGACAAGATAGTTTGAGCAGAATGATCAGACAATCTTCAGAAAATGATTGATCTGAGTATCAATATTGACAGTTGTCAATGAAAATGACAGATGAAACAAAAAGAATATTGAATGCCATCTATGATAGAAGGTCAAGAAGAAAGCTTCTGACTGTGAATGAAGCAATATGTTTCATCAATAAGATATAGAGAAACAAACTCTATGAATCTCAATATAATCAAGAAGCATCATCAGAAGTCATAAAAAACTAAATAAGTAAAGTTTGAACATCAGACAGAATGATTCACTAAGTCTCAGATGATACTGCAGAACAAAATGTGAATGTATTACAACTGTGAAAAATCTGAACATCTTGCTTGAGAGTGCAACAGATCTTGAATGAAAAGAAAGAATATTGCAGCAGTAATGATCAAAATGAAGATGAAGAAACCAAGTGTAGTGCACAATGTTCTGAGTTGAACAGTCTGTTATGATGATATGTGCTGAGCATATATGAGTGCAAAAGATGAAGTCAAATGATACTCACAGAAATCACACAAAGACATGAAGAATGAATACAACACAATGAGTCAATCAATCTACAAGAAAGAATTAACTATTCTTATCAAGAAAAATGCCCTTGATACTGAGATTGAAGAGATCAATACTTGAGAAACTCAGATAGAAGAAGACTACAGTGATAATATCTGACAAGCACTGAATTTGAATGTGAATCAGAAAGAGATCAACAAATGAAAAGTCAATATGAGACTGAAGACAGCATACCAGCATCTTGAGAACCAATGACAAGCATGAAAAAAAAAAAAGCTTCAGTTTGAGAAGCAAGAGCTTAAACAAGAGATACAAGTTCAGAAACAGAAAGTGCAACACAAGAGTGTGAAAGAAAAAAAGACATATGATCAGCTAGAGAAGCTGATGACAGCTGTTAAAGATGAATGTCTCAGCAGTGATGATGCAGTACTGTCAAAATCTCTTGTTTGAAGAACAAAAAGTCACAAGATTGAGATACACTTACCTGAAGAATATATCACACAGAATAAAGACAGATGAATTTTCAGCAGAGAATATATATCACTTGAATTTCTGCAAAGAGTAAGAGTCTTTGAGAGTCAGTTGCAGATAAAGTATGATCAGTATAAATCTCAACTACACCTGAAAAGATACATTGAGCAGCACAGTCTAAAATATGTGAGTCTTATGATCAGAAAAAAACTCAGATGATTTCAAGAGCTTTGAAGATGAGCTGAATGATCAAGCAAGTCAAAAAATGAAGAGCTTTCTCAACAAGACTAGAGAATAAGAAGCTAGCAGTGTCTCAAAGACAAGACAATGATTATTGAATATGAATCAAAATTATGATCAATGAACATCAAATCAACACATTAATAGATTCTGAAGCAGACAGTAACATTATGAGTCAACAAATAGTTAATATGTTAGAATTAGTGACACAGTGAGTGCACTGTTCATTCAACATACAAATGATAAATGAAGTCATTGAAAGAATCAATGAGAAAATCTGTGTGAAAGTCTCAATTCTTGAAAATTCACAAGAGATAACATTCAATGTTATAAGATTAATTAAATATGACACAGTACTAGAGATGTCCTGATTGTGCAGAAAGAATCAGAAAATTGATTGAATTATAAAAGAGATATACACAGTTAAAGACACATATGAGATTTCTGAACAATCAGAAATGAGCTTACTGAAGTATAAGTCATGAAATCATGAGATATCACTATTGAATGAGAAGCAATCTAAGTGAATATCATTATACTCAATGAGCAAAAATCAACTCAAGAAAGTTAGAACTTATCTTGACAAGAATTTCAAGAGAGAATTCATCAAATCATCAAAGTCATCAGCAGAATACTTGATTCTGTTTGTATTAAAAAAGAATGACAGAAAACAACTATGTGTTGATTACAGACAACTCAATGAGATAACTCATCAAGACAGTTATTCTCTATCACTGATAGAAGAGTTGCAAGACTGATTAGACAAGACTAAGTGATTCATGAGCTTAGATCTCAAGAACATCTATTATTGAGTCAGAATGAAAGAAGATAAAGAATGAAAAACAGCATTCTGAACAAGATATGAACATTATGAGTATACTGTTATGTTATTTGAGCTGAAGAATGTCTCAGTCATCTTTCAAAGATTGATCAATGACATATTGAGAGAATATCTCAATGATTTTGTGATCACATACCTCAACAACATTCTGATATATTCAGAAGACCTTGAGAAGCACTGTGAACATATGTGAAAGATATTAGCAAGACTCAATGAGAGAGCTTTGTACATAAAAAAATCAAAAAGCAGATTTGAGATCAAGAAAGTCAAGTTTCTAGACTATGTGATTCAATCTAAACAAATTAAGAAGAATTCAAAAAAGACAGAAGCAGTCAGAAACTGATTAACATCAAAATGAATCAAGAAAGTACAGATCTTTCTAAAGTTGACAAACTATTATTAAGAGTTTGTATCAAACTATGCAAGAATTGCAGAATCACTAACATGTTTGACATGCAAAAACAAGAAATAACATTGGAACAAAGAACAAGAGAATGTGTTTCATGCATTAAAGAAAAGTCTTAGCAGAACAGCACACCTAAGAATACTCAATTCAGCATGTGAGAAAACACTGAAAACTGATGCTTCAGATTTCACAGTAAAAACATATCTATATTAGATTGAAGAGAAACAGCAGAAATTCATAGCATATCAATTTAGAAAGTTATCAGAACTCAAGAAAAAATATGAGATTCATGACAAAGAACTTCTTGTGATAGTGAAAGCACTACAAGACTGAAGATCTTATCTTGCAGAAACAAGCAAGTCAATTCAGATCTATATGAATCATAAGAATCTGAGAAACTTTGTGACAACAAAGCAACTCAATTGATGACAGATTCATTGAGTGAAGCAGTTGACAGACTATGAATTTCAGATTCATTACAAGAAGAATAATGAGAATGATGAAGCAGATATCTTGAGCAGACAATCTGATCATGAAGATGTACAGATGATACATGCTGAAATTCTGAGCAAAGATAACAACAAAATTCTCATGAAGAACTTAGCAGCAATGTACAAGATAGAACAAGCTCTCTTGATGAACAAAGAACTTATTAAGATGTGTCATCACAGCAGAATCAAAGAACATCTAGAAGTTAAATGCACAAAAGATTTAGTGTGAAGAAGACATAATGTTGACAATCTTAGAAATTGAATCATCAAGATGATTGCTGTGTGCAATTCATGTCAAAAGAACAAGATCAATCAAGATAAAAGATATGATGAAGTAACATGATTAGATGCACTGAGTGCACTGTGAAAGTCAGTTATCATGAACTTCATTATAAAACTATCACTGTCAAAAGATTCAGCATGAAAGGTGAAATTCAACAGTATATTGATTATAGTGAATAGATTGACCAAATATACAATGTTCATTTCATTCAAGAAAATCACAACAGCACCAATATTGACATACACAATACTGAGAGAATTGATTAACAATCATGAACTATCAAGAGAGCTTATCATCAACAGAGACAAGCTGTTTACAAGCAAGTTTTGAAAAACACTCACAGCAGAACTCAAAATAAAGCATAAGATGTCAATGACATATCACTCACAGATAGACAAACAAAGCAAATGAATGAATTAGACAGTAGAAACATACTTGAGACACTATGTCAACAAAAGTCAAGACAACTGAGTATGACTGTTGTCAACAGCACAATTTGCATACAACAATGCAAAGAATGAAATCACAAGAGAGACATCTTTCTATGTGAACTATGACTATAACTCAAAGATATGATGAGATTTCAAAGAACACAGATCACAAAGTCAAAAAGTGATTTTGAACATCACACAGATGAAAAAACTGCATCAAGATCTAACAGAATGAATCAGACAACAGATGAAATGAGCAACAGAGACAAAATCATTTGAAGAAGAAGAAAAGATATATCTAAGAATGAACAACATACAGACAAAGAAAAGAAGCAAGAAGCTAGAAAACAAGAGCATAGAATCATTCAGAATCATATGAAACATCAAAGAGTTAAGCTATGAGCTAGACTTACTCAAGAAAATGAGAATACACTCAGTATTTCATGCATTCATGCTACAGCACTGCAACCAGTTCATATCACTTCAAATCATCAAAACATCTGTCAAATTCAACAAAGAATATGAAGTTGAGAACATTCTAGAAAGAAGAATGATTAGTGAGAAAGTTCACTATCTCATAAAATGAAAAGATTACAATATCTCAGAAAATATCTGAGAATCCAAAGAGAATCTCAAGAACTGCACAAGAACACTTCAATATTTTAAGAAAAAAAGTCAATATTAGCTCAGAAGAATGATGACATCAAGTCAACAAGTTGTGACATTGTTTGAGAATCTTCATTTTCAGTTTCATCATTATCACTATCAAGTTTGACAGCAAGACAGTCAGTCTTCTGTGAAACATGATGATTCATCTGATTCAATGTTTTCTGAAGATGTATGACTTTTGAAGAAAGTGCAGCAAGCTCAGCATGCTTGACTGCTAAATTTGCTGTTTGCTTTACTTATTTTCTTTCAGAGCAAAAGATGAGTTCTATTAAGAGACTTTCACAACACATTGACACATGAATGATCACAGCAAGTACACTTATCACATTTCAGTCAAGATTTCATTATGAAACAGTCAATGTTGCAATGAGCACAATAGTCACAAGAAAACAAGACAGACACACCATCAATCTGAATTTTCTTTGTGATTCTTAAATGATTGAAATTTTTAGAAAGCATTGTTGCTGATGACAAATGATGTGAATACTCTCACTTATATAGGTTCTAGAGAACTAGTGTCTGAGAAGAAAAGAATAGTGTTATGATCAAGTCAGAATGAACTTAAAGTGAACTGATGCATGTACACAGAGAGTGTACATTCAGAGAATGTTTAGACAGCAGTCATGTGACATCTTGACATGCTCAATGATGAGCTTGATGAGCAGACTTGATGAATTGCATGAGTGAGCTGCCTCAATGAGCTTGACAGTGAGGTCAACAAGTGAGCACACTATATAGTATAATCATTTTCCTTATAAAAACAATCATGTTCAACTTAAGTAACCATCTAAGAGTTAAAGTTCAGAACTGTTTCAGACCAGTCATTATATCAACAAGCACAAACTCTTAGTTCTACATACTCAGGGAATCCCAGGTTAGAATGTTACAAGATTTATGACAAGAAATTTCTTGCAATAGTGAAAACACTGCAAGATTGAAGATCTTATCTTGCAGAAATAAACAAGTCAATTCAGATCTATACAGATTATAAGAATCTGAGAAACTTTGCAACAATTAAGCAACTCAATCAATAACAGATTCATTGAGTGAAACAGTTAGCAGACTATGAATTTCAAATTTATTACAAGAAGAATAATGAAAATAATGAAGTAAATGTCTTAAGTAGACAACTTGATCATGAAGATGTACAGACAATATATGCTGAAATTCTCAGCAAAGACAACAATAAAATTCTCACAAAGAGTTTAGCAGCAATGTACAAGATAAAGCAAGCTCTCTTGACAAATAAAAAACTTATTAAAATATATTATCATAACAGAACTGAAGAACATCTAGAAGTTAAATGCACTGAGAATTTAATGCAAAGAAAACACAACATTAACAATTTTAGAAATTAAATCATCAGAATAATCACTATGTGCAATTTATGTTGAAGAAATAAGATTAATCAAGATAAATAATATGACAAAATAACACAACTAAATGCATTAAATGCATCATGAAAGTCAGTTATCATGAACTTCATTATGAAGCTATGATTATTAAAGAACTCAACATGAAAAATGAAATTCAATAGTATATTAATCATAGTGAACAGATTAATCAAGTACATGATGTTCATTTTATTCAAAGAAATTACAACAGCATCAGTATTGATGTATATGATACTGCAAGAATTGATTAACAATCATAAACTATTAAAAGAATTTATCACTGACAGAGATAAACTGTTTACAAGCAAGTTTTGAGAAACACTCACAGCAGAACTCAGAATAAAATATAAGATGTTAACAGCATATTATTCACAAACAGATAAACAGAGTAAGTGAATAAATCAGATAGTGAAAACATACTTAAAACACTATATCAATGAGAATCAGAATAACTGAGTACAGCTGTTGTTAACAGCACAGTTTGTGTACAACAACACAAAGAATGATGTTAGAAATATAACTCATGATTAGCATGACTAAGTGTGGTGCTCACTTTTGACAAATGAAATCATAAAAAAAATATCTTTCTTTGTGAACTATAACTACAACTCAAAGATATGATGAGATTCACAGAGATATGAATTACAGAGTCAAAAAGTAATTTTGAATATTGCTTAACTGAAGAAACTGCATCAAAATTTAATGAAATAAATTAAACAGCAGATGAAACAAACAACAGAGACAAAATTATTCAAAGAAGAAAAGAAAATATATCTGAGAATAAACAAAATAAAAATTAAAGAAAAAAACAAGAAACTAAAGAACAAGAGTATTGAATCATTCAGAATTATATGAAACATCAAAGAATTGAGTTATAAGTTAAATTTACTCAAGAAAATGTGAATACACTCAGTATTTCATGTATTCATGCTACAGCATTGCAATCAGTTCATATTACTTTAAAGTATTGAAATGTCTGTTGAACTCAACAAAGAATACAAAATTAAGAACATTTTAAAAAAGAAAATGATTAAAGAAGAAGTTCACTATCTCATAAAATAAAAAGAATACAATATCTCAGAGAACATCTGAGAACTTAAAGAGAATCTTAAGAACTGTATGAGAACACTTCAATATTTTAAAAAAAAAAATCAATATTAGTTCAGAAGAATGAAAACATTGAGTTTATAAGTTACAACATTATTTGAGAATCTTCATTCTCAATCTCATCATTATCACTATTAAGTTTAACAGCAAGACAGTCAGTCTTCTGTAAAACATAATGATTTATTTGATTTAAGATTTTCTGAAGACACACAACTTTTAAAGATAATACAGTAAGCTCAGCATATTTGATTGCTAATTTGCTGTTTGCTTTACTTATTTTCTTTTGAAGCAAAAGACAAGTTCTATTGAGAGACTTTCACAATACATTAATACACAGATGATTACAACAGACATACTTATTGTATTTTGATCAAGATTTCATTACAAAGCAATTGATGTCACAGCTGACACAATAATCACAAGAGAACAAAATAGATATGTCATCAATCTGAATTTTCTTTGCAATTTTTAGACAATTGAAATTTTTAAAAAACATTGTTGCTGATGATGAACAGTGTGAATATTCTTACTTATATAAATCTAAAGAATTAACATCTAAAAGAAGAAAAATGATATTATAATTATATTTGAAGAAATAAGATGCAGATTGACTTATATATGAAAAGAACATTTAACAGATTGTTTATCAAGACAGAAGTTATGTGATATCTTGACATGTTTGATAGTGAGTTTGACAAGTAAGCTCAATAAATTGCATGAATGAGTTAACTTAACAAACTCAACAACAAGATTGATGAGCAGATCAGTATATAGTCACAGTCATTTTTCTTATGAAAAGAATTGTGTTTAACTTAAATAACAATCTAAGAATTAAAGATCAGAATCATTTCAGATCAGCTTTTATATTTATAAGTATAAACTCTTAGCTTTTATATGAGAGAAATCTTCTGTGAGAACATTACATGCTGCATTCACTATTTAAGAATAATGAAGAACTGTTTGATGAGATTGTAGTCAGAAAAGTAGAAAGAAAGAAAAACAAGCTCTACATCAGTCTCAGTACATATGTTGATTAATTTTTAATAATCTGTTAATTAATAAACACAGAGAAATCAGAAAACATATCTTGAAACAATGAATAAATGCATTATTCATGATAAGAACAGATTTTAATTTCAAAAAAGAACTGCACTGCAACAGAATTTCATTTTGTATAAAGAAATTAAATAAAACTTCTGTTATAGAGTTCTGTCTAACTGTTCATGTTATGTATTCTTTAACAGTGTATGTTGACAGTACACTTCACTGTTCATTTCTTTTCAATGAAATTGATGTTGAGATTCTTATTTTTCAATAAATTCAGTCAAACTTTCAATTCTTATTTCATTCATTTGCAGCTGACTCATCAATAAAGACAAACTGATCTGTCATTCAATTGATTAACTGTATAAGTCATTTTGTATATAGTTTATGATTTTGTTGAATGACTTTCTGTTGTAACTATTAAAATTACAAGTATTAATTATTGAATCATTAAACAAAGATTCTTATCATCTTTCATATATATTTCATTCTCTTCAGAACATTAGACAATGTTCTAAAGTTGATATTGATTTTAAATTCATCTTAAAGAAATCATTTCATCTCATCACAATATGTTCAGAATTTTTTCTCAAGATATTCAGCAAAAATTTCTTTCATTATTGAGATCAGAGTTCTAAAATAATCATTCTTTTTAAGTCTAAAAGTCTGAAAAGATTTTCATACTCACTGATTGCTTCACATCTTTTAAATTTGTCAAATAAACATTTTTATGTTCTTGTGAATCAATGAGATCAACATTTTACAGAACAATTGATTGTTGATGAGGTCTCTAGTATACTCAGACAATGAGTGAGACATTGTTGATGTATGAGGTGCAGTTGTGAAGATCATGGACTTTGTTTTGTGATGATAGAGTGAGTGAATATGGAGGTGGCAGGATTTACTAGAAAAAGTGGTGGTTTTTTTGTCTATGATGTGAACGGCACAGAGTTTTTTCCCACACTGTAATTTTGGTGCCGAATCTGGCTAACCTTGATGCTGCACCTTATTCAACATTACAAGTAGCTGGACGTCATTGTCTGACCTGCGCCTGGAATCACGGCAGGGCGTTCCAAAGTCTCCAATTTGAGCCACTAGTCTGGAAATCGTCGGCCCCTGCCTAAGGATTTTTTGTCTACACTGGTGATGGAAAGCCGGCAATCTTGTCCGCAGAGCTATGGGAGGGGGCGCAGAGTATTCGCGGCCCACTTGGGTTGACTAGTGATGCCTTCATGGAGTGTTTATCTTCGTGGGACATGACTTTCGAGTCAATCAGGGATTGTCATAGTCAGGAGTAACGTGAGTTCAAGAGAAAAAAAGGAGTGAACAGTAGAGTCTCACTATAAGAATCATCCTCTCTGGACGACAAGGACGACCAGTTTTGACAAAATAGGGCTTGACACGTTCACAATCAGTAGGCAGAGCCAGACAATCTGATTCGTATATACACAAACAGAAATGTGCTTGAAGCGGTGGCGGCATTGCTCAAATCAATGCACAGTAAGGTAATCAACAACGTTCTGAGTCAATTTCGCGCAAGCAAGCAGCTTCGTAGTCGATCTAGATACCAGGTATATTCCGCAGCCTTGACCACCATGTCCAAAGCCTTATCAACACCTGGCCCGTAATAATCCACGCCAAAAATCCTCCTCTTCCCATTCCATTTCTTCTCTGCCAACGTAAATCTCCGTCCCCCGGATCCAGGCACTATGGGATTACTGGAGAGATTTGGAAATATGACATGAGTTCTCTCCTCGCGACCATAATGGGCGAGCCACTGCACCGAGAAGCTTTCCAGAAAGGGAAGTTGATTCCGAAACTGTTCGAGAACCGTTGGCCACTCGCTGCCAGACTTGATCGAAACATGTCGGAAGGCAAGCGCGCGAAGGCTATTCCGTGAGCGGACAACCAGCCCGGCGAGCTTGTCCGAATCAACATGGGCGGAAGCAAGTCTAAAGCTTTCAAGTTCATGCAACGCATTCGAAGAACAGAGGCGCTCGATGAATGAGGCGGAATGATCAAATCGGAAACCCAGCGATAGCCTCCGCAGACTGGTGGCGTGGACAATCAAGCCTATCGCCCAGTCATATGTTTCTGATGTTAGAGACTGCGAGAGCGATGGCTCTTGCACATGGCTCCAACCACTTCGGAACGATGGCTGGCGGTATTGCCACATCTGAAGTCGTTTCGCATCAACTAGGCCACTTCCAAAGTCCACGACGAAGGACTTGACTGGTAGGCTGGTAGAGTCGACGATGCCGAGGATTACTGCGATTGCGTCGCTCGGCGTGAGGTCATCGGACTCTTCGTCGGATCCGCCCGGGCAACGGAGGTGAAAAGAGCGGCAATTCGGCAGCTTGTGGACGAGGATATCTTGCAGCTTTTCAACACCGGGAAGAGGCGCTTCTATGTGGCCTAAAGAATGTCGATGCCACTGGAAGCCGCGCCCGAGAGTGTCATCGTCGCCCTTACTGATGAGAAGCGCTTGAACATGTTGTTGTAATTGCGCATTCTCTGACACCCCTTGCAGTTTCTGGAGACTCCTGCAGGAAAGGTCTGTCCGGATCGTCGTGAAACACGTACCAAAAGGGTGTAGGGTCTTTCGATGAAGCTGCTTACAGACCAGGCGTAGAGAGAAAAGTTGGTTAGGTTCCAAGGCGTGAGCGATGAGCTCGACTACCTCGATAGGTAATGTATGAAGTGTGAGAGCCATGCAAGGAGGAAATCAATCGTACGTGCAACCAAGGCTTCCCAAACCAATGGAAATTGCAGCAAGCCTCACCATTGAAGGTCAAAGGTGAGTTCAAGGCTGGGCGGCCCTACTTCCGACGAGTGAGATGATGCCACCTGGCACTCCTGGCACCGGTGCCTCCACTACCCCACGAGGCGATGGCCTGAGACAAGGAGTACTCCGTACAAACACGTCGATAGTGCTGGTGTACTGCCACAGAGCTGAAGTAGGATGACCGTCTTACAGGATCCCACCAGTCCAATAGCACTTCTACGTCGATCTATTAATTTCCTCCGCACCTAAAGTAGGTAACCTTGGGGCGGTGTAAAATGGATCAAGTCAGCCGCCATAAAGTCCACCATGAATAAGGCCACTTGATGCAATGCAGCATCGTTCGCTGGCTGCAATATTACGACCATTCTGGCGATTACAACCAACACCCGGATTGACTGATTATATCGATGCGAGCTGGGATCTCCACGTCGCGCTAAGGGGAGAATTTGCTTGCGAGTTGATTTAGGGACTCATTGACGCTCTTGGCGTTATACAGCCTGAGTTTGCATGAAGGCGATGGAGCATCCATAATGTTCTTGGGAGAGCTAAGTATTATCGTTGCTGGAGATGGTCAAGTTGGCCTGGATACGAGGAAATGTAGGTTTGGGTTAGCTATAACGCTTTAGATATCGGAGGACATGGGAGGTGGCACTGTGTATTTCAGATGCTGTGGGGGATTGCGTAAAGAACAGATGCCGAATTTGAATGTAACGTATTCTAGGATTGAGCGAAAATGATGTATGAGCGAAAAACTAGCCTGATCAGGCAGTTATTGAACTGAATCAGGCAGCGCTCGAGGACAGCGCAGCTTGGAAAGCTGCCTGATTCGGTTAAATAACTGCCTGATCAGGCTAGTTTTTCGCTCATACATCATTTTCGCTTAATCCTAGAAGACGTTAGGGTAGGTAAGGTATATAAGTAAGGGCTCGGGCAACCGCGCTAGTGCCACGGCAACAGCCGGATAGCCACAGCCTTACGGAGTACAGCTTCAGATAACCATGTCATCCAAGATTAGGCGATGTGGAAAAACAGATACACCGAGAGCCGGGCTTGGGCTTGGCCGTGTCCCAGTCAGAACGCAAGGCATCGGTAAAATTTCTACATGGCTCGGCACTCGATGCGAAGGGAAAGACCTACCTTCAGTTAAGAAGCTCGCCGCTGTCATGGCAGCACGTAGCCGTCCCCGAGGCGGAATGACAAAAGAAGACCCGCCGGATGCTCACGAGGAGCGGAATCTGTGGAATCAAATCGTTCAAGATATCAAAAGGTTAAAGACCATCTGGTCTCGCGCTGCGGAAGTGTCAAGTTCAATCAAAGAAATGGAGACGAGCATGGCCGAAGGTATGTGACTTGGTTTGGTGGATCGACCTCACTTCGAGGCTACGATGCGCTTCTGAATGTTTGTTTTGCGTTGCTGTTTGAATTCAGATTCACTCTTGTCATCAGAAGCCATGTTTACTCGCGCAAGCTTTCCAACTCCCTCTTCAGACATCAAGCCCCAATCACGGTGGAACGACGATGGACAGGCGTACAGTTGGATTGAAGAAAATTCGTTCTCCTCGACAGTATCTTTCCGTCGTCTTCTTTTGGCTCGTTATCCCCTGTTCCTTCAAGCTCGTAGGCTACTCTTGGCCAATTAAGCATCTTACGGAGAACGCCCTGTACCTGACCCTGGTCTACATCTCTCTCCTCACAATCTATGCCCTGATTACCAGAACCGGCCTTCGTCTTGGATCTACGCCTATTCTCTTGCACCGCGTTGCCGTGTGCTGTTCTTACGCACTCTTCGGCTTTCCCGTTGACCTGGTGGCATTGCTGGGAGAACTGTCCGCCTACCTGCTCGTGCAACTCTCGCCGTTGTTCGTCTTACTGGCGACTCCTTTTCATTTTGTCCATGATCTGTTTCATGTTGAGCTTGCACCTGAGGAGGTTGCAGCATTCGCACACGTTCTACTTCCAGCTGCCTTCTTTCGAATCCTGCCCCTCTCGTTCTGACACCAGCTCCCAACCAGAACCCACCGTCGCGCAGATGTCAGCGCTGGAAGCTTTATACCGCGAAGGTCTGAAGGTGTCGGAGGAGGAGCAGAAGATTCTCAATGAAGAGCCGAACGACGTCATCAAAAATGTCGGATTACTCACAGCTCTCCGTACCGCCAGCGAGTCGGACTCTTCGCGCATTCCGCCGATCCAGAAAGCTCGCGTCAACAAGCGACAGAGATTGGAGCAACCACAGAAGGCCGACGTGGATGGCGCTGCAGACTCTCCAGGACCATCTCCGAGTGTCGTCATTCCAGCTTCCAGACTCAAGGGATCGAGCGTACGGAGTGGCTCGGTAGTATCACTAACAGCAAAAGATGGGAAAGAAGCGGTCATTAAAACTGAAGACGGTGTAGAAGGGGGAAAGGCGACTCTTCCGGAGAATCGTGCAAAGCTCACAGTGGGTGCCGAAGTAGCCTATCAGCCAAGCAAGGAGGGCGACTGGATTCAGTGCACGATCATCTCAGTAAGTGGCGAAGGCAAAAAGAAAAGGTATGTAGACCTCGATTTCCTCCATGTTGTCTGTACTGTTTAAGACGCTTACACCTCACAGGTATGAAGTCCAAGACCCGGAGCCAGATGAGCGCGGTGCACCCGGTCAGATCTACAAAACGTCCGGAGACGCGCTGATTCCAATCTCCCCACCTGGTGCACCACTACCCGACTTTCCAAAGGGAAAGGGAGTTCTTGCAAGATACCCGGAAACGACGACTTTCTACCGCGCCAAGGTCATCAGCATGAAGAAGGATGTCTGCAGGCTAAACTTCGAGGGTGAAGACGAGAAGGATAAGGAGACGGATGTGGATCGTCGTTATGTACTTGAAGTGGGCAATAAGTGAGGGCCCTCACAGGAGCTTCAAGTCTCCATTGGCGTCTGGAGGGTTGGTGACAGGAGATACCCCTTGATGTACTTGAGATAGGCGTTATTGTGCCATCGACAGCTGAGGATGTATTGTTGGAGGACCTCGTGTCTATATTGGCGTACATTGTTTCCTGGTCTTCAGCAATAGTAATCAAGTCATCTGAACTACCTTACCTTTTGAACCGAACTGTGACAAGCTTCCAGGGCTTGCTGCAGCACGGGACGGGCCGATGTCAAGCTACAGTGCCTTATGCAGGTAAACCCATGCAGAGCTGACAAGCTGTCCTCTGCATCGGCACCGGCTCGTTCTCTCTCTCCGGTGCTCTTACATAAACGTATAGAATATTCAATCTTTTCCAGCTGCTCTACATTTTTATCGTATGGGATGTTGATGTTCGGATAAGGTAGTTGCACGTCATCGAGCGCTAATGTAAGATAGGCGAAAGCCAAAGGAACACGCGCCATCTCATCCCTTTAATCTGTGTTGCGCGCTTCAGGGTTACTCGTCTGTAATCAAGCCATCGATACACAGAGTAGTCACAAATTATCTTTACATCCAGAAATAAGACATATCCCACATTGTCGTCGGCGCTCTCCCCAGGCATATTCGAAGCAGCCATTTTCGTCACGAAAAACGCTTGTTCGACAAGCTTCGAGTCTCGACACCCTATCAGCAACCCCCGATCACTGTTGCGCCCCCCTGCTCTCACCGCACACACGAATTATACGCCACAGATCCATTGCGAAACTGCACGCTTACCTCGACGAGTCACTAGCTTGTCTTACATTACACCACAGCAGAACCGCGCAACGCTCAGCTGAGGCGCGTAGCCCGGCCGTGCAGTCCTGCAAGGATGGGTGGTCAGGTATCAAAGATTATGGGCAAGATCTTCGGGTCGAAGGAGATGCGCCTCCTGATGTTAGGGTTGGATGCTGCCGGGAAAACAAGTTCGTTACCCCCCGCTGTCCGCCTTTCTCTTCGAATCAGCCCTCCGCGGCATGTGACTTAAGAGGGGGCTGACTCGTTCCGGTGTGCAGCAATACTATATAAATTGAAGCTCAACCAAGACGTCACGACTATTCCGACAGTGGGCTTCAACGTCGAGACGGTAACGTACAAGAATGTCAAGTTCAACGTGTGGGATGTTGGCGGACAGGATAAGATAAGGCCGTTATGGAGACATTACTTCTCCGGTGAGACCAGGACGATCTTAAAAGGCAGGTTTAGATGAGCTGATAAAGGATATTGTAGGAACACAAGGACTCATCTTCGTCATTGACTCAAACGACCGCCAACGCATAGAGGAGGCAAGGCAGGAATTACATCGCATTATACTGGACAGAGAGATGAAGGATGCACTGCTACTGGTGTTTGCGAACAAGCAGGACATCCCTGGAGGTATTTCAACCCACCCCAATGAATGAATGACACTGGCTGATGTTCGCTCGAAGCTATGACGCCACAAGAAGTTCAGGAGAAGCTCCGGCTAAGCCAGCTGAAGGACAAGCTCTGGTATGTAGTACCCAGCTGCGCTACCACCGGAGAGGGGCTATTTGATGGCCTGGTACGTTCAAATTCGACCCAAATGAGTAACGTTCCTAATACCTCTGCTAGGGCTGGCTGTCGAACAACATCAAGGCTCAGCCACAGCGTTCCGGCAAATAGCTGCAGACTCCTGTTCCACGTGTGCCTTGGTTGTTTTGTACACTACGATGTTAACTGGCTACTATCGAAGGTTTTGGGTCTCTACAGAGGCTATACCTAGGTCTTTTCTTTACCCTTTAATGCTTGTGTTTTCTTTCATGTTATTTCTACCTCAGTCATTGCGTTACTTCACAGCGTCACGAGATATCCCTTTGTAATTGTATCGGCCGGCCGGCCGGCGAAGCTAGAGACTACTTTTAATGCACCATTCGAAGCTCTTACTCAGCTTGTGAACCTTCAATCAACTCTAGTAGGTAACCAACTCCTTCCTACAAGGTCTCCGAAGCCCGCACCGAAAACGCAGTCCCTTACACCGCAATATATGCACCACCACCAACCCCTCACCAACATCCTATCCACGACCTCAACGCCCAACCCCTCAAACACTCCTCCACAACTCCCGCAAGTCTCCCCCTTCAACAACCCCCCTCCCCAACCCCTCCCCAACCCCCCACCCATCCCCCACCTCACCCACCACCCTCCCTGGCCTCCCCGCCACGACCGAAAAGCTCGGCACGACCAGCCCCTGCGGCACAACCGTCCCCTCCAACACCTTAACACAGTCCTTCAGGATCGCAAACTTGCCGATGACGCAGTTCCGCTCGATATGCACGTTGGAGCCGATGACGGCGGCTTCGACGACGGTGTTTTCGCCGACGAAGACGTGGTCGCCGATTTTTAGTGGATAGTAGCTGTACACGCCGCGGTGGAGCTTGGATGGGGGGCGCAGGATGCAGGAGCGCGAGAGGAAGACGTAGCGGCCGATGGCGATGGCGATGGCAGGTTTTTGGTTTGGGGCTGGCGGCGGGGTGGGGCGGGAGTGGGAGGGGGGTTGGAGGGTGCTGCCGGTCGTGGAAGAGGTGGGTGGAGGAGCGGGGAGGGTCTTGTGTAGGTCGCCGCGGATGCACACGTCGGCTTGGATGACGGTGCGGCCGCCGAGGATGATGTTTTGCGTGCCGTGGATTTGGGCTTTGCGCGAGACTTTGTTGCCGGTTTCCTGGGTGGGGATGAGGGTTAATTTTGCTTTCCAAGATGCTGGAGGGGTGAATGGCATACGGTCTCGATGTATTCGCCTCTGATGGCTTTAGGAGGCATTGCTACATTATTGATTTCTGTGTTTGGGACTGATGGCTTTCCTTGGTAGTTCTGACGGTGCGATGAGGGCGGTGAGTAAGGCGGTGGCAGAAAGTTCGTGTATAAACTTCCGTCGCGTGTTGATTTTGTTGTTACTTCGTGTCATCTCCTGAGCAAAACCATCGAATGTATTTTGCCTTTTTTTGAGCAAAAATTCGCCCTGCCAAAGGTGATATATATACCAGTGAACAGGAGATCTCTCTAACGGTGGCGGGTAGCCTGGCTCAGTGGATTTCGATGAAACATCCCTCCACATGATCCAACGTCAATGCCCTGAACTTAGAAAGCCTCCTTAAATACACCGAGTTCGATCCCTGGTCTGCTCGAGTGTATTTTTTGCTTTTCTTTTTGTCTTTCTTATTCATTATCCTTTCAGTCTTAGCTTGACGGGCCATCTGAAGTCTCTCCCATGAGCCACTCAGCAACATCGCTGACGCGAAAAGACAACCCGAGCTGTCAATCATTACTTGTTCTATATCGTACAGTACACATGTTTCTCAATTACGTTGGTCCAAAGGCTAGGGAGACGAGTTGAAGCAAATATACTTGAAGTCACTGCGTCTTTCAATCGACTCTCGTTTGGCCATCTAATTGTCTATGGCTCGCCAGACCATATGCTGTCAGCGAGTTCCCTCACAAGCTTCAAATTTGCTATCATATCGTCTCTATTGACTGCATTACCCGAGGAGTGACTGGCAAAGCCGCATTGTGGACTCACGCCAAGCCTCCCCAAAGCCTCCTGCCTTGCCTCGCCGTTGCCCTCAGCAATCATATCTGCGGCCCTATATACTCTCTTTTTCATTTCTTCCTGGTTCTCCAGCTTCGGGAACTTCGATGTTACTACCCCAAGGATGGCGTTTTTGTTCTTCGGCAAGAATTTAAGTGGTTCAAATCCACCAGCGCGGGGGGTATCGTACTCTAGGTAATAGGTGTCGACTTCCAATGCGCGGAAGAGCTTTTCGGCAATTCTGTCGTAGCCACCTTCAGAGAAGTGGCGACTGTTGACAAAGTTACCTCTGCAGAGATGAACGCCGACATGCATGTCCGCAGGACGTTTTCTGATACAGTTATTGTACAAGTCGATGTATTCGTCCAGCAGTTGGTCCACAGATTTCGTGTTTGCTTTATCGGCTTTCCAGCCAGCGAGCATCTTCTCCGAACAGAAGTCTGAACGAAATCAGCTTTTGGAGGGGACGTGGGAGCTGCAAAAGATCGTACATGCAAGGTTTGGATCATCAAACTGAATGTTTCTCAAGCCAGCATTATATAAGATATCCAATTCCGCCTGGTACGCCTTTGCAATGTCGGCAAAGTATTCCTGATCGCTGTTGTACACTTCCTTGGGGTATGCCAGACCCTCCTTATAGCGCATGTGATACCAGTTCGGGGCGGCAAGCGTCAGTTTGCAGTGGGGCACCATTTCTTTGGGCACGATGCTCTTCAGGTAGTTCCATTGGTCAAGGTATGTGCTCCCAGCGTGTTTGATCTTTCCTGTGCATATGACACTCTCAGCGGGCTTGTAGCCCTTCTCCATGAAGGCGGCAATGTCGGGCATGTATTCGCGAAAAATATCTGGTTCCAGTTTCTGGATTTCTGTGAAACCTTCGAGTCCGGGAAAGAAGGTACCCCAGAACACTGCGACCATCACTACCTCTAAACATACGCATAGAGAAGGATCAGAACATACTGTGTCATCGGTATTCGCCATCAGATACAGCATGAAACCCGAGCTTGATCTGGAGATCTACGATGTCCTTTACAGCTTTGTCCTCGATGTTCGAGAGCTCGTCTTGTTGCGCCGTGCCTTTGTCAACGGCATCACGAATTCGGAGCAAATCATTAGGACGGAGAAGAGATCCCAAGTGTTCCGCACGGAAGGGTGGATTGCGATGTAATTGTCCCGCCATTCTATCGGTTACTACGTGATCCCGCCACCCTAACGAATGGAGGTCGATAACGAGATAGCGAAGGTCTTGGTGCCGGGTTCAGAGCAAGTCAGACTGTGACTCGAATCATAGTCTCACCTTCAGTAACATTGACCAACACATCAGGAATTATGTTAATGTTAAAGAACAACACAGGGCCGGTCTCGTGTTATGATCGGCAACGACGTCTATAAAGTGCCGAAGTCGAACCCCACCATACCCCACCATACTCCACATCACAGTCATCACCAAGCCTGAGAACGTCAAGGTACTACGTACTTGTAGATCTCTGACAAAGTCGTGCAACAGGTCCTAGGTAGTGAGCTACACCAGTTCAAGGAATAGCCCGACATTGTTGGCTGCAGGGCCTTGGTGTTGTTGATGCACTTAGGACATACATCCCTCCCGGATCACAACATCGGTATTTCAGCGATGTCCATTCAACCAACAATGGAGCACGACGAAACTCTTGAGCTGGATACTTTGAGGGACCATGCTTTGGAGGACGACCTAAGAGGTTTGGGCATATGCAACAAAAGTCAACCCAACCGCCATGAACAGGAGCAGAGGTCACCGTCACCATTGGGACTCGAGCAATTGCCTAACGAACTACTTGACTACATCATTTCTTTCCTCGATGTCGAGCCTCCATCAACGCTGAAGCTTAATCAAGACCCGTCCTTGGAATTGACAGTGTCGACGGTCAAGGCTCTCAAGAATCTCTCCCGAACCTCCAATCTCTTCCGAGAATTCTCTTTACCACGGCTGTTCGGACACTCCCGAGTCAAGACCATCTGTTACAAGGTGCTTGTGAACAAACAGCTCTACTCGGTCTCATTCTTCATCGACATGATCGAATCGTACCTCGCATTCCTCCGCTCGAACAAACTCCTCGGGCACGTGAAGAGCCTGGTCGTCTACATCGACGCTCCGCCCTCCGACGCCCTCCGCGAGATCGTTACCGTCCGGAAAGCCACGTCCATATGGCAGGTTATCCTTCCCCACATCAACCCGCAAACCATCACCATCATCGGAGAACCGCTCTACCTCGCCCGATCCATGCTCTGCGGCCTTTCCATCCTCCACCAATGGTTCTTCGACATGCCACTCCAAATCGTCCGGGTCTCACAAACCGCGCGTCCCTCCACCAACCCCGAGCACGCACACACCTCCACAGCACTCGGCCTCCTCGACGCCCGGCCCTGGACGCACCTGTCCCTAAACGAAGGTTCCGCCCTCCCCGCCTACCGATCCTACGAATACTATCTGAAAATCACCCCCTCCCTCCTCGGGACCCGGCCGCGCGAAACCGTCTCGCCACCCCTCCTCGCCCTAGCCTCGACCCTCACGTCCCTGCATTACACCGCGACCTTCCCCTTCTACAGCCACGTCGACAACGTCCTCAAGTACGCCAAAGCGATGCCGCTCCTCGAGAAGTTGAGCTTGCAATTGGTTCCGGGGGAGGAGAGCACGGCGTTCGACGACCCGACAAGGACGGCCAAGGTCAATTTGGAGGATTGTTGGATGGAGGTCGATACAGGGTATGAGCTGGTGGTGCATGCGGTTGTGGAGATGGGGGCGAGAGAGGGAGGAGGGTTTGGGGTGTTTAAGAGTTGGGATTGTGGCGTGGAGGATGTGAGGGTGGGGTTGGAGAGTAGGTTTGAAGAGATTGGGTCGGGGACGGGGTGGAGATGGTGTGGAGATGGGGTTTGGAGGCGTTTTAGGGATGCGTAGGGTGGAGGGTGGTGGGCAATGAGGCCCTGGCGTCAAGTTGAAGCTGTGGGTCATGGCGAGTCTGTGCTCATGGGTGTTGGCAGTTGGCATTGTCTTGCGATACCAAGTGACAACGAAGGTCAATGCGTCGAGCTCGTAGCAGCGATTATCTGACTGATGATATAGCCATTCTGGCTATTGCACGTCACATAGGACTTATGTTGGATGAAACTGGAAGCCAACTCAAACCAGCAATTTTCTGTCTAGAATCACGGCAGATTGAGGACACAAACAGTGGCTCCAGACTTTAAATATGTCTCATAACATCGTTTTACTGACAGCTGCTCAAGCTAGAGTAGGATGGCACAATCAACGATAGTAACAGGAAGGTTCATCATAAGCCGGACGTACAAGTCATCCCAGCGATGTCAACCCAACAGCCATGAAAACGGTCAACAGCAACACATGCTGACCATTCCGGGACCCCCATACCATTATACGCCAAGCGCCTCAAGCTCTCGCCTTCACTTGTGCCATAGTCTGACTAATCCTCCCTCCTTTCCCTCCCCCACACCTCATCCGCATCCCGTTTCCCATTCGTCTCCGGCACGAACCAAAGCACAAAGGCAAAGAAGCCAGCCGCCAGGGCCGCAAAAACGAAATAGACCTTCCCGTTCCCACCCAACCAGGTATTGAGAATGGGGAAGAACTGGGCGACGAGAAACGTTGAGATCCAATTGGCAGCGAGGGCCCAGCTTTGCGTGGCGCCGACGGCCTCGGGGCCGACGAGTTCACTGGCTAGAATGAAGGGGACGGGGCCGAGGCCGACGGCGAAGGCGGTAACGAAGAGGATGGTGGCGATGGCGGAGAGGATTTTGATGCGGAAGAGGAGGGCGAGGGCGAGGAGGAGGGCGTTGGTGCCCATGCCGGCGATGGAGATGAGGAGGCAGGGTTTGCGGCCGAGTTTGTCGGTCAGCGGGGAGAAGGCGATGGTGGCGAGGAGGTTGATGGCGGAGACGACGACGATGAGGAGGGAGGCGGTGGTGGGGAGGAGGCTGGAGAGGAGAGACACCGAGTACATGATGATGCTGTTGATGCCGCAGAGCTGTTGAGCGAACATGACGCCCACGACAGCGACGATGGCGCGGTGGTGCGTTGGGTGGAAGACGACTTTGAAAATGCCGACGTCGTCCTTTTTCGACGCTGCTTTCTTGGAGGATGGTTGTCGATGGCCGTCAGGGGCCTGGAGGAGGCTCTCTTCTTCGGCGGATGTTCCTCCCGTTTCGTTCGTGCCCCAGCCGTCCACTTCTTCCTCCACGTCTGCGTCTGCACCCCGGATCCTCTGCACGATAGTTCGGGCTTGTGGTGAGCGACCGTGGTCGACAAGCCACTTCGGGCTTTCCGGTACCAAGAATAATCCGGCCATCTGCAAGAGTCCGATGCCTCCAGCGACAGCAAGCACTATCCTCCACAGACTTCCTCTGCTTAAAAAGTAGCCCAGTAGCTGCGTGATAAGGACGCCCACGTTGATCATGATCTGCGTCAACGCCCCGAATAAGCCCTTCGCCGTTGGAGGCGCAACTTCGGCGATATAGATGGGCACTACTACGATCGCAGCACCGGCACCGACGCCACTAATGAATCTTCCAATAGTCATGACCCATATGTTCGGAGCCAGCGCTTCAAACACTGGACCTAAGATAAAAAAGATCGTGGTTAAGCGCATCACAAGCAGACGCCCGTACTTGGTAGCACATGGTCCAGCCGCCAGAGCGCCCAGAAGACCGCCGGGGGTGTAGAGGGAGGAGACCAGGCCAAACTGTGTAGGGTTCATGCGAATGCATTGCGGAAGTCGCGGACCGGCGAGGAGGGTTGTTGAAACGGACTTCTTCTCGCAGGTAATCACGGCTTGTGGGGCGTTGAGCTCGGCCTGTTGTTATCTTAGCACAGGATATACGGCGTTTTTGAGCAGAGGAGAGTAGTACGAGATGATATCCATATTGTAGAGGACCTATCGTTGTGGTCAGGATCACGAAGATCAGGTAAGCAGTAATGTCGTGTGTCCAGGACCGCGGGCTCGAAGGTTCAGAGGACGCCATTCTGAGTCTTTCTCGAAGTCGAGCGAGTCGACACCCGTACTATCTCCAAGAACTAAAGGAAGCCACGCACTACTTCAAGCCATGATTATAGAGCTAAACTGACTGGGTAGTATAAGATGCTCCTGACAGTGGCCTCAACCCAGCAGTAATAATGTCTAGAGTTGCACAGAAGTTAAGGTAGGTTCTCACGGGATACAGTTTGTATTACATAAGCAAGCATATGCACGTGGACTTCCACAAGGCACAGGGGCCAGTGATATAAGATCGTGATGCACCAAAAAGTGATCACGAAGGCATCATCACTCCTCGTTCTCATTTGGGGTCTGAAAGCTGCATCGTTCCATCCGTTCTTCCCGCACTTCCGCTGACGTACAGCTACGGCACAGCTCCCTATGGCTGCTTGCCCATGTAAGAGCGGGCTTTCTTACATACAGATGCTACATGGACTTCGAACCGACTCCGAATCTTGCATTCCCTCACTATCTATCCTATCCATCCACATGCTAGCAAGGTGTATCGTCCAGGGCTTTGGCTAAGCTGCCGAGCAGCACATCATTAGCTCCTACACTATTGCAGTAATCATGAATCTTACTAATCCTCCCTCCTCGGCCGGAGAGGCTACCGCCACTACCGCAAGGGCTGCCGCAAGTGCGTCTGCAACCCAGCAGAATTTGAGGAGAAGTGTCCAGGCTGCCTTTGATGGTAGGGACACCTTTCTCTGCTATTCGTCTGAGTAGCCCTAGCCTGTGTTCATGACTTGTCTCATGATATGATATCGATGGATCCTTCACTCTCTACCTTTATGCGTGCCTTTCGTATCAGATGATTTTATTCCCTCTACTTTTCTCTTATCCTAGTTACGATTCTGGTCTCGGACACGGTGTCCACATTAATGCTCTCCCAATAACTGGCGTATTTCGATCTCCTCCATCAGTATGCTTTTCTGGTTCGACTAAGCTTGGAGCGTCTTCATACCAGTTGTCACACGTCACCACGGTTTCATTCATCTGATTATCTCTATCAGAACCGTCCGATCCCAAGAAAATGCTGTCCGGAGGCTATACGAGCAAAGTCCGGGTTCATGATCGGTACAAAGTCGTCGGCTTTATCAGCAGTGGTACATATGGCCGAGTGTATAAGGCTCAGGGACGGAATGGCCAAGCGGGGGAGTTTGCTATCAAGAAGTGGGTCTCCCAATGATACCGTTTGAAGCAATGCAGCTAACGTGAGCTCTTAGATTCAAGCCCGACAAGGAAGGCGAGGTGATCCAATACACCGGCATTTCCCAGTCAGCCTGCCGTGAGATGGCACTATGCTCTGAGCTATCCCATCCGAATATCATTCATCTTGTCGAAATCATTCTCGAGGACAAGTGTATCTTCATGGTGTTCGAGTACGCCGAGCACGATCTCTTACAGATTATCCACCATCACACGCAACCTCAACGGCACGCCATTCCCGCACCCACCATCAAGTCGATTCTTTTTCAACTTCTAAACGGATTGTTGTACCTTCACAGCAACTGGATTCTCCATCGAGATCTGAAGCCGGCAAACATCATGGTTACTTCTAAAGGCGAAGTCAAAATCGGAGATCTCGGCCTCGCTCGTCTCTTCTACAAACCCTTGCATTCGCTGTTCAACGGGGACAAGGTCGTCGTGACCATATGGTATAGGGCGCCCGAGCTTCTTCTTGGATCTCACCATTACACACCCGCAGTCGACTTGTGGGCCGTTGGCTGTATATTCGCCGAGTTGCTGTCCCTGCGACCCATCTTCAAAGGCGAAGAAGCCAAGATGGACAGCAAGAAAACGGTGCCCTTCCAAAGGAACCAAGTTCAGAAAATCGTGGAGATACTCGGTATGCCCACCAAAGAGAACTGGCCCGGTCTCGTCTCCCAACCAGAGTATGGACAGCTACAATCAATATCAGTTTCTCATGGGGCACGGAATAGCAGTGGTGGCAAACCACCGAGTCTCGAAACTTGGTACAATACAACCCTCAAAACCTCATCGTATCCTCCCTCACCAGCTTCCGCCACGCCGGGTGCAGATGGCTATGCCCTGCTTTCAGGTCTGCTCGAGTACGATCCGGCCAAACGACTGACAGCCAGGGAAGCACTGCAGCACCCGTATTTCACTCAAGGCGATATAGGCAACCGAGCGAACTGCTTCGACGGTATCAAGACTGAGTACCCACATCGACGAGTGAGTCAGGATGACAACGATATTCGGACGAGCAGTTTGCCTGGTACCAAAAGGGGTGGACTACCGGATGACAGCATGATAGGCCGGCCAGCTAAGAGGTTGAAGGAAGGCTGACATCTACTTCACATTGTCTGCGGCAATAGAGTGAGTGGCTCATGGTTGTCAACAACGGGAGATAACGTCACAGACTTCCCGCCCTCGGAACCAACGTCATCCGGGACGTAGGTCAGAGCTTCAATGACTGGACCGGCATAAAGCCGTGGCTGCGTGATACCGGCCGCGGTGGGCTCCCAATACTCAGCAAGCGGCATATGTGCATTTGTCATTACAGTAAAGCTGAACAATCTTCGCGTCGTTTCGAAAGCTGCCCCAGGCCTTCTATCACCCCATTAGCGTCCCTGGAAAATCGAAACTGGCTAGCGGAAAAAATACCTAGCTAATCGTGATCGAAGCGCCACAACCTTCCGGCGGCGATGTCACTGGCCTGAACAGAAAGTTAACAGAGCCTTTAAAAAAGACAAACATGCATCCTTCGAGCCTATTCAAACTCCAACATCTCATGTTTCAAACTCAATCTTGAAATCGCCGGGCGTCCGGATGCTACCCCACCAGCTGGTGGATGTACCCGTTTCGCCTGATCTTCTGCCCCGGGCTCCTCGGGTGCGGCCACCGGTGTACACAGAAGCGACGCGGGTAAGAGAAGAATGGAGACGACTGAACGTTCTGGAGGGCTGTCAGAGGCACTTCATCTACTACGAATGTCTAGCTTGCAGTCGGCCAGCAAGGTCGCTGGGTTCAAGTCGGAGAACCTACAGCTCGCTGGTTCTATGCACCATTTGGGGCCGTCTTTGTTCAAGGTTGCGGGTTTTAAACCCACTATCTGGGCTGATGCGCTCTTATACAACCACATCATGGATGTATGCTTTATACTCTAATATCAAGCTTCAGGGGTCATGACTTGGACTTGAAGATGTTCCGACGGTGTGAGACGGTCTAAGAACCAGCGACGGGAATGATAGTTACGCAATGATCAGATACAGCTAATACCGTAACCGGTCCAGGATCTATCCAGTTCAACTATATCCAAATCATAACCGGCTTCACATCGTACATCAACTAGCCCCCTGTCCATTCTTTATTTCTTCCTTCCCCTTCCCCTTCCCTTTTCCCCTCCCCTCACCCCCACCCCCATCGCTCCTCCCAACTCTGAACATCTCCACGCCCATCCCTCCTTGCTTACACTCCCCCTGCGTAATCTCCTCGACGGCCTTGACCAAATCGAAGCACGTCCCCTCACTCACCATGCTATCGCCCTTATACTCCGCATGCCCCCTAACGAAATGCCTGATCCACTTCGCCGCTGTCCAGAGATTCCCGTTGGCCCGATTGCGGATGAGGTCGAGGTAGCGTGCCAACTCACATCTGGTCTCGACGTCGACGTTGACGGAGTTGAGGTAGCTTTCGACGAGGGGGACGAGGCCGGGGAATCCCGCTTCGTCGGCCTCGGAAGAAGGGGTTTGGCCGTTGATGATTTCGTTGATGGTCATGAGTTCGTATTCGTCGTCGACGGGACCGAAGGGGGTGGGTGGGCGACTGGCTGCTTGGGCGGGGGTGGAGGTGCCGGATGTGCCGTTGGCGTTGGCGTTGGCGTTGGCGTTGGCGTTGGCGACTTTGACGGGCCGCGAGGGGAAAGGGTTTTTGCGGAAGAAGAATCTCCGGTCGTTCACGGCATCACGGGCGTGTGCCGTTTCCATGTTTTCGGTAGTGCGGGCGATTGGGATGTAGAAGTTGAGGTCGAAGCTGAGGATGGCGCGGGTGATGAGGACGATGAAGATGGCGAAGGCGGCGTTTTCGAAATCGGTGAGTTGGATCTCCATCGGTCGAAACTCGACCCGCCAGCCCGTGTCCTTGTCGTGTGGCGGCGGTTTAAATCGCATATGCTGCCAGTTTGTTGATTGTAGGTTTTCGAAGTGGTCGGTTCTGTTGAGGTCCAGCTCCTTCAGGTCCTCGGCGAAGACGACAATTGGATCACGGATGAAGAGATGTGCGAAATGAGTGGCAAGCAGATCATCCATGCCACCGTCAACTAGACGTTGCTTCAGAACTTGATCGACGACAAGATCTGGGTCCATGTATTCCTTCCGTAATCGGGGGTCTTGCGAGATATAGGTCGAGTTCGATGCATATCTGGATTTAGGTATTCGCCATCGGTCGTTTTTGAGTGGCTGATAGAAGTCAGTATTGGATCATGCCTGCTCGGGGTTTGGTACAAACCCTTTCTCCCAGTTCTTCCGGCGTCCTATCGTCGACGGCCCGGCTGATCTGATTCCACCGCACGTCCGTATCTGCCAGAAAGCCTTTGTATATTGGTGTTGCTGCGGTCAAAGCCAACATGATAGGTCCCAGAGGGCTTAACTGATCATACAGTCGCCGGCCTTCCGTGATATTCTTGGCCTGAAACGTGATTTGCAGGCAGCAGCTGCCCATCCCAAACGCCATCGCATCCATATAGATGTGATTCTCTTTAGCGGCACCATTACGGACATCATCATCTTCAGGCCACTTGTGGAGATCGTAATTGATTGTAGGGTCTTTAAAAGGCCAGGGGGTATTCTCATCCCTAAACACCGGTACGTTGATTTCCACCTTGCGACCTCGCCGTGACCGAATGTTGGCGGCTAAGGTTGGAAAGCGAATGTGTGGGTTGGCTATTTCGTCTGGAAGGAACTGTGAACGTAACCTTTCGCCAGAGGGAGGATAGTATGGACATATGAACTCGTCCGCTGTACCTAAACGGGGAAACGTAGTCATGGTGATCGGGTACTCGTTTGCTTCCATGTGGTCCTTTGCTATAAATCGTCTGATATCGAATCGATTAATCACAGCCAACATCCAGATGTAATCAAGTAAACTGACCGCAGCTTCATGTTCGGTTCAACATCCAATAAATCCTTGAATCCAATTCCCCAAGGCTTGCCGGGAGTGGCCTCAAGCATGAAGCGACCGAACTCTGGATGGAATACAGGAAGCGTGTCGCTTTGACTAAACCATGTCAGTCTATTGATTCCTATAGTTTAATTGTATCTATTACCGTGCTACGTTCTGCAGGTCTGGCACAACTCCTCCATGTTTGCAGAGATCTTCATCGGATGCCAAGGCCTTCAGGATATCCGCTTGCCGCAACGACAGCTTGACCTTTCGTTTGTTCTCTTCGAATGCGACAACAAGATATTCGATCTGCGGTGTAGCTTAATACTGCTGTCGCGGAAGTACTCAACAGCGTGCCTACTTCGTCCCCCCAGAGTAGCGCATCACGTTCTTTCCCCTTAGCTCGTCTCCAGATGGCAAGCAATTGCTGAAGCAGTGTCAATCGCTGGCTTGTTCGCCTTTACGTCTGGTCCTGTCTTACCTCAATACCCCATTGTCTGACGTGACTGGCGTTCTTCTTGGCTTCCGGCCAGGCCAGAGGTGTGCCTACGGCTCTGTGGTTGCATGCATCAGCGGCCGCTCTTGAACTCTTATACGGTGGTAGTTGCTCATACAATAGCCCCATATCGAAAGGCGTACGTTTAACAGCACTGATCTAAACAGTACCGGCTCGGTCCCTTGGGTATAGCTGCAGAGTCTAAGGAAGATTATGGGTATGATGAGAACTAAGGTTATTATAATGGCGGAGACCAAATTCGCTTCTCGGTCAAGAAAGCATCAAGTTAAGACCTTGCTGGCCGATGTTGTTTACTCAGGCTTATTCATGGTGTCGCATCGCTCCGACAGAATAATATTCAAATCTCGAGTTGGTGACGTAGGGACACCGTGGAAACTCAACACGAGGAAGGGTCCACGCCGACAGGCCTGTCACCTTAGCTCCAGGTATCGCCGGCTTGGAGGATTATCTCTGGGCATATGTACCGATCTCTGCTTCGGTGTAAAGTGAATGTAATTCGTAAAGATTCTGAATAGATTCGGCCATGGTGTTGCTGACCAATATGGAATGCTACCTAAGGTACAGATACCTACTAAGGTAGTGGGGGAGATACCGAGTACCGATACCGCATCCGCATAATCGATAAGATAGCCGATTGAACCAAAGGTATCCGCTACCTCACTTTTTGCCTTATTAATGTCATGTGACTTAAGTCTTGTGGAGATGATTCTCATCAAACGAAAGGGCGCTCGCTCTCCGTATGTATGGAGGTAATTTAGAGAGGTGGTTGATGAGTCAACTGTAACATGTCCCTCCAAACAATACATTATTATCCGGTGACATATTTGCTTCGATCATAATTCCGACAATTTGACGTAAAGCTGCAGTACCCTTCTCGGCTTGGCGTGCATCCCATAAAATTTGACAGCTTCTAGACATACAAGACCTAATAATATCCAACACAATGGCTGCGAAAACCAGAAAGGCATTGTATGCAGGCTCAGGTACACGATAATCTACCACTAGGTGACAGATCTTAATCCACCAGTCCACAACCATAACCACAGCCCAGACCTATCCTCTCCAGCTCGCATAGCCCGAAGCATACCCTACCCAACTTGCCAAAGGACCCTGTACTCCGACACCGACTCGGACTCTCCCTCTACATCCAACGCCACCCCCCAAATACGACCTCACAAAAGCTGTCAAACCTCCCATCCGCATCGCCCGCCAGAGCATCTGCACCTACCCGTCATGGCCCCTCACTCACTCACTCACTCACTCACTCCCTCCTTCCATCCATCCATCCATCCATTCCGTTTCCGTCCAACTTTCTCCTCCTCGTCTCCCAACATCGCCATCCCACCAACCAATCCCTTCTGCCTTCCCCCCAAAATCCCCCCCGGCGTCACATGCTGCCCCTACCCGCCTCGCGAACCAAACCCCGCCTTCAAAAGCAAATCCCACGTGGCGCTCCGTCGTCGCAGGCGAGCTGCATGATCCTTTCGGTCGCTGCCGCGACCCGATCCGTCCCCGACGCGACCGAGGTCCGGGGGCCTGCGCATCTGACAGCTCGATCGGCGATCGGGCGCGGGGCGGGAGAGGGGGGGTGGGCGTTCATCGAGTTGGTCGGGGAGTCGTCGTTGCGGCAAGCCGGATGGAGATTTGGGGGGTGGAAAGATTGCATTGTCGTCGATTGGGAGCAGGACCGCGGTGATGGAGCACGAGGCGGCGTTTCAGGATGCCGTCCTGCAGTCGTGACATGACATGGCATGGTTGGGAAAAGTCGGACGACTGCGGCCTGTCAGCGGGCTCGCGTAATACAGGGGGGATGCGGTGTCCGGGTCGATGGCTGTATCTTGTAGGGACTGTCATATCGCTGTGTCAGCAGCAGCGCCGAAAGCGATTCCAGATAGCCGGAAATGATTGCAAATTGAGATGATGTGATTGAATGGTATGATATCTCTACATCTGTGGCTCTGTCTGTTGGTGCGCTGAAAACTTGAACCCATCAGCCGCTCCTGGGTGTCCCCCAAACGAAACTGAAACTCCAAATATAGCCCGGTTGTTCGAAACCCTCATCGCTAAGGCGGTATCATGTAAGAAAGCCTCTAATAAGGCATGCCCGAGGACCCTGTACAAATAGCAAAACACCGTAGGATGTCTAGGCATTACAACCTCCAAACACCTCAAACTGGGCCGTTGACGGTTTCCCAAAGAGACCTTTTCCATCTGCGTCCACAGACCTTTCAACGCCCCCACATGGTCCGATAGCTGCGGAAAATTGAAAGTGGAAATCGCTCGGTTATATGACTTGTATACTGCTTTCCGTAGACTTGCGGATGACATTCGCTCTGCAACTTCGTGGTAACAATGACAACGAACCTCAACACGGTAAGGAGTTGGGGCCCATGGATTTTGGTCGTAAATTGGGCACTCCGGCCGAAGCCTTGGAACCCATCTTGCGTGTCAACTTCGCGTAATCTAAATCGAATGTTAGCTGGACCTTGAACAGAGAAGAGCCCAATGTACTAACGTAGACCACACGCGTTGCACAATGTCCGGGCACCGTCAGGACCCCTTCGCCACTCGGGTGTTTCTGCTCGATTGCAGCTATGACATCTACCGGGTGGTGCAGCTCTCTGGACAAACGTCAGTCGCTTATCCGACCTGAATTGGGGGGCACTCACTCCTCTTCTCTTCTTGGCATCTGCACCAGCGAATCCCCCGCCGGCTTTGAACTCGTCTTGATACCCACCCCCATCTTCGTCATACTCGCTCGAGCCTTTGTAGCCTTGTTCGTGGGCACGTTGTTCTGCCAAAGCCAACTGCTGAGTGAGAAGTACGTCCCGTATTCGTGCGAAAGAATCGTAAACACGATGGTGCTGCCTTATCATATCCTCACACTCCGCCAGCGTCGGTAAGGACCCGGGGATGGGTCCCGATCGTTGTGTTTGGTGCGCATGTGCTGAGTAATGTCTGGAAAATTCCAACATGCGGCCGCTGCCTTCCGCGATCTAAGTATTCTTAGTACGTTTACTCCACATGTACCAACATCACCGACTTACTTCATTCAAGGAGGTTTCGAGGTCGAAAATGTCGAGATGACGCTTGACAGACTCCCCGTAAGATTGGCCGCCTAACGAACCCCCTCTCGATGCTGCTTTCCTCCCTTCCTCGGCGCGATTGATCTCCGATCCGTCGGATCTCCAGGTGGTGGGATGCGAGTTATGGTATGGATCGGGAGGGTGATATGGCGAGGGAGCGATACTTGGTGGCTGGGATTGATATGTATATGAGGGTTGATAGGTTCTATATCCATTCTGCGTTTGCGAGTTCATCGGCCCAGCAGGGTTAAGGCCAGAGCCGTAAGTGGGTGAAGTTCGCGGCTGCGATGGATTTGGCATGTCCGATCGTGCCGCGTCACTGTAGGCAGGAGCGGTTCTCACTGGCTGGACATGTCCGAATTTAGAGTCGTGAGTGTTGATCGTCGGGGGATTGGCGTCGCTCGGATCAAAGGAGTTTTGTTGTGGGTGCAAAGTGCGTGGTTGATAAGTCTGAGAGGAGTACAGGCTGAGAGGTTGGCCGTGCGAGAATGGATTTGGAGGACCTTGAGGCGATGTGGTTGGATGTGAACGCGGGATCGGTGTAGTTGGCGTCAGGATTGGAGCTGTATGATGGCTTTGTGAAGAGACTGCCGGTGCGGAAGGTGGTGCGGTATAGGAAAGCGGTTTGTCTGCGGCCAACGCCTCGTGTATTGATGGTAGAGATTGCCTGTGGGTCGCGGGCGGTTCTTTATCATTTTCCGATGTTCGTCGCGACTCCGGCGGGGAAATGTAGCCGGCAAGTCCTGTCACTGAGCTGGCAGTGGAAGACGGATACGAGTATGGAGGCGGCGGGCCTGGATACATGTTGGAAGGCGAGATTAAGGGTGCGGTGGACATCGTAAGTGCCGCCACTGATGGATGCTTCTGGTAGTGTTCGGCACTATCCCTCTTAAGTTTCTCCAGATCCAGGTGATTGAAGGACGGCAGTGCGGTGCTATGAAGCAAAACAATCAGCGTAAGCTCGGTGGAGAAAATGGGGAAGGAATTGTTCGTCTGGAGCAAAGTGTACGGACCTTTGCCTACTGCCGGCATCCAGCGCCTCCATGGCGGAAAACAGAAGCCGGCCAATTCCCTCGGCTGAGCAGTCTTGCGATCTTCAACGGCTCCCTTCACTCCTTTACTACCAGAACAGATAGTCGTGTTCTTCCGTGCCTCCTGTCTGTTTCCGACCACGTAGTGCGTGGACGAGATGCGGCACTGGCCGCGCTCGAGCGCGGTGACGGATTGGGGTTCCCAAACTCCTCTCCCGTGATCTTTGCGGTTTTGATGCAAATTCAACACCGAGCAGTCTCGCGAATAAGATTTGCGATGAATCCGAAAGCAAAGTCGCAGGCTGGAGAGCTGTGGTGGTGGCCGTTGACTGGGCAGTGGAGGGGGCAAACTGGGAGAAGGGCGCGGCCCAGATAACCGTACTCGTATCGTCACCACTTTGCGCCAAACCCTCCAAAAATCGACAAATCCGCTGTTCTGCCGTCCGATTTCGACAGTGACGGTGCGGAATATAATTAACAATTTGGTGGATTGTTATGTGATACGACAGCTATGTGGAAGGATGAGACGATATGGTGCTCCTTGTGTTCGATGGTGGAATATGGTTGTTGAGTGTCTTTTGGTGAAGTCAAGGCGAGTGAGATAAGTGGAGGTAGGCAAAAGATCCACTAAATTCAATAATGATCATGTAATGATCGATATTAATAAGGTATAGAGTAGAGTGAGTTTTCCAAGGGGCGGGGGGGGTAAGCAGAGCAGGACAGGGAGGAGGACCTCCCACACGACACGACAAGAGATCGATAGATCGCACGCATTGAATTCGTAACTACGAGTACGAGTATGGGTACCTTACTTTTGACTGAACTCTAAGGGTACCTTTACCTGACCGACCACACGACAGACACACATCATAAGGTATTGCTAGTGCGTACACCCATGCATCTCCAAGTACCCAGTGTTCGAATATGAAAAGTACGAGTACAACTCCGGACGACTGTCAGTTCCTTTCCAAAAGAGGCATGGCGGGAACAGCCGAGCAGCAGAAAGGCGATCGGAGATGAACCGAAGAAGCGTCGAAGTAGGTAAGAAACGTGTGATTACCATACATACAGACCTTTTCGCTTTTAGTTACCGTAAAATAACAATACCAATGTATGTTACTCATCATGCCACGTGAACCTGACTAAGGTACAGAACCCGAGGATGACACTTCCACGGTGCGAGCTTCGAATATCTCACTCGTGACTCTCTCACAGATATCAATATTCATCTCGGAGGAAACAATATCTTTATCAACAAATCTGTCTCTCAAGAGTGCATGGATCAGTTGCTACGGTAAAGGTCCTCCGTATGCTTGCTCGTACTCGTACCGGGCATTGGCACATGTCTCTCTCGCAAGCGAGAAAGCCTACCAATCTGGGTAGGGGAGCTAATGATTTCACCTATGAGGCCATGAAGTTGGAGGGTTCATGCACAGGAAGGTTGAGTACCTGTTGTGTGGTCGGACACGTTATATGCGGCAGCAATGTCATCAAGGCATACACTGTGATAACTGATGAGATTGGGAAAGAGTCGTGCTTGTTCTGTCGGATTTCTTATCTGGTGGTCATTGCTGTGATTCCTCCAGAACGTCTAGCCAAGGTTCTGACATATCTTCTCACGCATCTCAGATTCGAGGTTACATGGTATGGTCTCACGGTCGATGCGGCGTAGCTGTCAAGCCTAGATCTGCCGAAAGATGCAGCTTATGTGTACATCTAGGGACATATCGCTGCATAATCATGCAGATGCTGATTCGTGGACCCCGTCCACCCGTTGGCGCATTGAGCGACCGGCACGAAAGCATCGAAACGGTATCATGCCTGAGTTCTAACCCGTCGTTCAGTAGCTGGAGACTGTTACAATGCCACAGCGCTGTGCAGAATGGCCGAATCCCGATCCAATCTTTTCCCCCAGGGTGCAAGTGCTTCAAGTCAACTTCAGGCACTCCGATTCGAGTTTGGCAAGTGAGTCTACGGGTACGTGCAGCGGTCAAACGGTCGTAGGCTCGTCTTTGTGTTCTTCTGCCCAGATAGCAGAGCGAGGGTGAGGCCCATTCGGCGGTTGCTTGCACGGAATAGTGCCCAATGAAGCACAACACTTGCAGGACGGCTGCCATGTGCGAACGGGCGCCTCTCGAGGGAAGATCACATCAGACAGCGGCTTCGGGATGTCGCTCCACTTTGATTGATGTTTCTCTCTTTGGATTCTCTTGGAGTTGTCGCTTGGTCTTCCAATCCTCTGCTGTCTACCTTCTGGAGGTTTAGTCTGCTATGTGGGAATTAACGAATGGTACTGCAGGTTTCATCACTTGGAAGAAATGTGTCTTCGGTTCCGGTTCTCTGGGATGGCATCTGCATCAAGCCGTGGACGTTCGTGATGTCTCGATCGCGAAACCCACGAACACTTGACCAGCTCCGCCAACCCGCAGGATCAGTGCCGTCAGATGTTAAATTGCCCGATCGCATCAAACATCACATGCAGAACACACGTCCCAAGCCCTCTGAGCCTTTTTTCGTTCCTGGACAGATCACACGAAACCAGCATCAAAAGTCGTCGAGCTTCCACTCTGCAACCTGCAGACATTGTCTTGACAATGCACCCCGAATCCGTTGAAGAGGGATATCGGTCAAACCTCTTCAACGGAGAGAAGAGTATCAATCACCTAAGGTAAGACTCGCGACGAACGAGTCGGCTGAAGTCAATAATATTGGCGACATACATTCGCTTTCGGGCGTCTCACCGAAAGGGGTTGCATTGCAACCACGACATAATATGGTTGTCCTTCGATAGGTTCATCCTGATGTTTGACCTTACCTAGTCCGTTGTGTCCTGGACCGGGACCAATATCGTGGTATCGAACCTTAACTTTAAGTCAGCCACCACGAGAGAGCATGGCCCCGTAGCCCGGACCAATGCAGAAAGAAACCCCCCACGGCCGCGGTCCTCCAGGTAGATCTCTGAGTGGAATCAATCAGGGTAGAAAAGCAAAGGAATGAAAGTTTCCTAGCGTCGAATGCTTCCTCTGAGATGTGCCAATCATGCTGGTGAGGGAGGAGCCGTTTGAGCCCTCCCATCATCCCATGGGTTTGTTTCCCAACCAATCGGACGAGTCTTCGTTTCCGCCCACACGGGAACTCCTTCGCTGTTCCAGTACTACCTACCTTAAGTACTAACAAAGCTTTCGATAAGGTAAGACGAGTTATATTACGGTCTATACGATGACACACGGTAGATTACAAATCCACGTATATATACCTAGGTAGGTATGTTTCCTTTGTTGTGTTCGGCCGGGGTCCCCGGGGCTTAAGGTCAAAAGGAAACTAAGGTAGCTAGGGCGTTCTGACACGATCGGCAATCTGGATCGGAGCTTGTACAAGTACTGTGTAAGTACTGGCAGCCACGAATCAAGATGCAGAGCGGAGCTTAGTCCGGGGCCTGTGATAGCCAAGAGTATTCGTGGATTACGAGTATATTATCATCCAAGTCACCGACGGACGAAGAGGATACATTCTGATTATTCTAACTTTCATCTTGGCCGCGGGAAAGCATTGCTGCCCGATCGCTCAAGGGTAAATATAAAATACGATACATCATCATCTAACCCAGGTAAGGTAAGGTAAGGCCCACGGGTACCATGGTACTGTACCTTGGCTACCTCGACGGTACTTCCCATTGAAGCACGATCGATGATCTCGATTGCAAAGTCAAGAGCCAAGCGAGAAACGGCCACCGCCGTACATATACTGTGTAAGGTAGTCGAGGATTGTCTTCCTTTGTAAGTTAGTTGTACTCTACGGATTACCGGGACTGCGGTTCTATGACTGGTCGCACGCTTTCTCCTTCCTGACCTAGCATCTGATCGTAGACATCATGGACTTCCATCTCACTGTCCAACACACAAGGGACTCCAACACCACTGTCAGCAAAGCATTTGTTGCTTCGGCGATCAAAAGCTGAATGGGTGTGGATACATGTCAAATCTGTGTAATCTTACATCCAGCTTACAGCGACTCCTAATGTACAATACCATACCAATCTCAACACTCGAGACATTCAACAGAAACCCTAAGGTACTGGACTGCGCCATTGCCGGTCTCTGGCTCCTGACTGCATACAGGAAATCCATCCTCCCCTTCTCGTCGATCTGAACTGCTGACAGGTCTCAAGCAGTCGCAAGCCAAAGCTAAGCTGGGACGCTTGAGGCAAGGTATCAGTTCAAGTCGAGTTACATAGACTCATCAACTTGGCTTCGGTACCCCCTCGGTTGGCTTGCACTTTTCGGGTCGTGGCTGCAAAGAACTAACGAACGTTCTGATCTTTCCATACCTTAGGTCCGGTGAGGGCAGAATCCATTACCTTCATTGCGCCTACCACAATTATGAGCATCATCACAAACTCGCAATTGATGCGACGGCCTCTATCGAGCAATGTTTTGACAAGAGTGGATTTTGGGGTACTCAATTAACTCCTCTCTGTTTCTCCATCCATCCATCTGAACCATCCTGCCACTCACTTCAGCAGCAGTTGATGACCACAGAGTGTATCATCATTCAAGCCCTTGTTGAGCACTTCTGAATATCGACTTTTCTCTTGGCAAAGCTTGTTTCCACTTTAGACACACAGTTCCTCGGCAGCTCAACTCACCGGCACCTTCCGACGCTCAGAGAAATTAAATTGGGCAGCGATTTTCTCCCTTTTTCCTTTTATTTCATTGGTGGTGGATCTACGAGTCCCCGGGTCGGCAATTGCACGCGAATCCCATTGCCAGTTTAAGAGAAAGCCACAGCAGCGCTCAGATGTGGTCAGTGCTGAGCGCCAAGTCCTGCCCTCTATCTCGCACGAATGCATGTTGGAGCTTTGCGCGAAAAGGATCCGTACTTATTACGAGTCGTCGTCATACTGTAATCCATACGTCCTGGAGCAATGTGGACGAGCACGAGCACGAGCACGTGGTGAGTGACAGCATCGCAGCTGTCATTGTTGCGTACATATTGCGAATGGTCAGGTATAGGTACTCGATACCTACAGAACAGTACCGATACATCAATGGTACTCGGTACTGGATCTGGCGATCTAACTTCAGAAATTTTTAGATCTCGGCTCGGGTCACATGCATGTGCATTTGTGTCCGTTTGTGCGAATACGGTAAAGTTACAATACGTACACCGACCGACGGCGTATTCATACATGACGCGACACGCCCCGAGTGCCCTGGGCTTTTGCCACCACCAGATGACATCTGATCGGAGATCGAAATGGTGGTGTGATGTTTTATGCATAAGGTACACGCAGCCCGCCGCTTTCGGTATAGCTTCGCTTTGACCCTTGCACTCGACTTGCTCTTGTCCTTCGAAAATGGATGCGTCAGGTCTTCATATGCGATAGATTACTGTAGATGCGAAACTCCCACTCCCACTCCAACAAGTAGCGAGCGCAGCACCTCATCAAGTCCGCGGAAGCCACTGCGCCGGCTCTCGGCTGCTAAATGCACGTCTGATGTTGACGAGTATGTGTATGCGCGACTCCTTTCGGCTTTTCGAGAAGTCATGCTTCGTTTCATGCTCCGTGTCGGCAATCGAGAGATCTCTGATTTTTCTTCGAGACGCTTCCTTTTGGGAAGCAAGAGCCGCCCTCTGACTAGGATAAGGTAGGGTCCAAGCCGATTGCCGGTACTACCTTCATGGGACATACCCTCCCTACCTTAGGTAGTATCTTGGGCAGCAATTGGACAATAGACCGTTCCTCCTTTCCATACCGCTCTGAGAGACCATCCCTTCCACCAAGGTACTTGTACCTAGACGTCGGATAAAGGAGCTGTAGGTTACCTACCTACAGTACGGAGTTCGGTAGGTAGAGTGCCTATGTGTAAGTACCTACCTTAGGGTGGTCACCACGGCCTGCAAGTCTGACAGCTGTCAAACATGCATGCCTTCCCCTACTTTTCACCTCCATCATGCGCTCGCTACGCCTCCTCCCCTCACTGTTACCGTTGTATATCACTTTCGCTTTTGGAAGTTTCATACTTGTTGTTCTCCACGCGATGTTGCTCCACTAGTCCTCTTCTTTCTCGTTCCAGAGCTCTGACCTTCATCCTACTCGAGTGGTCCCCTTGGCATCCGCCGCAATCTAGGACGAGAGGGCAATTTCCCTCCGTCAAAACAAATTGTGATTCAAGCTGCTTCATTGGGCTCCATCGGGTTCCATCGGGACACCGTCCACTTCACTTCTTTTCTGTGAGATAGAACGTTAGGTACCTTACCTGCAAGCGAGGGGGAGCGAGAAAACATGCTGCAGAACTGTCTGCAGAACTGACTGCAGAACAGTCAAGACGACCAATCAGCTCATCATTGCATCTTGGCAGATGCGACAACTCCCAATGTCAAGGCACCACAAGACTCTCAAGACCGTCCCCTGACCCGAGGGCAACCGCATGGGCAATCACCTCGCGGACGACAGGTCCATCTATCGGGGTTGGTCGGAGCACAGCCGCAATGACATTCGAACAGAAACCATCAGCATTCTGCCGCTCGAACTCGACACACGGTCACTTTTCGTCCCTTTTTCACTCCATTGCGTGGGATGCTCGCCACCGTCCTACCCGACTGAGTCCCACTCACCAAAGCAACTTCCTCCTTTACCCTCAACCCAGGCGGGTCAAGTGGGCGCCGGTTGAGCTACTCTCCGCGTGCATTTTTCATTGGCTGTCACGACGCCATCTGTACTGTTGTCTGTGTCAAGGTTCTTGCCCTTGATCGTCACTTGGTCTGAGATATCATTTCACTGCATAGTCACTCTCGTCCGTGCCTGCTACTCCTGTAAACCCGTCATTTTTCTTTCCATCAAAACCAGAGAGACCATATCATACATCTCGAGCACGAATCAATGCCAATAAACCAACCGTCGGCTTTGTAGTGCCCAATGGCAGGCAGATACCACTCTCACTCAAGTCCCCCCCAACAAGAGCAAGTACCTGGCGTCATGAAACACCACAAAGGCCTCGACAGTTCGTGAACCACTCTCCACAGTCACCTCGAACCAAAAACACAACCCGACCTCTCCCTTCCGTTCATCCACCCAGAACCCTAACAATAACTGTCATCATCCAGCACCCATCTCCACCACATCTACTGCATCACTCTCACAGGCACGAAATCCAACCCGGAGCCGCCATCACTTGAAAGGAGTCTTCTCCACCTCGTCCAGCAAGCTGTGACGTGGACGCATTGACTTAATACAGGCACAAGAATACGTTATCGGCCATTCTTCCCCAACGATGGAGGCACCCCGCCCCGCGTGAATCTTCACATCCACAATATCACGTCACCCTAGCGCTGCTCTTCAATCCCATTATCAACAGCCGTACGTATCTGGCTCCAACGCTCGCTCGCGGCTATCTATCCATCCTCATCACCCCAACGCCATCAAGAACCAACTCAACCGAACATGATTCCTGATTCCAGACGAGCGTCCGTGTGTTGTACATCCGGGATACCGTCCTACCAGATTCCTAACCCTTGAATGACACCAACGCTCTCTCCAAGGTGACAGGACGAAAACCACGCATAGCATTGCGAAGGCAGTCCTTCCTTCATCCCCACCGTCCGTCATCGAGGGCTGGGCGCGACGTATAGGGCTGAGGTAGACGCAGCGGGGGTGCGTGGGATAGAGCAGGAAAGGAAAGGGAAGGGAAGGGGAGGATATCTGGTAGTGATAGGGCAGGGGGAAAGTGGGGTAGGGAGGGCGAGGAAACATCCAGGAGAAGTGAAGTGTGGTGTGGCGTGGGCGCAGAGCTCTACCGAACCGTCTTCCCATATACATAGTACACCGCACCGACAACGAACTCCTTATCTCCTGTACGCAACCGCGCGAGGATCCCCGACTGATCTATTAACACTGCCCTCACGCTGGTCGGACTACGTATAGGAGCCGTCCGTCCATCCGACTTCCCCTCCCCTCCTCTCTTCCCCGCGACGTGAGAGCATACCGTACCTCACCTTACCTACCTACTCTACCTTACATTCCCTTTACCTAGTCAGTCAGGTCAGTAAGTCGAAAGTCACGTCCATATACCCTAGGAGTATAAGCCCGACGTGCTACACACACACACACACGCATGCTGTGTAGAGTAGAGTAGAGTAGAGTAGAGTAGAGTGGAGGAAATGTAGAGTAAAAGTCAAGGACTCGTTTCCTTTCCTTTCTCTCCGCTCGCTCGCTCGCTTGCTTGAGCGACTTGGTTATTGGTAGGAATTTATAGTTCCGTCGAGCTAGAGCTGGAGCTGGGGATACCTACTTACAGTACGGACGGGACGCGTAGAGGTCAAGGTGCGTGTCTGTTGTCGTTCGTTACTACTGGGAGCGTTGTTTACTTTGGGGTTGTCTGGGGAAAGGGAGACGGCAGGGGAGGTGTGTGGTGGAGCAAGCGTGGAGGGGGAGGAAGGGCTTTGGGTTCGGTTTGGATTAAGGTAAGGGGAGAGAGAGAGGGGAGAGAAGCGAGGATGGGAGGTTCGTGGTAGATGCTGTGCGTTTGTGTGTGCGTGTGTATGCCAGGAGGTCCCTTTTACATCTGATAACTCATCCGACCTCTCCAATCCCCACAATGATTTACAGAGAAACCCGAGTACCACCCCAGAAACCTCACTACTCCACCACCCCACCCACCCCACCGCACCCCATCACATCCACTCCATCCTCCCCATCATCAACCGCAAGCCATCAACTCACCAACCCCGTCCTCACCCTCGCCTCCCCATCCCCATTCCCATTCCCATTCCCAACTCCAATCACGCCACCAACCCCACCACCACCACCGCCACCTCCATCCTCCATCCTCACCATCTCCAACTCCTCCAGCAGATCCGGAACCATCATCTCGACCTCCTCCTCCCCGACACCAATCGCGGCCGCGATCAACCGTTTAAACTCATTTCCCCTGTCGCTCATGCCCGCCGAGGCCATGTTCTGCACCACCTCCTTGACGAGCGCGACACGCGTGGCTTGTTCGTCGTGCAGGGCGAGGGCGAGCTGGAGTTTGGTTTGCATCATGTCCGCCCCGGTGGTTGAGGGGTCAGTCTCGAGGGAGAGGGAGAGGGGGGGTTGCGTTTCGTCGAAGGAGGCGACGGAGGCGGCCGAGGAGGAGGAGGGATGGTGGTTGTGGTTGTGGGTGTGGATGTGGGTGTGGTTATGGTTGTGATAGACGGATGGCGAGAGGAGGGATTCGCGAGCACGGACGAGGGCATGCAGGGTGGCGTGCTGCGTTTGTTCGAGGAGGGATTCGTTTTCGCGCACGAGGGCGGCGCATTCGTCGCGCTGGGAGTGGGTGAGGCTTTCGTCTTCTTCTTTGGTCATGTGGAGGAAGTTCTGCTGACGGATTTGGTGGCGTTCGCGGTCCATGCTCTCGTACAGGCGCTGCGCTTCCGACAGGTCGGCTTGCTTCTCTTCCAGTTCTTTGTCGAAGGCTGCGGCGAGTTTTTCCGTCTTTTCAGATATCAACGGGGCGATCTGGGAGGTTACGATCAACGCTGCTTCGGATTGGCAACCGGTCGACATGAACGAGAGGTTACCCGATTGGGCGAGGACGACTTCTCGCCCGTTTGCTTTGGAGTCGAGTTGGAAGGGTGATGAAGATGCTTGGGGATATCGTTCGGTGCGACGGGCGTTCAGCTCTCGAATGAGCTCGTTCGCGGTGACGCCCTTTTTATTCGGGATGTCGCCATCCGCGCCGTGGCCAGAAAAGGAACGGACACATTTGCGCGCACCGTTCCGGGCTGCAATGTGTAAGGGAGTATCACCGGCTCGATCTTGTGTGTTGAGAATCCTCATGAGATCTTGGCTGGATCGCATTTCGCTCAGCTTGTTGATGATGGTTTCGGAGTAGTACCGGGCGCATTTGAGCTTCGACAAGCTGATTGTTGTGGCGGCGAGATGATGAAATACATTTGCTCCGTACGAATCTCTGACATCAATCGTATCTTGAAGTAAATGGACAAGCTTAGGCATTGTCTGTTTCTCAAAGTTGTTGGTGAACAGTACCGCTCTCATCAACGGAGTTTCTGTATCGACAGACATGACTGCTTTGTTTGCTCCTCGGGTGACAAGACTCTTGACTACTTCGATATCTCCCATGGCAGCCCCCCAGTGAAGCGCTGTGTGACCTTTATCGTCAATGGCTCTGTCAACTTCAAAATGGGCCGGAGGTTCTGGCGGCTTAGAAAAGTGCGTGACGCCTTCTGCAGCCGACAGCATGAAATAGTCAAGAAGTTCATCCGCATACATTAAATGCTGTTGATCGGCGACGGAGATCATCCCCACATGATTGGACCCGCGCTTGCGCTTGCGTGACCCTGCAGACTGCTGTGATAAATGTATCACATCCTCCTCGTCCGAACCAGAGATAGGAGAATTGCAGAGACTGTCATCATCGTTGAGTTGAGCGCTGATGTTGTCGTAGTGATCCTCGCTGATCTGGCTCGGGGCCGGCACTGGTTTTGTTTCTGTTCGTTAGTAGTTATAGTGTGCGATGTGAGAGTGAGAATAGACATACTAGGGGCTCTTTTAGGTGCAGCGATCGCTTTGGGCAACTTTGGTTTGTTCGAAGCGGCAGTTGTATGCTTCGGTGCCTGAGGAGGGCTCTCATTGCCCGGAACATAATCGAAGATGGGCCGAAGCTTTTCAAGAACACCGTTACGTTGCGCAAGGTCGCGGCCATCATGAAGTGGTACCCAGGTGCCTTCAAGTATCGTCAACAATCTATCAGAACCTCCTCTCAACGATCGTAGCTCGAACCTTGGTACTTTCCATACCCTCCTTGCACCTTTTCATGTACACCTTTCTGCACCTCTCTCTCCAACACCCTGGTGCGAGCTGGCTTGTCAAGGTCCGCAACCTTCAGGATGTGCGTAGCGTTGATCCAATCGTCCGAACGTCGTCTCATGACATGGTTTCCATTGACGTTGTACTCATACACCGGTACCTGAACCAACGTTAACATCACTTCAACTGCATCTACCACCCCACCCAGTACTTGTCGTCAAGCCCCCAGATGGGAAGACTCACATTACTGTAAGTGGCAGAGAAGATCTTGCCATTGCCACCTGCCGGAGCCATATCGGGCCACAGTCCGCTCTCCAAGCTGCCGTTTGCTTGCGCGTGCTTCAGAACAACGAGTTTCGGGAATGTGCTTCTCCCAGTAACGAGTAATGCAGAGATCGCTATGGAGCGACGAGAAGATTCTTTGTATGTCGTCAGGCGCACTCAAGACATCCGACAGTCCGAAAGTGGTCTAGATTGCAGCAAACACGAAACGATCACCGGGGTGCGGGTCGTTGGAATTGGGGGGACGTGAAGACGCGTTAAGTGCTGGACTAGCGTCTCGCTTATACTTATGTCATCACGCTACGCCATTTCAAGGTACCAACATCGTTCTCTGGACCAAGCCATATTAAGCCAGCAATCCGGCATTGTGCTCTATCGACGAGGATGACGGTCACTGACACAGTGAAGGAAGCTGTGGGGCTTGGAGATGGGGCCCGTAAGTCAACCAAAGCAGCATACCTCGTCAACATATTTCACCACAAAACAACTGCACACGCCCCAATGTTCATCTCAATACAGCACTGACGAGCGTTCTGATCGTAGACGCCCCGCCCCAGACCACACCCGCCTCACGAGAAGCCATGTCCGCCGCCCGACTTCCGCTTACATACCGAGACAGTTGCGCGCACCTCCTCATCCCGCTGAACCGCTGCCGGTTCGAAGAATACTACCTGCCTTGGAAATGCGAGGTACGTTTCCCCAACATGGACACCAGGGAGGGTCTAAGGAGGTTCTACGGTTGAAAAGACGAGTATGGTGCTGAGATGGGTGTTATGACAGACCGAAAGGCATAGCTACGAGAAGTGCCAGTACGAAGAGTTCAAGCTGCGGGTCGCGAAGATGGATGAGCTTAGGGCTGCCAAGGGAGGAGCGCGGAGCAATTGATATTGTTCTCAAGTTTGCCAGTGTATATACGCTTGGTTCGGTTAGGCCCAAGAAAGGGTTTTGCAATCTAGTCGGCAAGAAGGGCTCTGTTCTGTATGAACTGTGCAACTCGGGTTACGCGCTTGTACTTTGACCGGTTCGTCGCCATTGTTCAAATGTCTACCACTCGAGCTTTCGAACAAACTGTTGATCGGCCCGTCAGCTCGTAAGCTAGTCACTGCACGGAGATGCGCTCAGCAAAGTTCCAGGCCCACGCCTTCCCTGACTGCAATCGCGACAGCAGCAGTGTCTAGCCTCAACAACCGCGCTGCCTCTGTCTAGGTCAACATATATCAAACTGATCCCGCAAGTATATGTTCATGCAGTTCGTTTTCCCACTTCATCGTCCTGGATATAGGACAGGGGAACCTATAGCCCTGGCACAACACGCCAATAACAGTACGACCTTAAGGGTTATCTCATAAGTACCTTCGCAATCACGGTCATACATACCGCCCCGTCGAACTCTGATAGCTTCGGGATCGTGTAATCTGTTCAGTTCTTTCGTTACTTCCTTATTCTTACGGCTGAAAGTTGAGCTAGTCCTCATAACATATGCATCGGAACCACATTTGATGGGAAGCATTCATTCATCGTACCAGATCCGAATTAGGCGTTGTGATAATATGTCTCCGTACTGTGTGCCGGAGTGCTCTCGCATAACAACGTTTTGCGGGGCCTGAAAGATATGCCAGGCAGTTCTGCCATCCTGCCTTATGCCACGCTCATATCGCCCTTCCAGCATCTGTGCTTTCGCTAGGGCCCCGTCCTGTATGCCCAGATGCAGAAAAAGCCATTTCTCCTAAAGCGGAGCGACCAAGAGCCCTTATCCAAAATGCTCGCATTGCAACCCAGTCAAAAGCTAAACAAACCACTCCTCCTCTTACCAAGAGGATAAATAACCAAAGCGCTCAAAAACAAGCCAACCGTGATCCCAATCGCAACCTGAATCATCGAATACCCCACGTTGAAGACCATGCTGTTGATGTAGGTGTCCGTTCCTGCTTGGGTCCCGTTGCTGACCGTTGTTGTTCCGGTGGCGTTGCCTGTAATTTGATTGGCAGAAGTGACACCACTGACTAGGGAGCCGCTGGCCGCCAAGCCAGAAGGGACTTGGACGAAGATGGCGGGAAGGAGAGCGGCGGCCGCAACTCCGTGCTGGAGGCGAGAGTACAGATTGCCAAGAACGCCCACGGCGAAGGCACCAAGAGTGTTGGCTATCTGGGTATTGGAAGTGAATCGTTGGGCGGAGAAGTAGTTGACGACATAACCGGCAAAGGCGATGACGACCATGACAGGAGCTTGTCTCCATTTCGCTTGGTTGATGACTATTAGACACATGGTGAAGCAGGGAACGAATATGAATGCATAATACGGTGGTAGAGAAGTTGAGCAGGTCGTTGCGGATGTTGCGTGTCTGTCCATGAGGCCATAAATCGCGGTGCCTATTGTGATGCCGAAGCCGAGGAAGAGTGAGTAGATAATAGCATAAACCATTCGTACAGACCCAGCGACGATAGAGCGGGATTGGAGTTCCAGGGAGCCGCACACTGGATGATGTTAGCTACCCGCAGACCGAAGATGGAAAAATCGGCAGAGAGACGACCTACAAACTGTATAACCAGGAAGAATGAGAGCAATGGAAGACTGCGCCAACGCCGAGAAGCAGAACACGCTACCACCCTTAATGGAGCCCATCGCGCGAGCAATGAAGCTTGTAAGCACAGCTGCAGAAATCTCGAAGACGTTCGAATACAGATCAGACTTCGGCGCCACGATGAGCTGCAGTATACCAAGCAAACAACCGAGAAAGAAAGCAACGGGTAAATCAATAATACGTGCGCCGAACGCAAAAGGACCGACGGATGCACTCGCAAGACCGTAGACAAGGACCAGGAGCCAGGGAGAGTGCTTTTGTTTCCTCTCTATAATTTGATCGAGTCGCTGCGTCGCTTCTTCGACCCCGACGACGTCGTGTACTACCTCTTTGTAGATTTCATGTGTATCTCTGAGCTTGCCAAGATCGACGCCTTGTGTACTCCGCACAAGTCTGACTTCAGTGGTATGAGTGGACGCATCATCGAGTGAGATGATCATACACCCGGGCAGATATAAGAATTGACCGTCGATCTCGAGAACACGCGCCGTCATTCGCATATACTCTGTTCATCATCAGCCAACAGTCATCCACAACCTAGAATTGCGGAGCCATAGTTCACCTTCCAGTCGATGTGTAGGCGCCCCGTATTTCATCAACGCACGACACAGTTTCACAAGAAATTTTTGCCGGCTCAGCGTCTCAGCGATATGAACCGTGATTCGAATCTCGTCCTCCAGTCTCGGTCTGCTCATGCGATTGATAGCCGCCCCGATAGGATTGGTAGACTTTGGCCGGGGCGCCGACGGATGGTGTTGATGTACCTTCGGTGCTGCATTTGCCCCGCCAGGTTGGGCCAGCATGGTTGCGGAGCTGACCAGTCCTGACAAGGAGCTGGTCGAATGATTCGGCGATTTGTACCATTTTGGATGCTTTGACTTAGGCGTATTCGCGCCTGACGAAGGAGGGGAGCTATGCGGTGTCGCTCGGGGTGTAGAGGTGTTAGTGACGGTATCAACACTGCTACCACGGCGGTGACGCCGGCGCTGGTTCACTGAACCGCTAGGATTATCACTCAACGCGGCACCGAGGCCCTGTTCGTCGTAGAGTTTCAGAAGGGATGATAGGATCCCTCCACGATAGTGCCGCGGCGGTGGTACATACGTATCCGGATCCCGATCTCCATCTGGCGTCACTTGGCCTGACCTTTGACCCGGCGACGGTACGTGAGTCCGAAACGAGTTACCCGAGCCTCTTTTTGTATGTTGCCTCACAAGCCGATGCGCCTCGGATGTGCTAGACCGGTTACGACGGCGCCGCGACGGTCTCTCATCATCATCCTCCGTGTCCTCATCAGCGCTGCGTTCATCCCTTCCCTTCAAGTTGATCAATGGTATATCATTGGGTTGTAAGGCGTAACCACGAGATCCGGATGGAGATGACGAAGACCCTCCATGAAATCTTGCTGGAGAGTTTGTTCTTGAGCTAGGCGTCGAATGAGTTCCCACCGATCTTGCCAGTCTCTGTGCCCTTTCCTGCGCCGACATCTGAGAGAAAGACGTGCCCCCGGCTCTGTTGTTTGCATCCGTATCCTTAAACTCCTCAGCGGACTGGAAGTCACCAGAACTATTTGACCGGTGATTCAAGATCGAAGGCCGTCTCTCATCCACCGGAGCCAATGGGGGAGACTCAGTCATATCAGCTGGACCATCGTAATTGACAGGCTGCGGTGATTGAAATCCACCTTCATCGTCAAAGCTCCATGAGAACGGGGGGCCACGTCGGGGCTTTGAAGTAGGCTTTGGCTGCGGTGTCTCCGAATCTGGCTGCTCGGCACCGCGGACATTGAAGGTAGATCTCTGGTTCAGGTGATTCAATGATTCTCCTCCAGCTGTGAACCTCACCCGAGGCCTCTCTTTCCGCCTCGGTTCCTTCCGCTCAGGACTGCCGGGCCGGCTAGGGCTGGCGCTGGACTCTGCGCTTTGTTCCTGGGAGCTGTCATCATGGTTGGGATATCGTCCATGTGGTTGCCGTTGGGTTTGAGGATTCATTGCTCGCGCGAGACCTGTCGCCGACAACCGTCACATGTACAGACTGTAGAGTGCTTCATGAGAGAATCATTGATGAAGTCGGCAGAACAGCATTTCAGGACCACGGCATACCGGTGTTCCGGAAACGGTATATACTCGAGGAACAAAGGACAACAAGAAGGAGAGAAGAGGATTATATGGTCATATGTACATCGAACAACGACGGTAAAGGAGTTGGTTCAAGAGCCCATATATACAGAAGAAGAAATAACATTCGGAGGCAAATCACGAATGTACGTGTACAGTTAAGAAAGACGGATAGGGAAAGTGGAGAGGTTAGAATTTGATTCCTGAGTGGACCAAGACCCCCCCACTACCGTGACGTCCTCCCATCCAGAATTTAAGGTACAGAGTTCTCGCTTGAGAAGGCCCGAGTTCCAGGTTTAGCGCCAAGACCTAAGAGTATGCGCCATAAGTCATTGCACACGTGAATTTGGGAAAATTTTGAAAATTTCTAAGTCAATTCACCACATAATGATTTGCCTAACCCACACCCCTAAAACCATCCATAGCCATGCACCTAAACCACACCTAAATCATGGATCCTATAGGGTCGTCGCCCCCCCGTAAGGGGGCCAGAGGCGAATGGACAACCCCTACACGCTCCCGTATTCGACATCTCAAGCGAAAAGGCTACTCGTTTCGGCGGATTTCGGACGAATTTCGGCAGATTTATGACATCGGAATCCCTCATTCAACTGTGCGCCACATATGTAACGCCAAGGTATATCTTTTTTAGAACTATTTTATACTGTATTAACATATAAAAGCGTACCAGACGCGATCAAACCAAGCGAACTGGTCGGCCAAGAAAGATTAGTGATCGCACTGCCCGCTATCTAGCCCGCATCTGTCGCGCCAGCTGGTATGACAGACGAAAGACCTATAAGCAGCTAGCTAAATCCATTGCGCTGGATGTCTCAGCCACTACGGTACGCCGAGCACTCAAACAAATCGGATATCGGCGATGCATTGCCTGTCCTCGCCCATTTATCACTGAAAAACAGGCTGCAGTTAGGCAGAAATGGGCACTAGATCATCAAGATTGGACTCTGAATAACTGGGCTCGCGTGGTTTGGACTGATGAGTGTTCCTTTGAGACTGGGCAGCGAGGTCGCATCTGGATCACCAGATCTAGCACTGAAAAGTACTGTTCTACCTGCATAAAGCGCAATTATCGTTCTGGACGCTGCACTTTCATGGTATGGGGTGCAATTGGCTGGGGATATAAGTCTAAACTTGTCTTTTTGCAGAAGAATGATCCTAAGGACAAGGGTAAGAGATTATTCCCTGAAGTTTACTATGTAAAGTGTACTGATTTACTCAGGGATCAATTCGAAAGCTTATGCCAAGCAAGTCCTTGAAGATGTCGCAGTGCCGTTTCTGCAAGGTCTTGAGGAAGGAATTGAACACACTGTCTTCATGGAGGATGGCGCCAAGGTTCATCAGGGATTTGCGAAGCCTGTGAGAGCAAGATATGGAATCAAAGGATTCGATAAGGGCTGGCCACCGTCATCTCCAGATTTGAATTCAATTGAGAAGGTGTGGAGGTGGATGAAGGCTAGAATTACCGAAATGGAGCCCTTTCCAGCGACTAAGGAAGAACTCATGCGTGTGGTGCAGGAACTATGGGATGAGATGGATCCTACGATGTTTCTTCCTAATATTGAGAAGACGCCGGAGAAGTTACGAGAGGTAATTAAGCGGCGTGGATTTGCTACTAAATACTAGGAGTTTCTGCCTGTGTTGTAGATTCGTGTAGCTAGCTAGGCAGCTAGTTTGAGTTGACTTAGAAATTTTCAAAATTTTCCCAAATTCACGTGTGCAATGACTTATGGCGCATACTCTTACATACCTTAACGTGCTTTGTGATGCATGAAAAAATTCGAACAGGCCTTACGCGTGGAATTAAGGCAATCGCTTATCTTGGCAGTAGAGTGTTGATAGAAGATAACTCATAGACTCGAAAACAGATAAGAATTCTGCGAGTACCTCCTTGTCCTCGCAGGATTGGTCGTAGGCAAGGTATACATGTGGAAGACTTACCTTAATGGCATACACGAATACAAATACCTTCTGGTTGGTGATCACCGAGTACTTCAGCGCACATGGCAAACAGCCAAGCTATCACGCCGACATGGAATTTGCATCGGTAGCTTCATATATTGTCCATGCCTTCATTTCAATTCTTAGCGCAGTTGACCGTGCAAGGTCCTTCGCAAACTTCTTGTAAGCTACAAGCCTAGAAGGCATCTTCCCAGTAAAGCCATCCGTAACCACCACCCAGCTGTGATCCATCTCCAGTGCATACCATCGAAGCCAACCTGTACGAGGTTCGAGAGCAAGACTAGCACCCCGTGATCGAGATACAGGTATGGGAGAAGTCACAGATACCAACCAGATGATCGGAGCCATTCCAGAACGACTGATTGCCACGTGGGAGTGGAAACAGGTGTATTAGAAACAAGTGCTGTAAGGACTGAAAGCGTCTAACAGGTCGACATCGTAAATTCCAAGCAGCAGCATCCGTAGATCCGTGCAATGGAGTCGTGAAGAGTTGGAAAGAGAAGGAATCGCTGGGGCAAAATGCGCCAGAAGGCGCTAACACGGTGCTTGCCGTAACAACCTGAGGGGCACCGCTGAGGATCTACCTCAAGGAGCCGAGGAACACTGTTCCCTTACTCGCCGAACGGTGCTCGCACGAATGCCACCCGCAGTCGAATTGTTCAAAAGATGGAGCTCTTTCGCTTCTCGGCGCTTGTAAGCACTAGCATCGGGGTTTTGCGTCTTTCGTTCGTTGGTTGTTGGATCTCGTCAACCCTGACTTCGACGAGCTTCCCGCCGATGACGGCACTCTCATCACTGCTCGCACTTACGGCGGAGAGTTGGCTGTCGACTGAGCTTCGCTCGCGCGAACGCTCCTTCAGTTCTCGGCGCTCGGAACCAATGGCACCGTTGGCGGCGGCCCGCAAGCTCCCGATACTCGGCTTTCCAGACAGACTGCCGCTGCCGATGCTGTCGGAGTCGTTGTCGGAGGATGTGGGGAACGTGATTTCGCCCTCGCTGAGAGGAGTCGCGCTACCGGTACTGCCCGCGCTGCTGCCGGAGTTGTTGCCTCGAGACGCGCCGCGTCTTTCCATGCCAGCGCGGACCAGATTATGTACAGCTCGACGGCGCTGGCGAGTGACAAAGTTCTTGCTTCCTTCGTGTTTGCTGGTCGGCTTAGCCACAAGCTCGTCGAGAGATGGCGGCCCGCGAGGCTGACGAACGGGATGCTCGCCGGCACGAGCCTGACCGGGGCCGAAGGTCCCAGTGAGCGGAGTCTGAGGGAAGCCCGCAGACTTGGGCACCCCAGACTTCGGGCCGTCGTTACCATGCCCAAAGCTCATCTCAATGCCAGAAACAGACGATAACGATTTGTGGTGCCCTCGGCGGAAGGCGTTCGCTGACGGAGGTGGAAGGGGATTAACGTCTTGCGGGGGAGACGCGGTCCCTTTCGGCGGCGAGTCACTGCGCTGGCCGACGTTCACGGGCACAGCATCGGACTCGGGAGGAGGGGAGACCTGCGCACGAAAGGTGGGCGTTGGCGGAGGTGGCGAGTGACTCAGATCTTTGTTCGAGACGGGCGAAGCAACGGCGTACTGAGGCTCTTGAGCGCTCTTGTCGATAAAGAAACCGTGCTGTCCGGTCATGGGATTGTAAACCGAGTAGAGGCCAGGCTGATTCGGAACCGCCTGGATGACTGGCTGGAGGCCACTCTGTAGCTGTTGATTGTAGTAGCCGAGACTCGGCGTGACCGATGTTTGACCGTATTGTTGGTGCTGACCATATCCCATACCATTATTCAAACCCAACGCCTGGAATTGTTGGGCAGCGGCGGTGACATTGATCAGTTGTTGCTGGAGACGCTGCTGCTCTTGTGCAAGGTAAAGGTTTTTGGCCACCAGCTCGGCGTAGAGGCCAGGGTCCATGTGTCCCTCGCCCTGATCACCGCCAACCTGAATGGCGGGAGGAGCAAGTACCTGCTCGGGTAGAGAGTACATCTGCCGGTTTCCATTCATCGCGTATTGAGTCTGGCCATGGTTCGGAAAGCTCACGCCAGTGGCGGTTTGAGGCATACCCCGGGTCGTGTAAGTGTTGTTCTGTGGGGCGTACTGGCTACTCCCAAGCCCAGAAAACTGGGGAGGCAGAGAGAGAGGAGCGGTGGAAGGGACTGCCGGCGACTTGGGAGCAGTCCTCAGACCGGCGAGCAGGTGTGAGCGACTCGTTCTCGGTGTTGGAGTTGGATTCGCTTGTTGAGTTTCGTCAATGGTCGAGATTCGGTGGGCGGGCGCGACGCTGAGACGCTTGATATGAGCACCTTTTCCGCGTGAAGCAAAGCCAGATCCTGGGACACCGAGGCCGCCATTGTTGAAAGGATTGTGATTGTACGTCATTTGAGCAAGACCGCCAGCGTCCATACTCATGATGATCGAATATGATGGTGGTGATGTTATATGTGCAGAACGTGAGTTGTGTCGATTTAACTGTGATTGCGCAAGGCTGCTGACAGCAGCGAGCTACGAATAAAAGCTAGACGGAAGGAGTGGTGGGTACGTGTCGAGAGACTCTGAGCTGTCGACCAATGATCCAGGCAGACCTCTTGCAATGAACGACCAAGACAGAGGATCGAAGCTTGGACGTGAAGGTATGGAGACACTGAGGAGTCTGATGATATTAAAGATTAGAAGACCTCCGAGACCAAACGAGGTGCCAACGGTCCAAAGGTCGTCCGAGAGCAGTATGAATGGGTTGTTTTAAGGAGGATCAGAAGCTCTGTCAGGTTCACGTCAGGATGTGGTGTATAGAGGATTAGTGATGAAGGATCGTCTCACAAGAATCACCGGGTAAGGTGAAGGACAAACTATTGAATGGACAGGCGAAATGATTAGACGGAAGTGAATTACAAGAACTGCGAATGTTGGACCGAACGATTGACGAAAATATGGGATCTTGTTGAAGTTATGGAAGGTGCGCAAGGCCGCTTGACCGATAGTAAGTTTCTTGTGTCGTGTTGCACTGCAATAGCACCACAAGGCGGGTTTCAACAAGGAAGTATCGTATGCAGCAAAGAGGCGTATTCCCCGACTGCCAAAGGGGCCGGTCGGAAGATAGGTTCGGATAAGTAAGGTAAGGTAAGTAGGTAGGTATGCAAAGAGGACAATGGGTGACAGGAAAAGGAGGGCGAGATGGGGAAAAGACGACAAAGAAGGTAGAAGGTGAGAGCGAGATATTTCGTACTGTAGGTAAGGTAGGTAGGAATTGGGTAGGGGAAGCGAGATGTACTCGTAGCAGTGGGAGGGTTGGGAACGAGGATTGACACGACCCACGGCTATTTCTTTAGCGCGTCTCCGCCTTGAGGATCAATCTCATCTCCACCGATATGTAATTCTTTCTAAACATACAGAAGGTAATTTACAGCAATCAGTGTTGAAATGTATCCGCGAGAGCAGAGGTTAATGGGCCTTGAAACTGAAAGGAGTCAAGGACAGCCCCAAAAGTACAGTACACGTCTGATACCTTACAGCAATAATACACAATCAGGGGCAAGCAAACTCTCCCTCATAACTGAAGATACGATCTTACTAAACAATACCCTCAAGCCTTACTGAGCACTACACGTATCTACACCAATCACTCTATTGCCTCCGATCACAGCCCTTCCCTGCTCTTCTTCAACATCAAAGCTGATTTGACCTGAGTCACGACAGCAAGTGCCCCGCGAGTTCCTGTCATCCACCGAAAAACAAGCGGTGAGATGGGCCACTGTTCAGCGGACCAGTGAAGAAACACCGTCCACTATCCTTAGAAATTGCTGCTAAGATTATCTGACCTCTAATTCGTACACTCTCGCCGGTGGCGGTTATAGGGACATCCGTCTGTCGAGTTATCGACCATCGCACCCGCCGCTATACAAGGTATACCTATCCCCATCTAATCGATAGGCCCCTTCTTCTGGTGGGGCCATCACAGCAGACTCTCATGGAGGTCTTCCTCACAGTCCACTGATGACTAGTTAGAGGAAAGTCTCGTCCAATTCCTCCCAGTAAAGGCTGCAATATCCTGGTAGCACACGCGGGAAATCCGCCACAAAGGCCTCCGGCGAACGGACGTGGCCGGCCAGCAGCCAGTCAGGGCCGTGTGCCCGTCAATCCTCCCAATGAAGGGCGCTTAAGGGGCCTGTTTGAGTGGGCAGCATTTCTCGCTTCTGACAGCTAAAAGTACCTTTATAAACCTTCATCAGAATTCATTGCAGTATCAGATCGATGCGAGAAGATGAAGCAGTTGTTTGCGCTCCTTGCGCCGTTAAAGGAAGAATCTCCTCGATGATTCTTGGAGAAGGAGTGAGTGAACATAGCCACCTTCCTGCGACCGGAATTGAAGGAAAGAGGAATAGATGTGAGGTTTCAGATCTCAGACGAGAGGGTAGCGCTGCTTTTACCGCTTCGGGCTTTGTGAAACAAACTCTGTTTGCGCCAAGATCACCTTGGCCGTGGCGTTTCGACATCTGTAGGTAGCCGACAGATCATTATCATTAACCTCTCAAGCATCGATGATCAAGTCAGGCCAGACGATGTTGCGCGGTACATCTAAGTAGCGGTATGGTAAGCCATATCATAAGGAAGGTGGATCTGCACGCATTTGCACTGTTTCAACTACCATGTTGATTATAAGTTATCCCATTGATGGATGAGCACTACCTATTCCGTAGAGCCTACATATTCGGGTATCTCCCAGACGCCGCGCTGAAGAACAGGATCACATCACCGTGACATCGTCGTTGTCCACGCCCTGCCTTCTACTCCGCGCCACCCGGAACATCCTTCAGCACCTCCCATCCAAACTCCTCCTCGAACTTTTCCGGCTCCATGTTCAGCGCGTTGCGGTACGCCCTCACCTCGTTCTGCAAACCGGCCACGACCCGAGTCGGGGAATCGTCCTCCTCGCAACGGAGACGATAAGCCTGGCGCAGCTTACGGACGACCTCGACGAACTTCTCCTGCCACTGGAGGCCGTCGAGACGGGAGGCGAGGTGAGCGTCACGTTCGACTTGCAGGAGGCCGTTGTAGTGCTTCTCGACGCGGTGGAGCTCCTGTTCGCGGCTGAAGGCGTAACTACGCACAAGTTCCGTGATGTGCCCGACTCCCGCTTCGTAGTCTTTCAAAAGCTTTACATCTTCGCGCCGTTCGTGGGTGAGTTTGTCGATCGTATTGTTAGCATTTGAGAGCTGGCGCTGGAGATCGGCAACTCGAGCGGCTGTATATAGAAGTATCGCTTTTAGCATGACTCTCTTTCAACATCTGTATGTTTACGCTGCACGAGGGGAAGATTTCATACCCGTAATCTCGCTGTTGGCTTGCTCGAGAGTGGGGTTGGCTCCAGTGGTGGCAGCGCGAGTCTGAAGGTTGGCTATCAGTAGGTATCTCAAAAGTATCAAAACTGCCAGAGATCTCCACCAAGACAGTAGCAGGGCAGCTTACAGCAAGCTCCTCCGTACTCGTAATAATAGCCTGAGTCTTCTCGCGATTTTCCTTCAAAAGCTGACTCAACTCCTCGACTTGGTTGAACAAAACGTTGAGGTCCATCTGATGACCCGCATTCATCGGCAAGCCAACATTCATCCCATTCATCCCATTCATGCCCGCCCCATTGACCTGCGGGTTGACCTGGTGTTGCGCAATCGGCGAAGGAGATTGGCGTGGCAGGGCAGCGAGGTTTGTTGAGCTAGGCGAATTGTCGAGAAACGCCGGGAACATGTTGGAGTTGCTGACGGACATTTCTTGGAACTTAATCAGGGCTTCGTCGACCGCGTTAAGGTCGAGTGGTTTATGGTACCGAGTATCGGGTTCGACAGGCGGTTCGGGTGCGGAGTAAGTATTCACCGGAACACGCGATGATTCGCCAATGCGTGCCCATGCAGGCGGCTGCCAAGCCGGGTGTCCCCATGGCGCGCTTGGCCCGAAAGGGACTTCGTTGTTTTCGTTCGAGTTGTTGGTCGCCATGATGTTGTCAGTTGGTGGTCGATTGAATTGTTGTGGAAGGCAGATGTTTGTTGTGTCTCGAATACTGAAAAGATGAAAGATCATTTGCGGATTTGTGCGAAGCACGTCATGAGTTTGTGCGAAGACGTCACGGGATTAGGGCATCAAACTTGCAAAGAATTGCACCACGTAAATTTACACAGACCAGCACCACACGGCTCTCATACACATTTCAATCGCTATATTTCGATCCTTTACGCCATGCCATGCCTCGTGAAAATCATTTATTCGCAACCAAGTTCCGAAAACACCCAACCTGAGCCTGAAACCGTACTTCTCACTCCAACGCCATCAAAGCAGCCAACTTCTCCTCCGCGCTCCTCCCCCTCCCTCCCTCCACTTCTCCATTCGTAGCCTCACCCTCCTTCAATCCCTGCAACCCACTCGCAACCCTCGCAACCAGCACCCTCATCCTATCCAGCTCCGTCTTCAGCTCCCCATCTTTGGTTACCAGATTCGGCTGTACATTGACCTGCGGATCCCTGAACGGCTCCAACAGTTGCTGCAGCTGCTTGTACTGAGCGAGCTTTTGCTTCTGCGCCTGCCGCCGAGCGTCCAAGTCGACGAGGCGGGCTTGCAGTTGCTGATATCTGCGCGTTTCACCATGTCAGACCTGAATGGAAGCGAGGGAGGGGGTGGAGCGAAACCTCTTTTGCTCGCCGAATGTCTCTAGTCCACTTTCGTCCGCTTCGACGGCTTCGGGCCACTCCTCAGGCAGATTAGCAATTGTCCTGTCCGCACCGGTTGATCAGTCTTTTATGAACTTCGAGGAGACCTGAGCTCCTTGTGCACTTCCTTGAGCGCCAAGCAAGTAGCACCTACTCAGCACCACTCAAGTCCACCCCCTTCTCCAAGCCCTCCCCTCCATAACCCTCCGAATCCCAATCCGGCGCGGCAGAAGCCCAATACAGCGCGTCAATCTGCTCCGCAACGTGACGGAGCGCTTGAGAAGAGTAGACGGCGCGTTTGTGGTTGCGGGCTATGGTGTTGACTATTCCTCTAATCACGTCAGGAAGGCCTTTTCGTGGGAGGTTCTTGTCCGTCGGAGAGACGGTACGTACGTTTGTAGAGGACTTCCTGGACGACTTTTTCCTTGAGCTCGCCCTGCTCAGGTACCGGCGCGCGATCCCGCCAGTTGCGCGAGGGTTGTAGGGGTTGGCTTAGGAGGCGGACTTGGGTTCGGAGGAAGGACTCTTTTAGACTTATTACTGTGTCTGTGGTGGCCATGCTGGCGGATACAGAATTGGGCGATTACATGTCGAGAGGGTTGAGGTGGGATTCCCCAAGTATGGGGTATGTGATTTGTTTTAGACTGAGAAACAACTCGGAACCACCCTACACATTACTCTACCTCGACTCAAAGATATATCCATTGCCTAATAGAAGTAGTATTGAGATTTCCATGTGGGGGATGCTTAACATCTGCTCCCTCAAGTGACCGCTTTATTTTGGACAAGTCTCTACAAATAACAACTCTCTTTGCTTTCACTCCCTTGACTACCAAGCGCTATCGAAATATTATTGAAGTTGAAAATCCACCGTATTGCTCCCACTACAACTACTTCCGGACAGACTGCGAGTCATTGAGATGGCATAGACCTGTTTGCCTTGCTCAATGGAGCACTCATTCAAGGCGTCAAAATCCCTCTACTGGTCTCGGACAGAATCATGATCTTGATCATCATTGCGCACAACACAACAGCGCTGCAAGACACGCCCAAAAAAAGTTAAAACAAGTGTGTGTAATCGCACATGAAAAGACAGTCTGCCCGTGCTCTGTTGCACGGGCTATATATCCCCCCATATGTTCACCCTCACACATTGCGCCACGCTGTTCTCGGTATCAACTTTTCATTCCGCCTCGGGTTGTTGGCCCTCGGGTTGTTGGCCCTCGGGTTGTTGTCCCTCGGGTTGGTGCCCCTCGGGTTGGTGTCCCTCGGGTTGGTGTTCCTCGAGTTGGTGTTCCTCGGTTTGTTTTACCTCGGGTTTCTTCCCGTAAACAACGTGCCTAAGCGCAAGGCACAGATCAGTGCACGATCGCTGTGGATTCAAGGCCCTTCGGGGTGGCACCAGAATAACCAGTGGGGGAGACTTACATATGATACATGGAATGGATCTTCGGATCTTTGGCCTCTTTTCGGACCTGAGCGAGGAAGATGTCCACCTCTTGAGCGGTCCAACCCATCATGCGGGTGTAGAGTGCCATCATGAAGGCCTCGAGTCCTTCGACGTATTGCAGGTAATTCCACGCGCCCGTTTCTTTCTGTCCGCCCCGCTCAGTCAGGGGATGCAATGGAGACGCAGTGTGGAGACAATTGAATGTGGAAAGCAAAACTGACTAGAGCCTTGTCCTTTGCCCACGGCCCTATTGGCATGGCCAACTTCTCGTGAACGACCTCCGTGAAGCCTGCATCCTTGACCCATTTCTCAAACTTCGGACCGGGACACGGTTCCATCCCGTTCTTCGAACAGCCCTCGATAAACAGATTGGCCGCTTTGAGCATCGATGAATCTTCCTTCACAGACCCGTCGGGAGAGGTCCAGTACACGTCAATGTCATGGAATTCGACCCAGCCGCCTGGTTTGAGGTTGCTGTCAGACGAAGATCAGTAAAAACCGCCGAAAGAGGGGCGTTTCTGTTATATCTCAAATCCAGAAGGTGCAATGATGGATTCTAGGCGGTATACTTACTCATAGCATTGGCGGATAAGTCTTGGCCAATCCCGGATGGAAGGTGCCATGCAGCGGGAATGTATGTAGTCAAACTTCTCGGCGTAGGTCCATTCAGCCTCGACGTCATCAACTTCGAACCGGACATTCGGCGGCACCCTATGAATGTCAACACTGTGCTCTGCCCCATACATTTTGAATTATCTCATGCATACCAGCGAGGTTGAATGGCGCTTAGATCGTTTCCAAGAACCTGGGCAGAATATCAGCGTTGACTTGGCTTGCACAAGCTCCAGCAGACGGCCAATTTATCTATGCAGCGTAGTTGAGAAAGGGTGGCCCTACGTCAGCGGAGGGATATGCGTCGCCTGTATAGCTGTATCAGTATGTAAATTCCCAATCCTACCGGCCACCCTGGGGTTGGCAACGTACCCATATCGATTGCCCAGATACCAGTCCCGGTACCTACGGATGCCATCTAACGTAAGTCACGCCGTGATTGATACGGGTCTGTGACAGTGACAAGTAGAAATGGGGAGAGGGTCGGTATGTTTCAGTACCTATGTCCAAAACCCGCTGAGGGTTCTTGCTGATTGGGGCCTTGTGTAACTTGCCACCCAGTCGAACCTCCATCATCTTGTGCACGATATCGAGACGGTCGCTCTCTTGCTAAAAGAGGTGAACATTGACTATCTACAGACCCCATGTTGGCTGTCTGTTGCTTACTTCGTCATTGGGGTAGATGTATTCTGTAACGCTGGTTAGCTCGGGCCATGCGATTGAGGGACATTGCATTGCTCACTTCCTTCCTGATATGCATGGTATCGACGTCCATTCTCAAACTTGTAATCCGTGACGGCGGAGTTCAGGGAGGTGGTGTAACTGGCTCTAAAGGGTGGTCGAGTTAATCCCAGCTCCGGACGTGGCAGGGGTAAGTCGTGCGATGATTGGTAAAGTGACGACTGAACGTACATCTCTGCACCGTACGCCGAATCACTATCTGGGTCGGACTGATCGACTGTCAGTTCCCACGTTCATAGTCTAGGAGACTTCAGAACGCACCCGTGCACTATTCTCAAGGCTGGGGTCGACGACTGGAAGCACGCTCGTCATGATTGCTATCGGGATAAACTGGACCAGGAAGCTGGAACGACACCGACGGACGGTATTCTCGCGCAGCTCAACTGAACAGTGCTTCAGAACAGTTGAAGGATTAGATAGTGGGACTGCGACGTTGCAGTTGGGGAGTGAAGGGATTTATGCGACGGCGGCGCCCGCGGCAGTACGTTAGTATTGCGATGGAGGGCAACACCCTTGTGCCAGACCAAGATCGTTTGCAGTTCTAACCACATGAGTTGTGCCTCCGTATGAGTGTGTAAGGTATGGGCAGGCCGCTCTCCTGTAGAACTCATACTCGTAGTCCGTACTCTACATGTCACCTAGTTTAGCTGCGGATGTCTACCCCGTGGCCCGCAGGCTCGACCGCTCCGCGTGGCAGTTAGCGGACAGCTGAAGTCTAAAGCCGAGAAGAAAAGAAGCATTAAGGTTGTAGTTGTATAGCTCCGCAACCGATCATCGAATCACGTAAACCAGACTAAAAAGGAAGCCAAAGAGGACCGTTCGTTTGGTTGCCGGGAAGCTCAACCGCGATCAGAACAGACATATACATTTTAGTGGAGCGCCATCGATGGGAAAGCCTACCTTATGGTGGATTGGGGTGGGCGAATGGACACCACCCCGCTGTAAATCTCTTATCAAATCGAAAAGACAGGTGTTTCCACTACACCTCGGCGAGCCTTGATCCCTGGTGCTCTGCAGGGCAGGGATATGAACAGTGTCATGCAGGTGGACAGTGTTCCGGCTTGCAATTCCCAGCGAGACGAGGCCAGGGAACTGGGAAAGGACCTGATCCCGGATGCATTGATTTGAGTGGAACCTGGTGCATCCATGTGACGATGAAAAATGACAACAGTATATCCTACCGAGTACGGACATCTTTCCATGTCTTGCGGAAATGAAAAGTACACAGTAGGACAGTAAGTTCACGACCAGGGTTACAGTAGATCGGTTTCTGGAGGTGAGGTAGTGAATACACTTAGGGCTAAGCATTTGTCAGACAATGCATTGTATACATGTAGCCAAGCTTGCCATGTTACCATGATGCATGACAGCAAGACAGTAAAAATATAAGTCCAATGGACGCTGCTCTTTTAAGTTGTTTGCTTTCGGAACGCCCTCCCTCATGTAGAGAAGTCGCTCGAAGATAGGAAGTCAAAGTATCGCTACAAGTGCTTCGAGCCAGTGAACATGCGGAATCTTTGGGTTTGGATTCCAACTACGAGCTGCCTTTAAGTAGAGAGATGCTGCGGGTTATTTCAGATTGCTTGGTCCATCTGCTCGTGGTTGATTATCAGGGTACATAGGGTGATGAACATCCAGCCCGAGCACGTCGGCCGTCAATACTGACAGCAAATGATACAAGGCCCCGGTGAATTGATTTTCCACGGAAATGCCAAATAAAGACATCCAATCTGAGATTCAGTCTTTCCCATCCATGTTCTCTGCATCCGTTACGCCCACAGCCATAGGAAAAGACTCCGAACTTCCCAAAGACCCTTTTCGTTGGTGTCGGCCTGCCGTTCAAGACTCATCCTTCGCCCCAGTCTGCTCGTCTTCCTCGACCGGAAACGTGCTGCAACGCCTATGCCTGAGACCCTCCATGATCTGCTTCTGGCGATTCGGGTTCCGATACGGCTTCCCCAGGCCCAGAGGGTCATGCATGAGAAAGCTTTCGCCACTACGCGGCCTCGAGGTCGGTATCTCGCAATCGATGCACGAACAGTCTTTCCATGACTTTGCCTGGAGGAACCGGAGATGGCGGCGCGGGAAGAAGCCCCATTGCTCGCAGCGGGTGTTGTAGCCGTACGCCATTCCCTTGGTCGGCTTGTCGACTGTGATTCGGGAGATCGTGTCGCCGCATCGGCTTGCGCAAAACTCGAAGCCTTTGAAGAGGTTGTCTGATTCGAGTACGTCGGGGACCTGGTTTATGGCGTCTGGATCTCTCGGTACGGCGTAGTTTAGCCAATCCAGCTTCGCATCCGCTTCCCCGTACTGCTTCTGGAGTATCGCTATGGGCTCCTCAGCGCAAGACCACCATCTGTATAGCCATCGGGCGGGTTCTTCTTCGTTGGCGTCCCTGGCTTTGGCCATCTCGTGAAACAGTGTCGCTCCGTGCGGCGTCATCTCCCGCTCGATTACATCCATATAATCGACGTAGTTATTGACGTGTGGACTTGACTCGTCGAGACGGTCGCTTGAGCGCCATTTATCGAAAAAGCGCTGATGATACCGAACACATGAGGAAAGTAGCTCATGCATTCGGTAGTTGGCGGTGGTAGTGTCGCAAAAGGGCCCCCCACGATATACTTTCCCAGGTATGTGATCTGCAAGCACGGCGAGCTCTCTTGGGCCCTTTGGAAAGAGAAGGATCTTGCAATAGGACAGGTCTTTGAGATCCTCCATCATGTACTTTTCAGCTGTACAGAAAAGGAGGACCTCGTCCTTGAAAAGATCGTGTGTCGCTTCTGTCGTTTTCCATTGCCTAAGTGGAGCGTCGGTGTGCTTGAAAGAAGTCGTAGTGTTGGCCTGCGACCGCTTGATAATCTCGAGGGGTACCTCGAAGTCATAACACTGATCGTAACCCTCAGGAGCGTTACCGGAAAAGCAGTGATGTTTATCCGGGCACGAAGTATACCCTGAGTAATCAACAAGATTGTGATACTGCTGGAACAACTTCATGTTGTACTCCTGCTCACACTTGGCCATCGCAGGCACCAGACGCGGAAAGTATTCTCCAGTGCCTAAGAACTCAAGCACCCTTTCGAAAACGGCCGGCTTGTCTTCAGGTAGGCGCAATATTCGCTCAACAGTCTCAGGGAAGACTCCCCATTTGAAGACGTTCTTGAAGCATGGGATTTGGGTCACCACATACTCCTCGAGCTCGTACACCTTCTCTTCGGGACCGACAAGAACAATCACCGGCTGAGTAGGAAGGGCACTGTGAGATGTTAATCAATGAACGGTCACAAGGGCTCCGTTCCAAGGGTATCTCCATACTTATCTAGCCCTAGACTGTTAGGCACGTCGTCGAAAGAGACGCCAGGGGCTAGCCCTGGGCTCTGTGATATGGAGAGCTCCGGAGCTACGTCCGGGTGGTTCTGTTCAGAATAATCTTCAGTCATCTTGCCCGATAGGTGCGTTCGGGTGTTTGGGAAAAGGAGTAAGATAACTTGGTTACTTTAGGCAGAGATAATGTACTGGTTGGAAGATGAGTATGTTTGACATTGGCAGTGTTGCATCCGAGAAGAAGGTGGGTTTAGTATGGATACAGAAAGGGAAGAGAAACGGTAGCAAGAACGGCCGGCGTTTTAAAGACACCCAGGGCTAGCTGTGAATGAAATCCACCCCATTGACAAGAGTCCAGCCAGCAGTGTTAGCAGTCAGTCACTGTGCAGAGTGTTGACAGAAACAGAGTATTAACACGAACGAAGTATTAACAGGACGAGCGTGTTAAACGAAGCAATGCATTAACAGGGAGCCCTTCACAAGATACCGCTAGCAGACCCCAGATTCACACCCCACCGTATTCGTCATCATGGTACGATGCACTGCGTCGAGTGACAGTATCAAGCATACCTGAATATGATATACATCTCCCCGCGACGCCTTTGCCGATCCCCGTCTAATGCTCTGAAGGATGCCAAGGCCCAAAGCCCGGAGGCACTCCCACAGGAAGACGCTCGCTTCCACTTAAGGATGTATAACATCCCGAGGATCTGCCTGTGGACCAGCATTCTCAGCTCAGGGGAGCGTGTGAGCAGCGGAAACGGCGTGGTGTTAGCCGCTTGTTGCATGGTGATGCCACTATGCAAGCCCAAACCTACCCCCTTTGCAGCTGAATAGGACGGCTTATGGAGTTGCCAATAGTAGCTTGCGGATGGCCCACTGAAGGACGTCTTCAGTGATTGGGAGGCAGCTTTTGAAAGTGGTTTCGAGGCGGTTTGGGGCAGCAATCGAGTCTGGTGATGTCAACAAGATGATGCGGTTGAAGTGTGGGGTTAACTGACGAAGAGTAGGTTGATAAGACATTGCTGTTGTCGTATATAACTTTTAGTAGCTTTATAGTATGCTTCTGTGGCCCAAGACAATGGCCACTAACACGGGCTTGCCGCCGCGTGCCAGCACCAGACTGGCCGAAGGAGAAGAGGAGGGTCCCGCTTGATCCGTTGGAGCTGGTGGGGGATGAGTCGGATGATCTCGTCGACGGCCTCGAAGTTGAGGTTGTGGATGTCGTCGTATAACATCCTGGCCTCGCGGTACACGAGGCTGCTGCTGCGCAAGAATGCGGAATCAGGCGCCAGGATGGGGTGGAAGCGCTCATGTTCGAGGGCGTGCCCGTTGTGAATTGCTCGTAGAGCTACACTGGTGGTGGCGGGGTGCTGAACATGCTTCCTTCCTTCTGTATCCCGTCTCCAACGGTCATGTTCTCGGAACGGCTACTCTTGCGGATGAGTATGGTATCCGTTGAGACGCAGGTTCAATGAGCTCAAGTTGTAACGAAAGAAACAGGAAAGAGCAGGAAGATGTGGATAGTATATAAAGGCAACTCTATAGGACGTCAACTAGTCGATGCAGAGAATCATAACAGTTCAGCAGGGGGACGAAAGATCAAATATAAAAATCAAGCGGAGGTACAACAGCCCATGATACCCAACAAGCAGCCATGATACCCAACAAGCACCCACAAGGGAGATTCACACAGCTGGAGGAAGATCGATAGCCAACGTGGCAAGCAGACAACCAACCCCTCCCTTACGCTCACTTAGAGACCCGGCAGACCGCCAACTTCCTGACGTCCTTGCTCCACCCAAACAGCAGCGTCAGGCGGCGGAACAAGATCTGCTGCTCGAGCTCCCTAAGCTGCGGCGCAGTGCAGCCGGCAAGTCCTTCCGCCGAGCAACCAAGTAATTGTTCCCAAGCTTCGCCGGACCACAACATCTTCCCGCAGCCGACTCGGCCGGTCTCGTCGTGAAGGCTACCGACCTGATTAAGGGTCGTGAAACCTGTTGTTAGAATAATTTGTACACCTTTGGGGAGAAGTGTGGGGGCATCGTACGATTCGTGGGTTTAGAGAGAGAGCGACAGGTTGGTCGCATTGTTTGCAGGTGGTGGTGGTCGCGTTGGCAAAGAGCGGGATACCGCAGCTGCAGCAAACGGTCAGCGAGAGTCCGTGGCCGGGATATAGCTCAACTACCATTCGTTGCACAGCAGCATCTCGCGTCGGTGCAGGGTCACGAGGTTGAGTTCCATTAAGATCACGTTGAGGTATCCCATGGCAGTCCCTAGAAGCAGGTCAACTGATGTCAATCGAAAAACTGGGAGCCATGGTTACCATCCGGTGCAGCCCGAGCGCTATTGGATTGTAAGCTCCTGCCACCTAAGATGAGAAGTTGGATGGAACGTACAACTCATCAACTTCTGCGAGCGTGAAAAGCGCGCGGTATCCTGCCCCATCGAACGCTTCGATATCGAACACTTCTACACTCAGCTTAAGTTTCCATCTCTCAAAGCGTTGTGGAAAGTGAGCACCTTGTGGGAATGGCTCATTAACATGATCCTTCTGTATCAGCCGATGTGCATATCCCCTCAGCCACTCCGCGTCCTCCATACACGGATCCACATCCACCTGTGTGCTCTGTCTTAAGCTCAGCCATACGCGACCATTTACATTTGAGCCGGGATTAGAGATAAGTAAGATGGTATAGGAAGGCTTCCACGCTGCGGCGGAGGTAGCGACACAGCCCCAGAGTGTAAGGGTAGCTTCATAGGTGTCGTCAAAGACCTTGACGTCTACCTTCTCGGCAGGCTTCCCGTTCTTCGTAGTCACTAAGCCCGTCCTCCTCAGCGGTGTTCTTGCAACACTTGCGGAGCTTGAGGCCCAGAATGAAAAAGGGAAGGCTTACACTTCTTCCGCGCTCCAATGCTCTTGACGCACACAAGTATCGCCCCATCCTTAACATCACACCCACACTCGGCGAAATTCTTCAGCGTCATCAAGGCAGCCAAGGCATGCCCTTCTCTATACCCCAAAGGCGTTTTGCACAGCACACCTTCATCACTCTGTTCGTGGATCATGAGATGGCAAGTCCTATCTCTCTCCGGGAAGATGGAAGTAACGAGCGCCGCGTTCTGCACAGTGAACGCACTCGAGTCGGCATTCGACACGTGAGTCGTCCACACGGAGACAAGATGACCCAGGCGAAGCTTGTACTCCATGTTCGCATACCAGAGCTTAACCTAATGCAACATTAACGAGTAGACACGGGCAGGCTACGAGAATTGCGGATCAGGATACGCCTACCACTAGAGCTCCAGTGTCGTCCTTCACAATGACTTTAAGACAACCTTTGGCGGCCTGGGGCATTTTGCTAGGCGTTTGCTGATCGTAGAAGTTGACGACTCTCCCCATAAACGTCACACGCTGGTGTCCCGGAACTAGAGTTCCAATGTCAACTTCTTCATATTCCTGCTGTGGCACCCACGAATCAAGTTGTGGATGGATCACAGCCTCAATCTCCTCCGCAGTGAAGCCATCGCCAGCTTTTGCGGACGTGCCATCGTCATCTTTGTGGGTCGGAGGGGTTACGAAAGGAAAGAACGATTGGATGGAAGGATATTGATGAGCCATGGTCGACCTGAACGGGGTGTCTGGAAAGCTGCTGGTACGGACTCGAGCGTGGTGATTGGAGAAAGTACTTACGTGTACATTGTGGATGGGTTGGAGGCTATAAGTAAAGGTAAGGTAGCGTGGAAAAGGATCACATGATTAGGGCTTAAGCAGAAATCTCAGAAATCCGTCACAGAAGCATAAAGATTCTCAAGATTCAGCAACAAATCAGTCCTGATATTGCTAAATGAGTGTGGGACGACCAAAGCGTCTATATATACCAAATGAGCACACAGCAACAGCAACTATCACACGCTCGATGTTCTCACAAGGTTGAGCCGTGAGGAACAAGTCTAGGATGGCATTCGCACATGTTGAAAGAGTGCGATGGAACTTACTTTATCCCGACATTTAGAAGAGCTTGTGTTCAAGTGTCATATCCGATTCTGGTTGAAGTCCTACGCAGGCGCGGAAGATGTTCGTCAAAGCACTCCGCTGTTTAGCCAAGGCATTGACAACTGGAGTACCCGGAGGAGTTAGAGGCGCCTTGATACCGTTAGCTTGGACGTCTCCTCTTATTATGAAAGATTTGACTGACCTTTAGCATATAGCTCAAGATGCTAAGCACGCTGTGGAAGCCTTGATACTCTGTGGTAGATGTACCGTTTCCACTTGCAGCCTTCCACGTGATGCGGGTCATCATCTCAGCAATCAAGATCAGGTCGATGATCAGAGGAGAAGCCAGGAGGGAGTCCTCGCAAACGTTGAACAGACTAATGGTCTGATGACCACCCATGAATATCTCTGCATAGTATTCGTCGAGTGCACGCTTGTTGTCGCCAACTGCGGGCATATACTTGATGACGACCGTGTGGTCAGGATGCTCCCCTTCTTTATATAGGACGGTGTTAGCCTCGACCATGTCATCGACAACGTTGGATTTGGAGATTTCCTTGGAGCGAAATTGCCGCTGGGAGCTCAAATTCATGCCATCGTTGTTGCCTAGGTGATTGTAACTGGCGATTGAGGTGAGCTTGATGCCTGCGTTGATTAGGAAATCGACCAGGGCAGACTTCATTTTGGTCTGGCCAGACTTGAAGTCGTCACCTCCAATAAAAGCCCCGTGCTTCTCTGCGAGTTCGATAGCGCCAGGGACAAAAGTGTTTTGCGGAGATCCGTTGATGAAAGGCACACCCTCCAAAATGCAAGCCACTGCAAAGACAGTGGAAGGCGCGACTTCATCGTGGCCTTGTTCGATAGCCTTGAGAAGGTTCTCGGCAGTGTCGTTGACGCCAGTGATGAGGTCCGCATAGCGCTCCGTGTTTGCCGTCCACTGCACAACGACCTTGTCCAGACTGTTTGCCGCCTTGAAGTTACTGTGTCGTACAGAATCAGCCTGGCACCCAATTTCTAGGGTTGTACTGGACCTCCAACTTACCGAATGTCCTTCCGGATTTGCTCAACATGAGCCATGGAAGCTTTGGAGCCCTCGAGTAGATTGTCGGCACGGCCTTCCTGGTTCGCAGCAATAAAGTCAGGATAGTATATGCTTGGAAGAGGCTTCAGGTGTGCCATTTCCTTCTTGACCAGGTCCTTCAGTGAAGGCTCCAAAACCGCGGCTCTATCCATCGCATCTGCGAGATTCATGGCACTGATATCCCAACCGCCAATTACAAGATCATTGGGATGTACCATAGGTAGAATGTTGTGGAAAGGAACATTGACTTCTTTCCCCGTTGTGGAATCGGTGCCAAGCTTCATCGTAGAACCCATCACCACCGAGCCATAGTAGTTGGCAGCCTGCTTACCTTCGCGCGTGTCCCAGACTAGATCCCGGCGATTCGCGATAATCCCCGCCGTGACCGTGGAGCCATTGTTTCCACCCCATCCGACAAGCATCATCCCGACCTTGCCAACCTTCCGCTCAACTTTGAAATCGTACACCGTCTCCTTAGGTGTAGCCACATATTTGCCATCCTCCACCCGTTCTACTGAGGTGGTACGATAGGTGTATCTGCTCCTGATCTCGTCCTCGGTATACGTGACGTCCGGGGAATTGACGACGAAGAGATCCTTGTTTCCCGCAGGAGCAGGTACATGCTCGGTCAGATTTACGAAACCACCATCGGTTTCGGCGTGAGGTGCCATATTCGATTGACACAGTCCCAAGATGTGTTCCAGAGTATCTAGAGCGCCCTATCTGGTATAAGGGGAATCCGATGCTCCTCCTCGAGCGGAAGAACGTCGGCTTCCGTTGAACGGGTGATGTGGCCTGTTGTGGATTCGTAAGCATTCATGTCTATCATAGTGAATGGTCTCAGATTGGCAAAGTGATCGCCACAGAGACATCGTGCACGTATGGGACTGTGTCCGGAGTGGTGGGTAAGGCCTTACGAGTTTAGTAAGTTGGAAAACGTCTTGACTGTAGTGGTGATCGCCACTCGAAAGCGCGACCGACTGTCTTGATGTTATAAGTGATTCGGAGAGAAAGCTGTTATGGATCCGTTCCTTCAATTGTTCAGAAGTATAAATGGGCTCTCAATTGTTTGATTTCTATCCTAGCGTCCGCCTGTTAAGAAACTTAGGTCAAGGTTACCGTTTATGGTTAGCTCAGAAGCTAATTGGTGTTTATGTACCTACCCAAGGTAAGTGTGCTTAGGGCAGATTTTATCTGAGCAGTTTTACGAGTACCGTCACACAGCATTCACCATATTTTTCATATTCTAAAAAAGCTCACAGCCCGAGATTAAGTTGGTAGATATACTATTAGAAGTAGATAAAAGCAAATACCTAGTAGCATAATACGAAACACATTATAATTACTGTCAAGGAGATTTAATTAAGAACGAAGAATTTCCGCGAGATCAATTTGGCTTTAAGTATCTGGCACGTGAGGTTCACCGACCACAGATCGACTACCGTTGCTGGTATTTAGAGGGTGTATTGAGGATGAATAACGAACTTCTTCGGTTCGGAAACTCCATTCGTGTGATGCTCGTGGTGGTGCTCGTGATGATGCTCGTGGTGATGAGCACGGCTGTCGGGATCCGGAGCTCCAATGCTGGCATGGTGATGGTGATGGGCATGATTCGGGAGCACCAAATCGTCGTCATCACAGTTATGTTCGTGATGATCGTGGTGACGATGATTGGCGCTGCTGCTCTGCCTTTTGGGTTCCGGTGTAGGTTCCTTGGGAAATTCCCAGTTCTTTGGCACTTCCCAGGTCCCAAATGATTCACTTGCTGTCGAAACTCCCTTGGGCGACCATTTCTTGATGTTCTCGATCTTGGTCCACATGTGATGGTCCGGGCCGAATAAGTTGGATAACTCATCCCACAGTTCCCGGTAGTGCTTCTCGTCCTTATCCCATTTTCCGTTACGTTGGTAGGCACGTTTGAGCAGCTGGAGTTGAACGAGGACTACACCGGAAGCATGCTCGACCAATCGATGATTGCTCTCCTCGGCCAGCGTTTGTTGCAATATCCTTTCGTGAAGAGCCATTGCCTTCTCGGGTTTGCCGGTGGCGGTGTAAAATGACGAGAGGAGGTTGAAGCAACCTAGAGTGGCCTCGTCAAGTGTTCCATAGACTCGTTGAAGGTTGTAGCTGATATCCTTGCAAAGGGCGATCGCCTCGTTCTTGTACTCCTGAACGAACAAAACCTCGCATAGACGACGACCAATCCAAACGATATTGTGCACACCCCAATCCTGCATTTGACGCACGTTCCAGAGATCACGGAGGATCCGTTGTAGGTCCTTGAAGTTTCGCTGTTCGCCGAGGAGCCCAATGATGAGATTTAGTTCATGAATGGGCATCTTGCTAAAAGACATGTGCTCTTGTTCGCTAACCTTGAGAACCTGCACAAGAATGCTCCCCGAGAGTTCCATCATCTTGCGGCTGAGATCTTGGTCTTGACAGCGTCTGTGGCGATTACGCCCAGCCATACAGAGCAATAACTTGATGCCGACCTTGAGGTTCTCTTGAGTGCCGTAATCGCCGTGAGCGAGGATGTACTGGTGTATCCAATCGGCGAGCTCAAAGGCGCCCTTAAAGTCGCCGCTGTCATAATGAGAGATGACCGCACTGGCTCCGGCATCGGTAAACGTTATACGATGTTCGTCGTTCTCCATTTCCCCTAAGCAAGCAAGGAAAAGCTCCCATAAGATGCCGGACTTCTTCTTCGACCCTTTCACTTCCACTGTAAATAGCTCCCAGAGCTCGACAGTGATCTTCTCGCTTTCATCCGCACGATGCTTGCTTCTGAGGAACGCTCTCAAGCGAGCACCAACGCTCATTGTAACTTCAAGCCTACCACCATATTTCAAGGCTCGCATCCATGACTCGAACAGGGTTGTCTCCGTCATCAAGTCGCTCATGATCTCAGCATACAATGACGACCGGAATTCGCCTTTCAGAGTTGCCTCGAAAGCCACAACGAAGACGAAGGATCTACGATCGACTGTATGCCCTTGGCGAAGAGAAAAGTGGAAGTGCTCGCTTGTTTCTGTCTTTGTGGAAGTGAGTTGTCGGCGGAGTTCTCTTAGGAGTTGGAAAGCCGTCTCCTCGAGGCCCAAGGTAATGTACAGACGAGCAATAGCCCCCGCAGAGTAAAACAGTCTCTGAGTATCCTTCTCTTTCGTAATGATGTCGATGATGGTAATCTGCAGGGTCTCGGTGGCGGTATGTTTACATTCCTTCGTGTTCTGCTTCTTGAAGAACATGATGAGTTCGGTCAAGCGGTGCAATGTTTCCTCGTGAGCATGCCCGTGCTTGCACCGGAACTTATCCCAAGACTCGTAGTAGATGACTTCCGCTTTCCCTGTGGTCGAGGTGTGACACGAGTACAGATGTGCCAACCGTTCTCTGACTTCAACAATGATCTTTTCAATGACGGCGGAGTGTTCATGGGTCTCGGTAATGATTATGCACAGCTCTTCATAGAGGGCCATTGCCTCCTCATGGCGAGATTCTTCTCGCTCGAGGATCTTACAGAGTTCAATGGTCGCCTGGATGGTGTAGTGATGCCGTGCTCCGTAGTACTTGGTGCATGTTTCTCGATACTGTATTGCGAGTTCATATATCACGGAGAACTTGTGCTCTTTCTCTAAGATGTGTAGATACTTATGGTAGACTTCCATCACGGTCTCTGTGTCAAGGCCGCACTCACCTCCGTGGTGGCGGAAGGTCAGCCATAGACGGCGGTAGAGCTTTTGTGCTTCGTTGAATCTCTTGTCATGCTCATAGATCCTGCAAAGAGCGAGCATTGCCTCGATACACTCAGTGTCACACTCTTCCGAGTCATGATAAAGAGCCCTAACGATGTCGAGATAGAACTGCTCGGCACCCCTTGGCTCGTGTCGCTCGCAATGATGAGCGAGAAGGTACATGATCTTGATTGATAGGTGATGACGTCTACCCAAAAGTCCGCAGTACTCTTCCAAAAGCTCGTAGTATACTGCTCTAGATTTCTCTATCATACCTGTGGACTCGTAGAAGCCAACAAGATACTTCGCGGTTGTAAGAATTCGCTCGTCATGGAGCTGCAGTGAAGACTTGCAGGAGCGGAAGACGTGGATATGAATATTCTCGGCTTTGTCAGTACGACCCGCATGATGGTGGCAAAGAGCAAGACGATGTCCGATCATGATCACGTCATCATGATGGTGGTGCGGAAGGTAGTACGCGTGCGGATGGTAAACATCAATATGTGGCCAGAGTTTCACCAGAACCTTGTGGCAAACATCTATCGCTTCCGACCACCTCGACTCCCGTTCGTAGAAGAATCCAAGCTTGACACACGTCGTGATCGTCGTAGTTTCGACAATGTGAGTATGCGTGAAGGTTGCCTCGAAGATCTCTTTCAATATCGTTTCCTCCCTATGTACGTCCATCTTAATGTGGAAGACCTCAGACAGTAGAACAGCAATAGATACGGCCTCTTTAGTCGTAGTGAGTGTGAACCTCTTGTAGAACTCCCAGAGCGAAGCGAAGACAGATTCAGCAACAGTGATGATCTTCAACTTCTTCATCTCTTCTCCGATGATTCTGATACGGATGGTGAGGGTTTCACTGTGTCGGTGTTCACCATGGAGGAAACCCTTGACTCCATGCCACAACTCTACCAATATTGTCTCGGCTTCCTTCTCTCGCGAATGGCGTTTCAGAAACCTGGCATACTGGATCGTGATTTCAATCTTGGCTTCGTGGCAATGTTCATCATGGCTAGACTGGCAAATGTCGATAATTCTTCGCCTGATAGAGAGAAGAAGTTCTTCGGCCTTATGCCATTGTTTTTGGCTCTCATACTCCTCAACCATACAGATTGTGGCAGTAATACGTCTCTCGTCCCAGATCTCCAATGTCTCTTCGCAAACCTCCAGAGACCCTCGGCAGATGTGGACGCACTCCTCGTGTTTCGACAAACGTTGGAGAACTGTAGTCAGACTACGGGTTATAGTGATGGTCAATTCATGAAGGTGGCCATACTTCTCAACACAGGTTCTGTGGATCTCCCGGTAAACAGTTGCCGCTTTCTCCAGCTCCTTTAATTGGATGTAGAGGGTGGCGAGGTAGGTGGCATACTTGATGGTTTCCTCGTCGGCCGCCCCGTGGATATGCTTGTGAGAGGTCCAGATATACTTGTATATCTGTACCGTTCGGGAAGTAAACTCTGTATGAGTAGTGACGATCGTACGGGTGATAATCTCGCTGTACGCTTTGGCACACGCCATGACCACTGCACTTTTCTCCCCCAATATGTGTTGACTGATCGTCCAAGCATCGAAATAACACTCGCTCGCCTTAACGTGGTCCGAAAGCTCTCGACGTATCCTTCCCAGGTTGATGTAGCATTGGACAACCGATTTGTGCTTCTCCCCAAGAATGGACTTGCGGAGTTCGAGAGCTAGTAAGTGCATCTCCATAGCATCGTTCGCGGATGTCTGGATCTCCCACCAACTTCCCTCAATCAAAGCCAGAAGAGAGGACTTCGGGAAGCATGCCTTGAACTCCGAAGTACACGTGAATTTACCTCTTGATTCGTACATCGTCGACCTTCGGAAGTGGGACACCCAATATCTCGTCGAGTACTCTAGCAAGTGATGTTCCTTAGTGAGATCGCCAAGTGACTTGCCCTCAATCGAGCCAAAGCCACACTCGAAGACAGGTTCCGGACTCCAGTCTTCCAAGCAAACCTTGACGTATGCTAAGCACCGAGTCGCAAGATCTTTGTGCGCCTCCTTAATCGACAGAGGGAGCTTGCCTGTTGCTGCAAGGTGGAGTAGGTGCTCTTTGATGGAGTGGTGTGAGAAGCGCACGATTCCGTCTCGGATCGTCACCAGTGGGCCACAAGATCTACGGATGTCTTCTTCGATGCTTGTGAATCTGCTGGAGTGGCGACAGCTGCCTATATCCATCTCAATGAGGCTTCTAAGCTCTAACATGGTCAAAGGCCTCTCTGCAACCAGCAAGCACGAGAGTATTGATTTGGTGTCGGAGTCGTTGATATTCACCACGGAACAGACTTTCTGAACGAGGTCGGGTAAACCTTTCGGGAGTGTTTCCAAAGCTTGCAAGATGCCGGCAAGTGTCTTCTCTCTCTTGAGTAGCTGGAGCATCAGATCTGGCAACAAAAAAGTGCCTGCTGACATTTTTGAGACCCTCTGGATGACGGTCTGCTTGTCCTGCTCCTTCAAGTTCGTGAACTCCTTCGCCGAAGAAACGGAGTCTTCGATAAAGTAACGGACGTCGTCCGAGTTGTAGGTTGAGTCGAGCACAAACTGTCGAGCATCCACGGGGTATGGCTTGTCACCCAAACGTAAGAGAAGGATGCATTTTACGGTGTTATGGCTTGCTGCAATCTTCTGAAGACGCTTGCAGAAATCCAAGATGACAGGTTCTCCTCCTTTCAACTGGTCCAGTCCATCGACAGTAATGACTACGCCGTGAGAGTGATTCTTGATAGCAGCTTCCAGTGCCTTCCACATTGCGGGTTCGAGGCCCTCCAGCACGCTCTGTCTTTCTGCTCTCTCGTAGATAGCGCTCAAAACCTTGTAGAGGGACATATCTCCCACACTCCTATCGAGCAGTTGGAGGAGCAGAGACTTGATGACGCTGAGAGACGACCTCTGGCTTCTAAGATCAGGCTCTTTTATAAGGTATTAGCGGTGCAGGTCAAAGGTAGGGTATGATTTTGCTAACCTATGGTTACGGAAACCACATCTTGATGTCCGTTTCTCCCGGAGCTCTTCCTGAGCCTCTCCAAAATCCAGCTCAAAAGAACACTTTTGCCCGAGCCAGGTTTGCCAGTTATGACGAGAGTGTTGTCGTTACTGCGTTGGAAGCTTCTAAGATGAGAGCCAAACCACTCGCAAGTGTTTTCAATCCTCGAACTGCGGTGCCCCATGCGATCGGAAAGGAGAATTTCAACAATGCGGTCTTGTGGAGCAAGCCATTGTCTGATGGTACGGACTGTGATGCTGGAATCTAGTGGGAAGAGACATGTCAGCCTCATTAGGTCATAGCGAGGTCCGGAACAAACACTAGCCTTGTATGATCGTAGATGCCCTTAAGGAAGCAGCCCAGACCTCATTAGTGAATGTGTCTCTGTGATGAAAGAACGAATCAATTCTTCGACCGAAGCGCAAGTCGAACTCGCCCAGGAGAAGTAACTCGTGAGTACCTGATACAGCTACCAGTAAGCAGAGTGAGCAGCAACAGCCGAAGCGTTCCTTACTGGTGTTCTTCTTCGTGTAGTGGATGCCGACATCGGTGGTGAATGACACCATGTCTGCGTAAGCGCAAGCTAGGATGTGCTTGATCCTCGTGGACGCCGTGAAGAGCGCTTTGTTTCGAAGGAAGAAGTCGAGGCTGTCTCCCATCTGATCTAAGATACCAAAGATCTTCTCGAGGACGCCAATACGACTCGGACCCATCTGAACATGTAAGCAAGCAATCCAATCTACAGATGCAGTTATACCTAGCATGAGGACAAACCTGGAGTAAGAACCGACAGCTTCCCCAGACCAATCGCGCAGACTCCCAGCTGTAAACGATAAAGCTGCTGACGGAGTGCGAATACATATCCACGTTCCAAGCGAACGACTCTGCCCACTTGAGGACCTCATCCCACTTACTACCCTTACGAGGCATGCTCCTGAGGCGCTCGGTAGCAATGAAATCGAGGAGGCTGTCGAAGGTTGGGGTTCCGGAAAGGACATCGTCTGCTCGTGAACCTAATTCTTTCTTCCAGTGAATCACGGTGACAGACGTAGACTCTCTAAGGACGTGGACTTCAGTCTTAGACTCGTGACTTTGATCACGGATTTCAAAACCGGGTGACCTCGTGGGCTCCAACGGCTTATGCACAACTGTCAGGGAGTCGGGGCCATTCGGCCCGTCATGACCAGACGAGGGCTTCTTCTCCGGTGTATGTGCATGGTTGCCTCCAGTACCGTTAGATAGGGTATGGATGCCTGAGCGGTGCCTCGGTCAGTGATTGCAGTCTCAAGCGCGGAAAGGAGTGTTAAAAAGCTCACCTTCCGATGAATTCCTGGACCTCAGGACTGACATCGCAGAGCGTCCGAGCAACATCGTGAAGCAACAGCAAAACCCACAAGCACGGGATTTCGGGGCAATTGCTTCGGCTCCTGCTATTTATTTAGGGAAAGAATTGAGGGCATTCGTGAGTAGACTCTGGCGGCAGAAAAATTGGTACACCAATATCAGGGTGGAGACATATTATTGAGATCGCTTTTTTAAATCAACTCAGGACTCAGCCAGCCAGGGAGTTTGAGCCAGCCACAGTACGGAAAGCCATTGGTCCGAGGCTCAAGGACCGCCCTCATCCTCGCCTGAAGGTATGAGGGCCAGCCGTCCATCTCCGAGCCTAGATCAACGCCAACATGAAAGACGCAACGTAGGACCGCAAGGGAACGTATATCAAAGCGCTCTAATGCAGCACAAGTGGTTATCACCATACTCAAATGCTCCTTTCGGACTGAAGGTCCTGATGATCACAGCTAGAGTTTATAGACTCAGCTGGCCACAGCCGAAGGCTATGCCCAAAGCGCATAGAGAGTATAGAAGCCATATATCCGAAGCTGAATGACAGACGTCTGACGGGACGGCCGGTCACGTATGGTGATACCTTTTCGAGAGTGGTTGTTGATTTCGGGCTCTGCTGTCGTTGTTAGATCGAAGTTCGTTGCAGCCACGCTTCCAAATCGGGGTCCAGAGCATTGCACTAGGATTAGGGTATGACTTAGTGGCTGAATGGTTTGACCAATCAGTCATGAATCTCAGAGCGACTCTCGGTCGAAGAGTTAACGACAGTCCTTTTGAGGCTGGCTGAGAAGGCGAGCAACTTTCATATGAACTTACTCGATGCATACAAGCTGCAGCTGTAACAAGCGGCCCGAGAGAGTTCGGCGGAAATTAGCGGAAGTTAGGCGAATCATCGAATGCGAGATATGACAGGTAGTGGCCCTCAACTGGGCGGCGTGTCTGACACCACAGTCTCATATAATGGGAGAGGCATCGTTTACAGTATTGCTCCTCCGTCATGGCCGATAGCTTCACTTCAGCTACTCGTCGCACACTCAATGGACATAATCTCTGCTACAAAATTGCCTGCACGACGACGTCACCCTATCAAGCGCTCATCTTTCCGTGGCCGCAGTGAATCTCGGAATATCGAGTATTTGACGGCAACGACCTCACAGTATAGCTGCCGCACATTTGAGGTAATCTCGGACGGGGCAATACCGAGCTGTAGGGACCCTCCGGAGGAAGATGCAACGTAGACAGGAATACCAGAACAGGGAGGACCAAAGACGTCGCTGACAGTACGTCGGTGTAAAATCCAGCACGTCTCATCGAAGTATCGGAAATCATCAAGCTGTACAAAGCCTTGCTATGTACAGAGATAATGGGTGGAGGGTTTCGAAATCCCTGAGTTCACAGATACCGCAGTAGGACCACGGTGTGAGGCAATCTGAACCAACGAACAAGTGTAACGAGCGTCGATGAACATAATGATCCTCCCAGCGTATCATAGACGAAGTACAAGCAAACCCTCCAGTCATAAATAGAATGATCCATCAGCTTCAAATCGGTCGAGTGCTTCCAATGGCCAAAGTATAACTAGATGCAGCTGGGTTAACCAAAGGGTATCTGAAAATGCCACCTGTTCCAATCCATCTGTGAATCTAAGCGTTAAGCAGGGTATAGAGCTGGAGGAAAAATCCCAAAACAGATAAGTCAAGACGCAACGCTGGCGCGCAGTTGAGAGAGTAAATCACATCATCATTAGTCGCGTGGTCCTTCTTTCCGGGTTCTTGCGACCAGGGCCGAGGAAAGTGGTCTGTTGTGCAGCCCGGAAGGCGTGCCGTTCGCAGTATATATTATCGTTCATCTCAAAATAATCGTCCTTCAAAACTATGCGGCAATCCTAGTGCAACTGTCAGTCCCTGCCTTCTGCATGTCGATACACCTGCAAACTGTACGTACCCGACATGTAAAGCACTGCGGATGGAATTTCTGCTTTGATTCGGTTGCAAGATATTGTCCCTCGATTCCTCGGTCGCAAACTCGACAGAGCGAGTCATTGAGTTGGTGGTAATGTCTGTTGCAGTAGGGATGATTCTTCAGAACGTAGAAGTCCGCAGTCTGAAATGGCTGTTTACAGGTCTTGCACACGAAGCATTGTTTGTGATATCGACCGGTAAGCCGACCGTCGGCCGAACTGACTGATTTTCCGGTAATAAGCTCACCACATCCACGGCAATTACCCTTGTTGCTTGCAGTTCTTCGGCGTGCAGGTGGTGGTGTGAGAGTAGGTCGCTTGGTAAGGGGACCCGAGGATTGTTGGTTGCTGGGCGGAGGCAGTGGTGAGAGTCGGCCTCGCTGCATCGCTGGATCCATGGGTGACTCTGGAGGTTCTAACTTTGCATCACGCTGCGGTGATGGCTTCATAGGTTCCAGGTACCTTGAATTTTCGACACCACCAGTGGTGATGTCGCTCTGCGGCTCCTTGGTCTCCTTTGAATGTAGGTTTTCCGTCGAAGACTGAAAGTTTATCCACGAGTTGCCGACTTGGCCTGTATTTGTTGGCTTAGCCCGTGGCCGTGCCGATGCGTCGGACAATGGTGGGCTTGACCTGGAGCTTCCGCTTCTAGCATCTGATCCATACGAGCCACTCGATGATATCGAGTCAGTACGAGTATGATACGAACTTCCGTTGCTTGAGACATTCGCCCGACCCGGCACTTGGATTGGAGGGGCAGCTTCAGGTCGATTGTCAGTTCTACCGTTATTTCGGCTCGCATTCCACAAATGAATTTCCGGTCCACTTTGCGACTGTGATAAGCTTGTCGCTGGTGTAGATCGGAAAGGCAAGCCTTGATTAACGACATCTGTAGGCAGCGGAGGTCTACTGGTAGCTGACACTGTCGGTCGGCGACTCCTAATGGCTGAGGAGCTTTCGGATGGCTGTTGTGTCTGAGACCCTACCCGCTCGTCCATACTACCTTGGGTCTGAATGCTGATCGGAAACGTTTGCGATCTATTGTCATGGCTCAGAGGCAGAGGTGGTAGTTCATGTTGCGAGATGTGCCATTGTCCTTCGGGTCTCTCAGTCCTGGGTAGCGTAGGCTTGGACGAAAGCATTTGTTCTTCTTGGTCAAGCATGCTTCTTGGACCCCGGGATATGCTTGCCAATGAAGTCTGCCGAGATGTGCTAGTATTTGCAGTTGCAGTTGATGGACGTGGGAAGCTGGATTTCGCTGGATCATAAGCTGGTGGATGCGGGAAGTCTTGGCTGCTTGCTACGGTTGCGGTTCTCTTGTGTTGCTTCGTGCCAGGTTTCTGGTTTCCATCTCTTCGATCGCGCGATCCCACGTCAAAGGGACCTGGCGCAATTGTGTCCATCCTTTGGAGAACTCGACCGTTACCATTCCTTCGTGAGCTGAGTGGCGCAAATAAGGGGGTTGGCTCCGCATACGTGCGACCAGACTCAGTATGATTTGACCTCGACTGCTTCGACTCAAGCTCTCTTGTAGGAGTGGCGATTCTTGACTTTGATATAGGAAAAGGTGGGAAAGCGCAGTCGAGGTTGGACAGTTCCGGTGACGGTGGACCGCGAGGCAAGGGTGCCGTGGCGCTTCTTGGAGGCATCCGACGACTCGTTTTGTGAGCAGGTGATGGCAGGCTGGGCGAGAAGATCGAGGTACTGTTAGGTGTGGGAGGCGCTGGTTCGAAGAACGGTCGATCTAAGGTGGTTAGTGACGAGATTCATTACCCATGATTTTCTAGACATACTTGCGGTAGACGAATCTATCCTGGGAGGTACCACTCTTCCACCTTTCGTAGTAGCTGGCTTATTCGCAATGGATACATTTAGAAACGGAGAGGAGGCGGTTCTGGTTTGAAGGTAAGGCCCCGGCGGAGGAGCTCCTAAACGATATCAGCATTCAAAAACCCCGTGCTTACCACCGTAGAACCCACGCTGCAAGCCATTGGAACAGGAGTGGTCTCCAATCATAGATATCTGAATTTCCGCATTGCAGTTGGAGCATCTGATTGTTGGCAGTACGCTCGCAATTTGTGTGCTCCCGGCCATGAGTCTTGATGCTTCGGTGATGCCTGGCAGTAGATCTGAACGGTATTTGACTGGCGCACGAAGCTCGCAGTTGTTGATTGCTCCCTATACTTTAGGTTCCACCAATATTAATATGTCCATCGAGCTGTTATAATGCGGTGTCCGGGCAACAAGAATGATGGCAGGAATGTTCGATGGCTGTAAAGACAGTGGTAGTTGTTCAACGCAATTTTCGATGGGATAGAATTACTATAGAATGATGGTAAGACTGGCAGTGGTGAAAGAATAGGGAATATCTCTGTGATTACTGTAGGTTAGTCCAGGCGCTGGCTTGGAGGATGAAGCACATGCTTTTTCGGGTGGATATCTACCTGGTACTGTAAACGCGGGAAATGAGGGTTTGGCGATAAGTATACTTCGGCCCTTGTCCCTCTCCCCACACTGTTGCTATCTACACCACGATCATACCCAGACGTGTTGATGTCCCCTTCGATGTGGACTGTGCGTGCCGTCCGTGATATGGCTGCAAATGAGTAGTGGAATGGAGTTCAGATAGAAAACAAAGATGCAGTGCGGATGCAATGCGATGCAAAGAAGGAAAGGCAGGTAAGGTAGGCAGGAGTCGACTAAGGTTACGCCGCCGCAAATTGTCCAGCGCTTTGGTGCGCCTTGATCATAAAGGTAGCCAAGAACATTAGAAGCCCTTTCTTCGGGAGACTTAGTCCCTATCTTACCCTTGACAAAGTATCTTCATTTATCTACCGTTGGAGTTCCAACCTCTGAAGGGGTCCGATAACCTGAAACATAAAAAACTCTGCCCGGCACTCAATACACTCCCTTTACACAACAGGCAGATAGTTGTCCACATGACTGATTCTCACTGCAGCTTAACTCAAAGTTGCTTTGCATTGTTCGTCATTCGTTGGATGGAACTCTTGTCGTCCAGGTAAAAGAAATTGAACAATGTCGTCTAATCAGACCAATCGATGCTGTTGAACACGATCTTTTTAGCGCCCTTGACCCCCATGACTGCTGCTTTCAGATCTCGAAAAGCGTCATGGATTATTGACAGCGGCAAGTCTACCATGAACATTGACACCTTGTTGAAAGCCTTGCACAACCGTCTCAGCGAATCATGATGAATAATCATGTTCGACATCTTTCCGGGCCCAAGCCTTGGATCAGGTATTTGAGGGACTGCAACGCTGTGAAAGCCGTTGACAATCGATACCAGGAATGAGCACTTCTGCGGGGACAAGGTCGGTCGAGTGCTCCGCATTTCAGAACAATCAAGGATTTCTCTTCTCTGAGATTGGCCGTTATGGATGGATCCGGGTTCTGTTGGCCACGGATGCCTACCTATGTCAAGGTCAACCTTGACATCTCACCGCGACCGTCGGATTGAGCCCCTGAGATGGCTGACAACCACTAAGCAGCCACAGCCACTTATCGATTTGATACCTTACCTAGAGCACGGTAGACCAGCAATGCTGATACCGAAATCTAGATTACAAGGTACATATCCTTGTCCGTGCTACATGAACACGCGCTCTTCACCTTTGCAACCCCAAAATCCCGGTGCTAGCGAAGGGAAGCATTTCGTTCGTGTCAGGTCATACGTACCTAGTCCATTGGACACATTGAATTCTCTTCTCGTCCTCAACTCTTTCCATCCCTGCCCATCCCGTCCCTACAAGACGCCCCGCCACCTTCACCGCGACAACCATGACCCCTCCGACCATCTCCCTCCTAATCGTCAACCCAAACAGCACCGCCTCCATGACCGAGACCCTCAAACCCCTCATCCAATCCCTTGCTTACCCCAACGTACGTCCTCCTCCTCCATCTCCTCCCCCTCTCCCTTCTCCCTTACCGACTCCCCTCTCTCCCCCACTACACCCTCCCCTCCCCTACCCCTTCCCCGCACCCTCACCCTCACTCAACCAGCACCAACCCACCCCTCCCATAGACAACCTACACCTACCTCACCCCCCCAACCGGCCCCCCATCCATCAACAACCAAGCCGACCTCGACCTCAGCACCACCCACACCCTCCCACACCTCCTCCCCCACCTCGCCACGCACGACGGCTTCCTCATCGCCTGCTACAGCACCCACCCGCTCGTCGCGGCCCTCAAGCGGCGCACGCGCAAGCCCGTCCTCGGCATCTTCGAGGCGAGCGTCGCCGCGTCGCTGCTTCTGCTCGACTCCGAACCGGACGCGGGGTTGGAGACGGAGGACGAGGAGGGTGACGAGCGTGCAACCGGAGAAGGGAAGGGAAGACGGGGCAAATTCGGAATCGTGTCGACGGGCGCAGCATGGGAAGAGCTGTTGAGTCGCGGGGTGCGGCATCTGCTGGGCGGGGAGAGCGAGCGGTTCGCGGGCGTGCAGACGACGGGGCTGTCGGCTGTGGAGTTGCATGAGAGGCCGGAAGAGGAGGTGTGGGGGCGGGTGCGGGAGGCGGCGGGGAGGTTGGTGAGTGGAGGGGATGTGCAGGTTGTGTGTTTGGGGTGTGCGGGGATGGTGGGGATGGAGAAGGTGGTGAAGGAGGGGGTGAGGGGTGTGCTTGGGGAGGAGGAGGAGGGGAGGGTGAGGGTTGTTGATGGTGTGAAGGCTGGGGTGGGGATGTTGGTTGCGTTGGTGAGGGGTGGATTTTGAGGTGTTTGGTGAGATGGGAGGGGTGGGTGGCGTTGCGAGGGTTACGGATATGGGAAGTTTGCAACCTTTGTAAGTATTGACTTTTAGTGAGAGATGTGACATCCCATCAATTCGGAAACCGCTTGATGGGTGTAGTGAATGTGCTCTTTACGACGGTAGCGGAAACAGCTTTGTCCACGAACCATGTAGGAAAATAGTATGTTAGTTAGGTTGATGCGGTGCCCCTTTGACGGCATCTGGCCACATCACACTGCTGCTGGTAGATACTTTAGAGGAGCCCCTGTAGCCTAGAAAGATGCGACAGACGATGCATTAGGACAGGGAGTGCTTGAAGATTATGTCGAGTGCGGCAAGCACATTGGCAGTCTTGCCGGCATCCTCTCGCCTGCCTAGAAATAGGTGCAGCTATTGGTGAGCCATCCTTGGGCAGTGCTGAAGGCTTGAACTAGCTCGGGCTCGAGGACCTGCTTGGTACCTCCTCGGTATAAGCTTGAGTTTGATGCTGGCGTCCTGTGTGGTTCGGCTGCTTCCTGGAGGCGTTGTTCCTTTAAATCCCTCATGGAGCTGTAGATGTCCTGAAGTAGCTCGACGCCTTCCTTCCGACTTGCGCCGGATCTCTCTGATCAGACTTATCTGCCGATTCGAGGTTCTCTGCAAGAAGCTCTGACTGCGTGTGTTGGGTACGTCGATTTTCAGGATATAGATCCTGTATATCCACAGACAACCGAGTTGCCTGAGACCTGATATAACAATCAGTTGTATTGAACACAGCACGTAAGAACAGGACCGACGGTAGCAGGCCGACCGTGACGTACAGAGTGCTTGCCTCCAGTAGGACAGGCAAACTGCTGCAGATTTCACGTAGCTGCTTTTGCGATTCCCACGCCTTCTTGTTCTTCTCTTTCATCCAAGGAGGCGGGCAAGTCTGGCGGTCAAGTCTGGCAACGCTGAACGATTCCCTCGACGTGGGAGACTTCTCCCAGTCTTAGATCAGGCTGTTCAGCCGGTCTAATTTCACTCTGGCTTGAAAGAGCAGTGGCCTAGCTTTCGCAAGATCATCAGTACCTGCTTCGCCGGCTTCGTTGACAGCTTCTCGGACCGAGTCAAGCACGAATTACAGGTCGCAAGCCTCATTTGAGAGGGCAAGCAGCTCGCTAGGCGCGTCGTTAAGCTCTATGATGAAGGCATGTAGGACTCGAGCAACGTTCAAGCTTGTTATAGTCACAACGACAATACTAAAGGGACCTGTCATTCGTATGGTAACAATAAGAACGCTTGCACACATGAAATGAAAGATAACAACGCATCAAGCCAAGCAGATCCTAAGGTGATAGTAGAGGCGGTAGACGAGGCGAGTGCGGAGAATTCGATGCTTATGGGACCACAGCGAGTTCCTCTTGCATGTGCGGAACACTTGAGACCTCATCTCATTCTTTGCGCCGCGTCAGGAAAAAGTAGTAAGTGCTATCAGCACCCATGACCTTCGGGCAGTCCATCGCACCGAGCACCATATCTTCATTCACGTAGCGGAAGTGGTCAAAGATGGGCTTGTCGTCGTAGATCATGGCCGTAGAAGCCACGCCGCGGAAGACCATTTCTCGCAACTGTCGTTTTCCCAAGCATGTCAGTGTCGAGACACAGGCGGACTCTGCAGCTACGAGCAGTTATTGCTCACCGACGAGTGGCCCCAATCCGGATTCCAGACCCGCTTCCCCGCATCGTCCCACACAACAATCGGATCCCCATCGTCGACCGACCGGAAGTCCTTCCCCGCCCATCGCATCTCCGCCAGACTCTTGTGGCCCGGATGACCCGTATCGAGGCTTCCGCCATCCCATTCGCCGATGAGAAACGAAGGCTTGACGGCCTTCAGCGACATGAAGATTCTCTCCACTTCGCTTTCGGAGACGGGACCCCCTTGCTTGCTGAGCGAGATGAACTGCTCCTCGGCGCTGAATGCTCGTCAGCCTTGCTGCAACGAATGTAAAGTGGATGTGGTGTTGAACCTGGCCATGGCGAAGGTGAGTGGACGTGATTTGAGTGTTGAGCTCTGAGGATAGCTGTGTTGTGAGGGGAAGGAAATATGATTCGAGGTTGTCGATGGAAGCTGTGCATACCTATAAGCTTCTAGCCGTCGTTTGACGCTGCACCGCCGTCTGTACGTCTGGGCGCTTCCTGCGCAACGCCACTGCTGTATCCGCCGGATCCTTCTGGCGGAGCCAATCCCGTTAGACCTTCACTCAATTCTGTGGGAAATCAGTTGCGCGCTTCTGTTCCGCGCCTTCGGTGCACGACTATACAACATAAAATTCCCTCTTCCGGATTCGTTGGCACTCATTGGCAATTGCGGAAATGGAAAAGTATGTGATACGACGCACGGCAAAACATCGAAGAGAGATGGGATGCAATAATATGGGGTTAGCATCTGCGTACTTAAGGGTATGAAAAACTGCAAACGCGTCGAGGTCTACTCCATCATAGCCCCGGAAATCAATGATACAGTTGTATCTACCCTCATGCCTGCCAGCTACCGTCACCAAAAAACCGAGGTTTAGGGCATGAGTCTAGGCAGTATTTAAACCTGCATTCAGTGAAACATCAACCGAAACTGGATATGAACTCAGAACAGGGATGAATTTGGGGTGAACTCAGGTGCGAATTTAGTTTGGGAGTGAGTCTAGGCAGTTTAGGCTCAAGCGTTGTCCCAGATGTGACTACGACAACCAGATACTGGAATTCTCAGCTAACACCTGAACTCATACCTAAGCAGCCATACTATTACAATCCTTGTGTCAGTGAACTTGAAATTGTGGGAGCTCTTCATCCAGGCAGTTCGGACTCACTCAATCCAAACCGTCGGGCTCGGCGTAATGGCGCAGTGCATATTCGCCCAGCTCCCGACCAAACCCGCTGCTTTTGAGCCCACCACTCGGCACCCGTCCTTCTTCTTGCTCTCTAAACACGGATGGCAAAATGAAGCCTAATAACGAAGCTAGCCACTGCTCCTCGTGAAAAGACGAAAGACGTCTTCATGGCCCCCGATTGGATGATCCACCGGTCGGAAAGTATCCACCTGGCGCCAGATGCAAATTGCCCGGCTCATGTTCTAAGTGTAGATCGAGCTTGATGCGGGCCTGATGCGGGCAAAGTCAGGACGTCCCAGTCTAGCATCACGGAAAGCGCAGATTATACCAGCAAGACCATATTCCGTGCCGTTTGCCATATCTAGGGCTTCCGTTTCCGTCTTGAACGTCTCGACGCATAGCATAGGGCAAAGATCTCTTCCCTGTAGATCCTCGACTTGCGGTCCGTGTACTCCGAAACGGTCGGCGCAACGTAGGAGCCCTTGGTCACAGTTTACGTATCTACGGTTATCATTTCCGCGCTCCTTTTCCCTTCGCAGATGTACTCGAGAACCTGTTCGTACTGCGTTTTGTTGACCAGTGGCCCGTACGTGTGTCGTCGGCTCTTGCGGATCCGCGCCCAGGGCAGCCGCAATGGATTTGGACGCGTCTTGCCGCCGTGCAATGAAGACATCAACTATACTTTCGTGCAGGAAGAGGCGCGAGGTGGCAGCACAGATTTGCCCGCTGTTGGCGGTCATGCCTCTTACTGACCACAGAATTGCCTTGTCCAGATCCGCGATCCTCAAAGACAATGGCCGGGCTTTTGCCGCCTAGCTCGAGTGTCACGCGTTTGAGGTTGGACTTGGTGGCGGCTGCTTGGACTTTTCTGCCCTTTACGAGCAAGCCTGTGAAGGAAATCTTTTGGATGCCCATGTGACTGGATAAAGCATGGCCCACACTGCCGTCAACTAGTCGGTCGTTAATCGGCTTAATCGGGGGATGGAGAGGTCTCGCTCATCCCTTACCAACGACGATGTTCAAGACGCCTGCAGGGAAGCCGGCAGCTTGTATCAAGTAGGCCAAAGCAAGAGTGCCTAAGGTAGAGGCGACTTCTCGCTAGGCTTTACAATAACTGTGTTCCCAAGCGCAAGCGCAGGCGCAGCCTTCCAGGCGAGGAATTGCAAAGATACGTTCAACACAGCTACGACGGCACACACTCCAAGAGGCCTCTGCTCAGCAATCTTGTAGAATCCATCGTCTAGTGGGTTTGAGTCGCCTCTGAATTTCTCGGCCCACCCGGCTTAATCAGCCGCAATGAAGCCTTGGTCAGACGACTACAACCCTGGCGACGTGGATTGTATAGTGATTACACCGAAAGACATCTGCAACAAGGGCAGATCTCCGGCCACCATGAACACGGGACGACCGGAAGCCAAGCTCTCAAAGTGTGCCAAGGCCTGCGTTCTCATCAATCAAGTCTGCGAGTGTGTTCAGACACCTCCCACGCTGGGCACCGGTCGCCGTGGCTCATTCGCCCGCTTTAAAGGCTTTAGTTGCGGCAGCGACGGCAGCATTCACGTCGGCTTCGCTGGCTCCTATGAGCTCCTGTACCGGCTTGGCGTCTTTCGGGTTGTACAGAGTCCAGGGTCTGCCATGGCTGTGGTGATACTGTTGTCTGCATTAACGAACCTGTGTTGATGATTGGAAGTGAGTTCAGGACATAGACCTCGTCGTTCGATGAAACAGCCCAGCTTTGTGGGCGACGAACTGTTTAGGGCTTTCCTGTTGCTTTTACCGAACCGCTGCATCGACCACCAACATGTGATATAATACAAAGCACAGCTTGGCTGTTCCTGTAAAATCCGACAATATCCTGGCAAGTGACGGTTCCCTTAGCTAAGATATGTTTCTAAGGTACGCAATAATAGTCAGTATTTCACTTCGCAAAGGGATCGAAGCTGTTGTGTTGCTGATGTGATTGAGATTGGAGGCCCTCTGATTGTTAGAACTACCTATTGTTCTTGGGTTGGTGCACGAACCTGCTCACCATTTCGTGCATATATACGAAGCCGCTGAAACATTAGCCATGATTTTAGGTATACTGGGATGGCCCATTGTGTGCGATTCCCCGGATCCCTCGAATCCGTAGGATCAAATTGGACAGCGTCTACGATGACACAATGGCAGCAGCCTCCTAAGCTTCCTTAACAACATACCTACGAGTACAGTAAAGGCAGAGTTTCACTTGTACAGTTTTGCCGTCTACAAATCCTTGTGGCCAAGACCATTTTGAGACCTTTACCACCGACAATGGGCGAAATAATCAATAACACTAGGACTCCGGCAACTTTGCAGGCGGCCACTGTTGTGGAAGTACCTACCTACCTAGGCATTAACGTCGTCTAGGATTAAACGAGAATGACGGGTGAGCGAGAAGCTAACTATATCAGGCAGCTTTCAAGGTCATTTTAAGTTGGCCCGTGCTACAGTTTGAGCTGATGTGATCTTGAAAACTGCCTGATTGAGTTAGCTTCTCGCTCATCCGTCATTCTCGTTTAATCCTAGACGACGGTTAGGTCCAAATGATCAGCAGCTGGATTCGGTCAAGGTTAAGCTGACACCTGGGAACATTATGTAGGCGAAGTGGTGAGGAGGGTGGGCTGTGTTATTCTGAGGTCTCTGAGTACTCGTAGGCAGGACTGTAGCTTAGATACGCATATTATACATATAAAAGTGATGGAAGTTGATGTTGTTGCTAATGAGTTGTAATGCACTGTGTGCATGTCATCTATAGATGAAGCCTGAAATCCATGCCTTTGACTTTATGAATCGCCCCCCCATAACTATTGCTCGCTGTCCCACATGTTCCAGTCTGCTATCGACCGCTGTGACTGCATTCCGCACACAGCTATTGCCTGATGTAGTAATCCATGTGAGATATATTGAAAAGTCTGCTCAGACCGATGACTATGGTGGTGTTCAATCTATAACTAACATTACTTTTGTACCAAGACTCCATATGCATTTACCCTATTCGTCATATTCGCTTATCGTCGATGATGATGCATACCGCCACCAACCCGATTACGCAGCGAACGTGATCGAATTTGGTCGATCATCCACAGCCTAAGTCCCGAAAGAGGAAGCCTGGCGCAATTTATTCGCCATGTAAGCGAAGCCGAGTACTGCCGTAAACCCATCTGAGTGACGGGATTTGGGCACTTGCATTTGTTACCGGCCCTACCAGTACTCGTAAGGTATCGATAAGTCCCTTGTGTTACGGCTCCGTAGATCAAAGCAGTCAGGCGACTGTACCTCTTCGTTTCATGTAAATACCTGCAGCGGGCCTGTTACAACGTATTCTTCCACGCCGTAGAGAAGAAGCATATGTACGGGCACACGCTTCCGTCGTTGATTTCTATTTCTTGGATCCACTCACACTCCAAAGCTGAGGAACCTCACGATGGCTCAACAAACACACAACTCAGACGACGCCGACGATGGCCACCACACATCAGTAGACAGCCTCGCCAAACCAAACTCGTCCTCCAACACAAACGGCATCTGTGGCGGCGACATCGCCGTGTCCGCTGAAAAGCCCTCGCCAGCCGACATCGCCCGCATCGCCGACCTCCCCATCCTCGACGCTTCCGGCACCTCCCACCCCTTCAAGACCCTCTACACCTCCGCCCAAGACCGCCCCCAAAAAGCCCTCGTGATCTTCATCCGGCATTTCTTCTGTGGTGTACGTTTCCCACCCCACCCCAACCCACTCTTGCTCACCCCAAACCAAACCAAACCTAACGGTCCCCCACCAGAACTGCCAAGAATACATCCGCACCCTCGCCACCTCCATCACGCCCGAATCCTTGCAGTCCCAATCCTCCCCGGGCACCCCACCCCCGACCCTCACCATCATCGGCTGCGGCGACCCCTCCCTCATCCCCATGTACGCGGCCGCCACGTCCTGCCGCTTCCCCATCTACGCGGACCCGACGCGCGCGCTGTACGACGCGCTCGGCATGACGCGCACGCTGGAGCTGGGTCCACATCGCCCGGACTACATCAAGACGTCTCTGCTGACGGTTGTGGTCAAGAGCTTGGTTCAGGGCGTGATGAGCGGAAGGGGGGCGCTGAAGGGCGGGGATTTCAAGCAGGTTGGGGGGGAGTTTTGGTTTGTGGATGGGGAGGTCAGGTGGTGTCGAAGGATGAGGAATACGAGGGATCATGCGGAGATTCCGGTGTTGAGGGGGTTGTTGGGGTTGGAGAAGGAGAAGGAGGAGGAGGAGGAGGAGGAGGAGGAGGAGGGAAAAGCGGAGGGAAGGAGGCGGTAGAGTTGGGAGGCTGAGGAGGAAGTGGTAGGTTGTGGGGTGGAGGAGGGAAGGAGGGAGGGGTTGAGGTAGTGGCTGTGAGTATCGCGCGGTTGGTATGGCTTTTGTATATGACGAGTGGATGGGTGATATATGCCGCGCCCCGGAATTAAGAGTCTTAGGATTTGGGGTAGTGGAGGAGGCAGCGTGGGGCTGGGGTTACTCTCTTTCCTTGTGACCTTGCGCGTCAGATACCCCACCCTGCGAATGTCCCCTACAGGTATGCTTGGCTATCACTTTACATGCAACTGTGGCGTTCTGGTTACTCTGCAAATGCTTGTGCATGAAATCATCAGATCTTGTAGCATTTGTATCCAGCATGTAATGAGGCGTCAACTGTCAAATACATACCACAACTTATCAGTAATTGTTCATGATTGGTATGAGAAAGTGTAAAGATAGACATCCATAAACCTCGTAACTAGCCGTATATGTTAGGAGACTAAGCAAATACAAGATCAAGCGACAGGTCAAGAGCAAGAGTGAAGTCCAGCAAAGGAAGCGCCCACAACCCCAAATCGCCAACCACCGTTCGTACAACTGACCTTCTACGCATCGTGACTGACCACATGGGAAAAGGAAGCAAAGCAAAAGCTAAAGAAAGAAAGAACATCCTTAGTATAACGAGAGTCGTCACAGTAAGGAAAGCTCCCATCAAGTCCAGAAAAGCCCCCATCTCAATGCTGATTGCGTATAGTAGCTGGCCAGGGTAGAAGACAGCAGCTAAAGCATCTCAGCACCTCATCATCTCGACGTCCAGTTCCCGCCGTTCAGACAAACAAGGCCGGAGAGGTGGGGTTAAGATAATGGGTCAGTGCTTTCTGGCAATTCCAATCCGGGAACACCATGACGTTTTCCTTTTCGGACTTTTGACATGGGTGCTGTATCGCGACCTCTTCCGCCTCCCTCAACCAGTTGCCCCAGGCTTCCGTCTGAGGCGCGACCTGTGCGACCTTGACCCACGAGATGCTCTGCGTGATGGCGATCGATTTCCACAACGCTTCCGTGAAGGATTCGTTTAGCTCGCCGTCCTGATACTCCTCATGCTCGACCTTGTAGGCGGAGAGATCCCAGTGCCACTGCGGTGGTAGAGCGGCGACGGTCCAGTAGGCGGCGTTCAGCAC